>CM051258.1:54696068-55243568 GCA_027921565.1 Artemia sinica | reverse complement strand
ATCTGGGGGCAATCACCCTATTGCCATCTAATTTAGGCTATTTACCCCCTTCCTTGATTTTTCGCCGTCCCCTCTATATTATGAAAAACACCTTTTTTGGTATTTTTATTGAAAATATCATTTTTTTTTTCTGTTATTCTCATTGAGAAAATTCAGAAGAACAACGGAATTGCCCCCTAGATTATAAAAATTAATATTGCCCGTCCCCTACATTTTCGTAAATTAGCGCCACTGTTGTCTCCCTCCTGTTGACGCCCCTGGTCAAATGATGAGTCAATAAATCGACAGTTGACACGTTTAACACAAGTTATGAGAGACACAAAATTTTACATTCAACAGTTGACAGGAACACAACATTAAACGGTTAGCATAGAGAAAAAAAAAGGAAAGAAGACATTGGTCACAGAAGGAAAAAAGGCTAAGAAGGATAAAAGAAAAGAAGTCGAGGCATCGTCATCAGGAAAGTTGAAAGAGAAAAAACTGTGGCCCATAATTGTTTCGCTTTGAGAAGCAATTGCAATGTTGGTGTAGTCAGTGGCGTCAATCGAGGAAAAGGGATATTTGCCTCTTCCTAGACTTTTTACCCGCCCCCTCCATTTATTTTGTAATATACCTTTTTTGAGGGGGAGAGGTATTTTCTGTGAAAACCACCTTTTTTGGTATTTTCACTGCAGAAAAACTAAAAACAATAAATTTGCCTCCATAGATTCTGTGAATACATTTTGCCTCCCTAAATTTTCGTGAATTCACGCCACCGGGTGTAGTGCTTATTACTGTAATCAGTTATTATATTTGAAGTAAATAGCTTGCTTGGTTCATGATTAAATAAACAGCGATAAGTTCGATATATTTTTTTGTAATCCTTTCATTAACTTGGATGATTGGTAAGGGTTTTGATTGATGTTGGCTTAAATGATCATCTCCACGTAAATTCTGGTCGATGTTTCCGAATGGTTCTTCCGACCCCTTTCATCAGGTTGAAGCTTCAAAGTGGGCGGGTAGATGTAAGACAGTTGTTAGCCGGCAGGCAGTGTACAACAACCGTCCTAGCTAGATGTTCCCTCTTAAGCATTCATTAAGAGTAGTGTTGTTTCAAACATGTGTAAAGCTCAGTCTGTTGCATATCAGTATTGTATATTTGGGTATCATGAACACTTGTGTGAAAAATTAGAAACATTAAAATCTGTAAGGAAACAATGCAGGCCTAATGGATCTATGGATCGTATTGTGTTTCTTTGCTCCGTTCTTGCTTTTCTCTTGTATTTGAATACTTTGGATGCAGACTTTGCCTATGATGACTGGTAAGTAGCCTAGTTTGCTATTTTAGGCCCTGTATTAGTAGCCAAGGCCGTATCCAGGGGGAGGGATCTGAATCCCCCCCTGAAATGTTTGTCCGACTCGTAAAAACGTAACAAAAATTAATAATTTTTTTAGGCGTTTGTAATCCCCCCCCCCCCCCCCGCAAAAAAAAATCCTGAATACGGCCCTGTTAGTAATCATCTAGGTAAATTTTTCGTTGTTTATATTTTTGACTTACGACTATAACTAGGCTACTACAAGTCACTATCAACAAATAAATGAAATCAAAACGAACAGAAATTAGAATAAATATCCGAGTCTTCTCAAGCCCAGAACATAATTTAGGCTTTACTGAAAAAACAAAAGAAAAACAACAAATGACCGTGGATTGTCAGTTTAATATACCTATACTGATATTTATGCCTGAAAGTCTTCAATTTGTTGTATTTATTTAAGTTAAAAAAAAGTGAAAAGATTTAAACATATTTCGTCTTCAGTAAAGCGCAAATTATGCTCTGGTCTTGAGAAGGCATGGGGGTTATCAGCCCTGCTAATGTTAATTTTTGCTCGCGAGATTGACTCGCTATTTATTCTAATTTCTGTTCGTTTTGAGTTTCATTTATTTATTGATAGTGATTTGTGGTAGTTTTACGCCTGGATGATTACTTGACTTCATGGCTTAATGGATTTCGATTCGTCTTAAAGAGCGGTTTCTAGCGAGGTGAGGCAGTAAATGAAGATATGCCAAAACCGCACACCATGTCTTAGGCCTACTGCTTTTGTGGTTTTGTTAGGTTGGATTAGTATCCTAGTTCAGCTTCTACTCAGCAGTCGTCATCTTTCAATGCATTTCAAATCCATCTTTGACTTGAGACGAAGGTTTTTGACTGCCAGGCTTGGCATTCAAAAACAGTCAGTTGGTTTTTGACTGTCCCGGGAAGGCATTTTGAAGTACCTACCTCCTCTCCTTCTCCCTGAAAGAGGGCCCTGAAATTTGCCTACATGACAGGTCTATATACCTATTGAAATTTTGGTAAATTTTTCAAAATTTACGAAATGTATTTGCATATCTTTAAGACCTTATAAATTGGGATTGAGCAAAGCTGTGAAGCTGAAAACAATTTTGTTGTACTTCTTTTTAAGCAGAAGATCTATTTTGCAAGGTTTCACTTTTATAACACACAGGTTTTTAAAGGTCAGGATCCTATAGAGGGAGAAGGAGTGGAGGTAGGTACTTCAAAATACCTTCCGGGACATAGTTTAGCTTGTAGACACATCCATGAAAGTTTCATTTTCCTAACCTAACCCCTTTCCAAGATAGCCAGAAGTAGATAAAGTAGAATTCTATCCCAGGCTTGTTTGGGCGAGGCTCTTCAGAATAGGTCGGCTATCACATAGTGGTAAGGTAGGAACAGTGATGTTCTATAGTTCCCTCTTCCGACAACAACGAAGGTTTAAATTTTACTGTGACTTCTTGTTCTTTTCAATCTGAGTTTTGTAATTCCCCCAAAGATCCGACTAATCGAGGGCCGCTGCAACTGCACCGTTGTCCTTAAAAGAAAGATAAATATGAAAGCTAAAAAGAATAAGCAAAGATGAGGAATTAAAATTATTTTTCTTTTCTGTATTATATGAAAGAAAGTTCAATGTTCAGCAACATTCGTTTCCCCTTGGTAAGTGGCAACCCTTAGCAGGGTTGTATTCAGGATGTTTTGTTCGGGGGAGGGGGGGGGGGTATAAAAGGAATTTTTCAGGGGGTGTTGCAAAGAAACTTTGAAAAACACATCAAACATTTGTTTATGGTCATTTTTGTTACGTTTTTACCCTCAGAAAGGAATATTTCAAAACTAATGAAGTTTAGTGATTATTTATTTTAAAGATTTTAATTAATCCTTTGCTTGGTTTCCCGGAAAATCAAACCATCATGCTTTCCGCACGAATTTGAAATCAGAGAAGGAGAGAAAATGGACTTAATGGAAATATAACTGCAAAAGAAACCAAAAATTAGGATAAATAAAAGTCTTAAAAAAGCCGTGATTATCCAAAAGTGATCATTATTGTGGTCAGTAGGCTTATTGAAATGGCAAAAAAAGAAAACAAAAATACAGTTTAAAACCTGTATAGCATGTTAGCTCTAGCACGAGTTCTAAAATACACAAGTAAATGCATAATCAATTAAAATTACTAACATATCCGCGGTTTCTACTGTCCTAAGAATAGTTTATTTCTAAGGAGTACATACCTACCCCACTTCCATGGAAGGGCATAGGGATGGTAACTTAGACTATATGGGAATCAGTGGTTCCCAAGCGATTTTGGCCTATGTCCCACTTCGGCATTTCTAAAATCCTGATGCCCTCCTAATGATATTTAAAATTTGTTATTCAAAATTTTGCGTAAATTCCCCTTAAGGAAGCTTAAAAGACCGTTTACTTGGTATATGTACTAATGAAAAATATTGTCCGAATACAACACCTTTTATACAATGTATAGCGTCATTGTAATACTATCATGTGTCATTTCGCTCTTTAAATACATTTGAATGTGACTCCATTCACATGAAATTTTTTTTTTAATTCAGGCTCTATAGTATAGTCCGCCGAAGGATGCGCTTCCTGCCCATGACTCACAAAAATATTGCCGTGCCCCACTGGCGGGGCCTGCGCCCCACGTTGGGAACCATGGATATAACCTTTTCAAGAAATTGACACTAATGTTAACCTTATAGGAATTCAGAAATCGGCAATAGCACGGATATTAAACCTATAGGCATGCACAGACCTGCCCCACGTTGGGATTCACGGGACTACACCAAGTTTTACAGTATAATAAATTCGACTCTTTCTAATTCTAAAATTAAAGTTTAATAAAATGAATTATTGAGGCTTTTTTGAAGCTGAGAATATTACTGAAAATAGCCCATAAACTGATTAAAAATAGCTTATAATAGAAAAAGGAAGGAAAGGACTCGGATGCTCGTAGGAGGCTGAGCAAATGCTCGTAGGAGGCTCACCCTTAGTGGCTGAGCAAAAATGTATAAACCAAACCAAATTTTATAGTATTTGGGAAAATATTACGCTTTTTCTGGCAAAGTTTTTTATTTAAAACTTCGTGCCCCCTAAAAATTATGTGGCTGCCTCGGGAGCTAGCTAACTTTACTGCATGATTTTCAGCTTATCATTGTAGGCCTGATATTTGCGTCTGTGCGGTATCTGCGTTTTTTCTTCTGCCATGCAGAATTTTTAGACACATGGGAACCCATGAGGTTTTGGTGAAAATTCCCATCCTTTGTCATAGGCCTTAATGTTCCAGTGTTTTGTGAAATTAAGATTATACAGCCAAAGTCGGAACCAGTATTGACACCCTTAGTGATTTATCACTATTTCTAGCGATTTTTTTATATTGCCTAAACAAAATAATCAGTAAATCAGCATATAAAGCACTATACTATTGAAGAAAATCACTAAATCAATCACAAAATCACTAAAATTTAGTGATTTTGTTTTTCACAGGGTGGCAACGCTGGTTGGAACAGACATCTCTACGGTTTTTTTTTGCAAGAAAATCAGAAATCTTTCCTCGGAAATTAATTTCTATCTCGAATAAAGCCAAACTATGTCTTAGGTAGCAACATCAAATTAGCAACGGGTAAAGTTTTATTTTACACCAATCCAACAATCTAACAGAGCTAAGGACTTTACTTGCTTAGAAACGTTCCCTTTTGTTTTCTTTATCTCTTCTCTTTCCTTGCTTTTAGGCCATGGATCCCGCTGGGTGGCGGGAGTGCCTAATTTTCGCTTTTTTGTGATTGTAAATAAACGAACTTGAACAAGCATGGGGCCTTACTGTAATGAATTGTTCTTTACAAGGATGCAGTTGTCCAAAGAACAACCTTAATATTTACTTCACAGAAGTCTGCTGATATACAAGCTGTGTTTTGACAGCCGTTGAACAACAATAGTTACTACGTTTAATGCCTGCACGGAAAAAACTAAAAATATCTTTAATTGAAACAGAAAAACTATCATTCTCTCTTCCCCCAAGAGCTTGCAACCATAAATAGAAATTACAACTCTAGCACAAGCAGACAAATTTTACTTGTGATTGTAAGTAAATAGCTATAAGTAGACTCATTGAAAGTTTCTTCAATCTACAAAACCGTTGAAACAGTCGTTTAAGCTGAGGAGAGGCCTACAGCTTGGCTTAATTATTAACATTGATAAATTCAAGAAATAAAATTATACCTATAATGGGTGTTTTCATCCCTCTTCAGAGAGGAAACCAATTATATGATCAAGTGTGGATATCTATTTGTAATATTAAAAAAAGGTAGATCTTACGACATAATATATGTAAATATATATGCCATTGAGTGAGGGGGGGGGGCACTTTCTGCCACCTGGTGTAATATCAGAACACCACGTGTGCCGCACAGTTCTGCCACGCTTGGCACAGTTTCTGTCTCGATTGGCTGATTTTCCACCACGCATGGTACATTTACGCCACGCTTGGCACGTGCTACTTAGTGTACGTGATTTCTCAAAGTGGACGCCCCCTCGGTATTAGAAGCTAAAAAATCTTAATCTTTCATAATTCAAGAATCCCAGTGTAACTTATTCTTAGAAATTAGGTATTAAAATACACTTCCAAGAAAAATTCGATGGAAAACCCAAAAAACGAACTCTCCGCTTCATCCCAGCGAAAAAGAAGAAGGAACACAATTGAGTTACATCAACTAAGGATAGCCTACACTTTATTAACCCAAGAGGAAAACACACATCTTAAATCTTATTTTTGCTTACTACGGTCAATTTCAAAATCCATTGTGAAATGTCAAATTCTGTGGCATACTCAATTCATTTCTTGTCTATGGTGGTAATTTTCTTGATGCGAATATTTTACAAGCTTGTTGAAAAGTGGCTTTTTGTAAAGGTTTTGGACTGCAATTTAACTCCTATTTACCAACATTATCAGATATTCAGGCGGATGAGTTAGATAGTTTCAAAGATTTCTATTAAAAACCAGCGTGAGTAAACCAGACTTTTTGAACAGAAGTTTTATATTGTGAATCCATTACTTTAGACGAATCATGAAAACACGATTTCAAATTCTTTTTAATCAGTTACAACCAGGGTTGCCACTTGTATATTATTCTTGTTGAAATCCTATGTTTAGTTACTTCTAGTTTTACTTTTAGAAATATTTAAGGTAAGATTTTGAAACATTTTAGCTGAAGGTTTTTAAAGAGAATTTAATAAATAACAATAAATATTTTAAATACCTTTCTCTCAAATAGTCGGTCAAAGTCGGTAGTATAAATCAACTGAATTTTATGCTAATATCACTGTTTTCAATCTTTATTTCGCTGATTTAGTTTCTGTGCAACAAAAAGTGCGTTTAACTTATTTTTTTGAATATAGACACAGTTTGACGAATGTTCAGTTTGTCCAACATGGGAAGATAGGATTGACCAGCGTTACTAGATACCTGGTATGAAGTAGCGCAGCGAACAAAAACGAAAATGCGCCAAAAGCACCATTTTTTAAGAGAAAATGCATATCAAAGCTGCTGTGTTTTCGACAAAATCCCTTTGGAAATGTGCTGATTGGAAGAATTCAATGTGTGATCACCTCACAATGTGCCCGAATGGCGAAATTATGCCTAATTTGGCCACACTGATCCGGGCCAGTAGGTTATTTAAGTCAAAAACATTAATTAGCATGTGATCGATATATCCTTTCTGTTTTAACTAGAGTCTTTTCGACATTTTTCTTGATATCCTATTCTGAAAAACCTGGGAAGTAGAAGAACTACGAAAAAATACCTGAGCAAATTTGGGTACAAGTGCATTAAACGTACTCTTTATATACTGTGTATGGAATGTCAAACTGGAGATGCTACAGATACCGGGGTAGATACCCGCCAGACTGGTTATTTCAAGATACCGCTATTAAGAATTGGAATGCAAAGAGTAGTTTTCATTGCGTTTACGATATTTAAACTGTTGTTTTTAGGGGTTTAGGGGGGAAGGTACCTAGGTTAGGTTAGGTTACGTATCTAATATATGCTATGTTTTACCCCTACCCCCCCCCCCCTCCCTGAAGTGCAAATATATAGCCCAAATTTGTTTCTAAACTATTATATATTCATCCTATTTTATTTTTTTTTCATTACCATTAAACAAACTTGACTTCTTTAGCAGTATATAAAAGAGTACGTTTAATGCACCAGTAACCAAATTTGCGTATTTTATTATCTTATTTTATCTTTTATTATCTTATTTTATCTTATTTTATCTTTTATTATCTTATTTTATTTGCGTATCTTTTATTAAAATTGGGAAACAAGGAGTAAATCATAATTTAAACCCATATCTTTTCAAATTTGCCTCTACTCCCCTCTCCCCCAAGGTAACTTGTTATATTTTTAAATATTTTCTTATAAAAAAAAGAATATGAAGGAGAAAATTAGGGACTAATTGCATTTTCATATTTGGTTTTTAAACAAAATACGTCTTCTTCGCCAAACCTTTGGCAGGGTTTAGCCTACTTTGATAAACTAAATATTGTCAGTGGGTTTAATTAAATTTTATTAAAATTTGGGGAACAGATCTAGGAACTATAGGAAGACAATTGCCCCTGGCCTTGTCCCCCCCTCCCATCTTTGAATCAGTAAAATCATATCTTTAGTGAAGCCTGTTTTACAAATGTTGAGGCTGTTTAGGCAAGTGTCTGCAGATATATTGTAATCGTTCGTTGTTTTTTTCAAGTCATTTACTGGGACATTTATCTTTATCTAACACCCATCATTCGGTATTAAATATTCGCAAAGAATTTTATTTATTTATTCTATGTCAGGCCTATGTTAAGAAACGTGGAATTTAAGACTGAGCCCAATCCCCTGGAATCTCCACGTTCCCCCAATAGGTTCTCATTCTTTTTGTGTAATTCGCTTGTCTTTGAAACGTGCCCTTCTCCCAGAAGTGTGGTGCCCGTCTTTGAAATTAAGCTCTGACCAAGAGCCTATTTTTAAGAGTTAAATGGCATACGCGTATGTAGGAGCAAAATATTTGGAAAGGACATAGGAACTGTGATTAAAATTTACAATTGGGACCACTCTGGGGCCTTGAGTGCCAAAAGTAGACAAACATCCTAAAAGGGTGTAAAAAAGAAAGCGTATAACATAAAACAAAACCATTTAAACATAACTAGTAAATTAAGATATACAGCTTTGGGCATATCAGACGGCTTTACCACCTCCCTCCACTACTTCGGTTATACCTGAGGCTGATTTTAGTATTTTTGCTAAAATGAACAACACACTCTTCATTGATATTTCATTTCATAAAGCAAACACAAGTTTTGTCTAGTAGTAGTTGACATACGCATATTGACTTCAAACCCCTTAACGGGATTCTCTTTGTCGGCCTACACAAAGGCAATCCAAATATTCCGACATTTTTATAGTTACTGTGAAATCAGTTACTGTGGTCACCATTGGTTCTACTGTCGGCTCCTTAGCTTAAATTGAATGGCATGTCTTCATCACACACGACAACCTTCATAAAAAAAGGGGGTAATGCGTTGCACTTGTATATTGGGAAGACCGGAAAATCAGCTCTGACGGTCCTTTTTGTCAACATGGACTGTTTGAAGTTGAGTTATTTGCAAGGCCAGGGAGGAGGGGTAGGGGGTTTGGACCCCCTCCCTTCCCGAGATGTTTGTCCGATTCTGTACAAAAAAAACGTAACAAAATGAATATAAACAAATTTTGATGCGTTTTGTAAAGTTTTTTTGAATCCCCTCCCCGAAAAATTCTTTTGTAAAAATTCTGAAGTTCCAATTTTCTCTAATTTATTTCCATTTATGTTACGACCTATTTCCACCTCATTTGGGACGATATGCTTTTCGTTTCACCCTAGATGGATGGCCGAAAATGACTGTCTTTGACAATTTGTCATCCTTCATCCGCGAAGCCTATGAGGCTCTTCGTGGAACGCAAACTTTTGGATAACAATCAGGTATTCCATTTTGGAGGAGGGTAAGTGGATCCCACAAATCAAAATTGTCTTCTGGACATGTCTATGATGGAGAAACTATCTGAAGATGGGGTAACCTATACTTTTCCCCACCCCAAGGAAATTTATGGATTTTAGCTAACGCCTTGGTACTTGTGTATTGTACGGCAAACAGCTAAATGTTTCATTTAATTAGACCTGTTTCTTTGACGCTCAATCCTAATGACATATCACAAAATGTGATGAAAATATAATACTTTAGAAACAAATTTCGGTCATATATTTGCACATTGGGGGTGGGGGGTAAAGTATAGCGGGTCTGAAATCTGAATGCAAAATGTGTCAGGTACAATCATTCTGCATATTATGAAGTAAGAAATGTTTTCTAACTTCAAACTGTCCAAATACTTTACAACCGTCACCCCCCCCATCCCCGTAATGTGCAACTATATATAGTCCAAACTGTATATTTCCCACATATTCTGTCACTTGTCTTTGCCTTGTCTCACGTTAAGTTGAAAGAAACTAACGAAGAAACCGGTTTGTTCTCGAGTTTTGCGCAGCGTAAACTTTAGTGTTGGCCATATAATACACAAATACCAACCCCTCCTCTACTCCAAGGATAATAGAACCGAAAGAATATATTGAAAGGTAAATAAGCCTCATCAACTTGCCTAAGACAAATGAGCGCAGGTGTGTACGAGGAATTCCAAAATTTTCAAATTTACGCTAGGAGGTCCTTCAGATCAAAAGTAATTCACTTTAACACCCTGCTCTTTACCCTTAGATTCAATATGCTCGTACCGTAAGAGTAATATGCTGAAAATTTTAACTTCTTCGTCACATCACTTGGAGAATGGTAGGGAACCATTTAGTTGCAATTTCTCCAAACATTAAAATATTCGGTTGAAGTGTCATGAAAGTTAGTCGATACCTAAACACTTGCAATTTCCACCTGGATGTATTTGCTGCACTCTAAAACCAGGGCCTCCACTATCCCCGAATTTTCGGGGATTTCCCCGAAAATCTATGTGTCTTCCCGAAAAAAAATTTGGTTCCCCGAATCCCCGAAATTTCCCCGAAAATCATTCAATCATGGTGTCACCCCTAGTGACTATCCCTAGCAAACATTACTTTACATACCATAATTTTTCACTACTCTTTTGTTCGTTAATTTTCGTCTCCTGTGGTACTTTGCATAAAAACCAGGCCGATATAATTTAAGTATAGACGGTTCTTCATATTTTCACAAAAGTGTCATTTTCCTGGATTTAGATAAAAACCATTTTGAATGCAGTATTCCAAATGCTATAAGATTCTTACATTTGTCATTCGTGGTCAAGACACTCTTGACAAAGTTAGCCAAGAATTATACTTGAAGTTGTTTAAAGGGACACTCAGCTGGATTTTAGGTTTTGAAATTGAACTTCTAAAGAGGGAGAAATGTTTTGAAAACCGAACCATAAGTTTAAATTTTGTTTACTTTTGCTATTTTTGGTTTTGGGCTTACTGCACTAATGTTTAATACTTAATGATTGAACGCATAACACATTGAAGGAATTGATCTTTTTGCCAGGAATTATTACCATTAAAATTTTTATTTCATTCGAAGTGTAAATTTTAAGTTCTTTTCTTTTTTATCTGAGAATTGTATTTGTCATACCACCCTTTATCGTCAATTCACCTAGCATTCCCCTCTCAATTATTATTCTGGCCCCTTCACTTGTGTAATATTTTCAGTGGGCGGAGTATTTTAAACTGCGGTTTTAGGATCTTTTTACGGTCTTGCAAAGCTGTTAGTTAGGCAAAGAAAATTTTTACGGAAAATATGTTCTGCTCAAATTCGGGATAGCCAAGTAAACTTGTTTAAATATTTAGGCCTACCTTTACACCCTCTAGTGCTTAAACAATTAGTAACCCTGTATGAAGGCTAATTCTGAGATCAAAACAAATTAATTTGAAGAAATTGTGGTATAATTATTTCTTCTTGAGAACTATCCCTAAGTACCATATTCTTACCATAAAAAATGCACCACTTCCTCCCCCTCCTAATGAGGTAAAACTTAGCTATAGACTATGTACAAGGTCGGGAAATAGGGGATTTAAGCGGAAGTGACCCCAAAAATATTATTCATAAGAAAATTTCCATTACTGTTTGAAGTAAAAATTTGGTTATGTAAAGCATAGCATATATTAAATACGTAACCTAACCTAAACTAGGTACCTTTTTTTTGCCCCTTCAACTCCAAAAACTAAAGTTTAAATATTTTTCACGGAGTGAGCAATACCTCACAAGGCAGCGGAAGCCTGTTTTTCATTAGGATTTCATTAGATTCTAAATGTGTTCTTCGCGTGTTTACTGGATTCTTAACAAGTACCCCGATTTTTTTCCGCGGGGGATTTTACGGAGGGGGGAAACACTTAAAACATTAGAATCAGTATGAAAAACCAATTTCATTTAGTTCTTGTTTGTTTTAAGTTTTAATGTTGCCCCATACTTATAGGTTGAATTTTGTTTGTTTAATTTCCCTATATAGAAACCGCAAACAATATTTGTTTTTTAATTATTATTAATGAAGTACTGAGATTGATGTCTTAATGAAAAACTGCTATTGGTATTTACAGTTCACATGCGTTCACTATTTTTTCTTAGACAATTTTGAAGTTTTCGCTGCAATATCAGCAATAAGTGTTTTCAGCTATGGTTTCCAATCCCTTGCTCTGGCTTTAAAACCTACTTTGTAAAAGGCTTGATTTACTACGCGGATCCAAGCCCTACTTGAGCCTGGAAACGAAGCTAAAACCAATTTTGTCTTCAAATTTTTGCAACGAAATTCCATTTTGTTTTTTCTCCGAAAATTCCCCGAATTTTGAAGATTTGTCCCCGAAAACTCCCCGAATTTTTAAGACTTGTCCCCGAATTTTAAGATTCGAGAGTGGAAGCCCTGTCTAAAACGCTTTTAGGAAAGCAATAGTCGGACTTTATCGTAAAGTGTGGGCGGTTGCGGTGAACGTCAGTCTCCCTTATTTGTAGGATCATTTCTGTTATTTTCAAGTTTTAAAGTAACTCTACTTTCGTTTTAAGACTTTTTTTTTGCTGTTTATGACATTGAATGTTCCCACTGCTTTTGCTTTGCTTAATCAAGTCAAGAATTTTTTGATGGAATCCTGCCAATATTTTTCATTGTGGTAAGACCTCATTACATTGCTATGGAATCCTTAAAAAGAGGCAGTTTTAGGGAGAGGGTGCTCTTGCCCCGGGCGCAGAAATCTTAACGACGTAAATAAAATCATTTTGTAATTTCTAACTTTTATCAAAATAAAGTGTAGGATGCATTTGGCAAAATTTCATTAGTAAATGAAAATGAAAATTTGGCCTAAAAATTTCGGGACACAGGGGAAGGGGCACTAATCAAGATTTCGTTCCGGCACAAGATAGGCCAGAGCCGCCACTGTCCTTAAATCAAAGCATAGGAAGAATAGACGAAATTAAATATATTTTTCAGTGCGATCAAAGACATATAAACCGTGCACGTACGCCCCTTGAGATATCGAGACTCCTGGTAATTTCCAATCTTGTCTGTGTAATCTGCCTAATGCGGGGGTCTCTTTCGAATCTATATCTTCGTTCTGTGTCTCAGTGCCTTTTTTTTGTCGACGGGTCTGAGTAGGCTAATTCAAAATTGGGATGTGCCACATTAGCCAGCTATACACTGAAAACTAAGACAATGTTTGCAAAAAGATTAAAATGCTTCATTGACGCTCTGTTGTAAATTATGAAACTATCAGATAGGTTTTTCATTTGGAGCTGTATGATATAAGCTACTCAAAATTGAGCACATTTTGATGTTAAAAGGGATGAGCTCCCTGAGGTAGGATTTGTGCTGTGATTTGAGGAGGGTCGGTGAGGCCTGCCCTTTGAGGATCTGCTGACTTTTCGCCACCTGGTGTATATGTTGGAGTGCCATGTGTGCCGCATTTCCACCACGCGTTGCACGGTCCCGCAATGCATAGCACATTTCCACCACGCTTGGCATGCACCACCTGACGTACGTGATTTCTGAAATTCAGCACCTCCTTGGCCCCCTTAACGTTAAGAAATCGATGAAAAGCTCATGTGAAATTTGGAATAGCCTTCCTCTTGGAATATCCTTAACAGACCTAAATCAGAGCAAGGGGGGGCTCACTGGTATTGCAAAGGAATTTTTGCCTCTGACCCTGCTGGCTCCGTCCCTCTTGGTGTACATAAGCGTCAAATGAGTCCCCCTCCCCTTAGATCGGATTCGCATATTTTATATTCTGAATCCTCAAACTGTTTTTTGTTTGTTTGTGTATTGTAGCCATTCTCTTTCTGAAAAGTTCTATTGTCATAACCAACTGATATGCCTAAAGAATCAGAAACATTCTTTCGCGCTATCGTTTGTGGGCCTGACAAAGTAGTTAATCATCAAACCGCGTCACTGAGTACACAATTTTAAAGCCTTCGCTAAGCTCTGAAAATGCAACAACACAAACTAATGTTTAACTCTACAGGAGAGGTTGTAAATATCTCAGTTCGGAAAGTATCTAGGCTCTAATTATAAGCCGTTTAGAAAAAGAAACGTGGTCCAATGGATTATATTTTATACTATGATATATTGAAGAATATAGGTTTTCAACACGTTACAAAACATAAAGCAAGCTTTTGAATATACAGAATAAATTTTCCTTTCTTTGCCTTTTATTCTGGCTGCAAATATTTTGAAATATGTATTTGCAATTCAGAAACATGTTTTTTTAAAGATTCATTTCCACAAAATTAAATACAAACAAATATGTTGGAGAGGTGTCGGGGCCCGCATCCACAAAATTCATGATTTTCTGTATTGTGATTTTGTATAATCTACCTTCTCTCTTCTCTTTTAATCACCTCTCCCAACCTCTCACCTATCCTGAAATAAATACTTGAGTACACTTCTAGCAGACAACTTCATTTGTAAAATTTTTTGCCTGAAATAAGTATTTCAAATTACAGAATTGCAAAGGCAACGATGAAACATTTGTAAATAAAATCTATTTCAAAAAGGTATAAGACATAAAGAATTCTTAGTCAATGTCTAAATCAGTGGTATTCATAACGTAATATCAACCGTCCACAATCAAAACTTCTGAATTCATTGTGACGCAAAGCTTAATTTGGGTAACCATTAATTTTGTACTAAGATATATTCATGACCGGCAACATACACGGTTGGTTGGCCCCATAGTCAGGCCCTCCGATGTCATGATATCTATAGTTGCTTCCATACTTCTATATAATTTGCCTTTTTACTGTATCCCCCCCCCCCCCAATTAACTCCTGTTCGCGAGCCTATGTATAAAACTTGGCTAAATGTTATCGCCTTTCCGGTTTATTTCACTCTGTCTTTCTGCGTGAAAACTTTTCAGCAATTGAAAGCTTTTCTGAACAACTTTTACCTTATTTCTCTAACTTTTTTTGCTTTTAAAAGCAACCAATTTTAAATAGAGCGATATACCAACGCCCGAATTACTGGACTTTGAAGGCCAACTTAATTGCTCGTACAAAACTTCATATGCTTTTTAGAACGGAAACGTCAAGAGCTGACAAAAAACAAATTATATAACAGAAAATACAAATGATACAATTTTAACAGCAAAAGAAGAAACTCAAAAGGAACGAACTGCTTCCGTTATTGAAACAGCTATACATTATCAGTGTAGCACTTTAGATTTAAAGATTTTTTTTATAACAAAAGTAATGTTTCGTCATTTTTCTATTTTTATTTCTTTTACTTTATGAAACCTCACGAAAAGATGGTGCTACGAAAAATCGTGCAAACTAATGTCTGTACTTGAAGATTTAAAATCAATATATTATTCTTCATACAAACCTTAATGTAATTATGGTATGTTGTGGTGTTAAAAAGGATAATATAGGTTTTTTGCTTGGAATAAAGCGCTTTCTCTTACAATTTTTGTAACTAAGGCGTTAGAAATGGGTTATATTTTAATATTGTCGGAAAGCTTAAAGGATTAGAGCAGCCTATTTTGTTTGTGTAGTTATTTTTAACCCAACTTCAAATAATTTTTCACTAATTTTGCTGTTGGTGTTACTAAGCTTATTTAAAGCAGAAAAAATATTTAAGAATTTCCGCTTAGACAGGTCTTACCGTACAAATGTGCCGTTCTGACCTTTAACCAAAGATACACATTGTTGCCATTTTACGGTGAAGATACGACTTGAAATTAATTTAAGTTAAGCAAACTTAAGTTTTTGCTCACATCTTATTTTCTATTGCCTTGTCTACACGGCAGCGCTAGGTTGCATCTGGCGTCCTCTGCAGAAACTGAATCCCGTCTTCTTTCTGTCTTCCGCCATGTCGTTTTCTTCTGGAAGTAGTTAGCAAGGTTTGCCTTTCTTGTATGTCCGTACTTAGGTTTCTGTTGAAAGCCTGTAAAATCCCTTCTTACCTCTGTAGATACTCTGCCGTATCTCAGAAACTATAGTAGATAAATAACGTCTGAGTTCGATAACCTCATATAACGTCTGAGTTCGATAACCTGATATAACGTCTGAGTTCGATAACCTGATATAACTTCTGAGTTCGATAACCTGATATAACGTCTGAGTTCGATAACCTGATATAATGTCTGAGTTCGATAACCTGATATAACGTCTGAGTTCGATATTGGACTTCCGGTGCGGAGATCAGGGGAGATGCATCCTCAACTCAGAGTCGAATTTTTGTGTAAGTACTAAATTATGGTAGAAGAAAGCTGTATTGCACTGTTATTAAACCAAGGGTATGCAAATTGTGTGTCACAAAGTGTGAATGGCTTCGTTTTCTTCAGTTTTGCCCCACGTTCAACATAGCTGATCGCTTTCGATTGTAATTTATTTTCATCCGTGGCAGGAGTGGCGTCAATTGAAAGGGAGGCCTGTGCTTGCTAGATTTTTTGTTCTTCATTAGATTTTTTTTTTAAAATAATTTTTTTAGTTGTTGAAAAATGCATTTTTTTGTATTTTCATTGAAAAAATGAAAGTTGCCCCCCCCCCTAGATATTTAAAAATATATTCAACCCCTCCTGAATATTGTGATTTGATGCCACTGACTGACAGACAACAAAAACCATTTTCTTTCCAAGATAATGGTTTTCATTGCCTCTTAATGATGAAAATCACTTAAAATCGATTTAATAAGCTGTACTCAACGTGGGGGGGGGTCGTACCTCCTCCGCCAAAGAATATGAAAAACTATTGAAAGGAAACTTTCACGAGAAATGAAGTAAAACTTCCTATACTGCTAAGCAAAGCCTTAAAGTTGATCGTGAAAACCTGAATAACTTTTTTTTTTACTTTTGCTTTGCATTGCCAACCAAAATAAAGTAAAGGCTTTAACAGTTTGGCGAAGGGACTCCATGACTCGTTTCACGTTGTCATTAGGCATTAAGACAATTCATTTTACAAGGAGAATGGACTGTATTTAATTACCTCTAATGGTTGTTGGTATTCATTTGTGTTGAGTGGTTGTGTGCATTAGGTATTGGACCTGTTAAAGCCATTCTTCGCCAAAAATCGGTCTACCTAGTCTTTAGGTGCAATTCAGAGTTGAAGAAACATGACTGATGTCATGCTTCGTGTGGCTTTTACGGATCTAAAATTATCCCTCCTCAAATTTTATGCTCTATAATTGGCTTAAAATCCTTTTCAACTCCACCTATGTAATTGCATTGTAAAGAATATATTTTGTTAATTCTTAAAATTTCCTAGCCTTTTATGTGGAATAAAACATGCCTGAAGCAACGTTTGTCGACGTTTTTGCTGTTCTTTATAGAGCCATGGCGCCGTTTTAATAATAGGCTTCTGTGTAACCTGCGTGTCAATTTAACTGCCTTCAAATTAGCATCCTATTTCCACGTACGAAAGCAAGTAGGTAAGTGCTGGTAAATCCGTAATTATTAAATTAAATATTTAAAGAAATGTTTTTTAAAAAGAGGGGGCATGAAATTCAAAATACTAACAGCACCAAGCAACCAGCTAAGTGTGCAAATTCGAGCAGTTTTGCACTAGTAATCGCTACATAATTTATATATATATATATATATATATATATATATATATATATATATATATATATATATATATATATATATATATATATATATATATATATATATATATATATATATATATATATATATATATATATATATATATATATATATATATATATATATATATCTATATATATATATATATATATATATATAATATATATATATATATATATATATATATATATATATATATATATATATATATATATATATATATAGTAAAAGGGAACAAAAAAATGTTTGGTCTATAATATTGAGTATCTGCGCATCCACACACACTGCACGAACATGGACACTTTTTTTTTAATTTTGTCCATGTACTTTCCTCTTTCACCAAGAGACCAAATTTCAGCCCTTAATTCAAAGACCCGCCCAAAGACTTCTTTTTAGCTCCCCATGACTCCCGATTCAATACGATTGCACGAAAAAAAATAGTATTACTACGATGATCATAGTAATCATTGCGACGTAGTACGATCGCTTAAAAGAAAAAGAAACAGGAAACGTTCTTTTTTTTATTAGGGGATTTAAAATATGAATCGAAAAGTTTCGAAAATCTTGCATTCACGGGTGTTATTTTTCTATCCAGATTACATCGCACTCTTGAGGGAGTTTCCCCTTTTTTATGTTCTTTTGTACGTTCTTTTGAGCAAAGGTAAAACGTTCTTGTAGATTTTAGCTTTTGCAGGTAATTCTAACTTCGACGAAAGCTGTTTATTTAGAATCAGATTAAAAATACGATACGTTTTAACGGATTTTTTTTTTTACCAATGCTTGCTTTTCTAATTTGGCCTAATGGGGTAACACGGGTCGCTTTCTACTAGGACTTTTGCAAAACCAATACCCCGAAATCCAATCCTTTCGTGTTCTGATAAATTACAGTCGTCAACCATTATGCCTCAACCCCTTATTTGAATTATCTTAAGCCCTAAATAAATAAGATAATGGGTTTTATTTGTACAGCTGGTTTATTTGTGATATAGGTTTGATGGAAACGAAGTAAAGCTGTAAGCATGGTTGCCAATTTTAAGGGACTAGACACCAATGGTGTCAATTCACGAATGTGTTAGTAGAGGGGGAATTGTATTTCCAGAATCTAGGGGTGTTTTTTTTTTCTAACAAAAATACCAAAAAGGCCACTTTCCAATGAAACTACAAAAATATATTTTTTTTTTAATCTAGGGGGGTATTTTCTCCTGCCCCTCTTCTCCTAATTAATGCTACTGCTAGATACCCTAGATGTATTCCCCAAATTCTACTTGGGGACTGAGCTCCCATGAACAAGACTTGAAATAAATCTACATAATGCACAATTTTTATATATTAAGGTTTGATAAAGTTTAAAATGATTATTTCGAGGCCTGGACCTCCAAAACGTCAATATTTTTATGATTTCCCTATAATTTCCTACATTTTTCCTTTTTGTGTTTTTTTTCAATTTTCCTTTCCTCCTCCTCCAAAAAAAGTTTAATTGGGCGTATCTGGTCCTAGTTCTCTTCGGAAATAGGAAAACATGTGTTCCAGGCTTATGCGAGACTGAAACTGGCTGGAATTAAGCTGTTTTGCACAAGTAGCTGTTTCATAAACTTATAGGCTAGAAGTAACGCAAACAATGGCTTTACGCGATGTGCTGCTACATCTAAAATACACATTGTGCAATCATTGTTTAAGAAAGGACACATACAGTACTGCCCTCCCAGAATTTGAAGGTGCATTATCATGTCAATCTGACTTGTTATGAAATATGCAGTATTCATCGTTAAAATCCAAAATAAATTTAACCCTCGCCACCTAGCTTTTTTCTTGTATATTTTATGCCGTTCGGAAACGCCGCCTGTTGTTTCTTAGATGAATTGATGGAATTCTGATTATTCTTTCTGGTCTTTCTCAATTATTTCCCAGTTTCATTTGTAAGATTTTCCGAGGTAGTTTGGAGGTAGAAGGGAACAAATTTTGGCCCGTGTCCAGCCTCAAAGTCATAGTCAGCATCTTAAGAGATGTGATATTTTGATGTTGTTTCTTCTATCGAAAATGTAGAGGGCATTCTCTTGTTCCACAAACTATGTTTCTTGTATCTTGTTGCTTCGACGGTTTGCTTCAGCATAATTAGTTTGCACGAAATAAATCAATCACGAAATAAATTTCCCAGTTTTAGTAGCTAAAAGCCTAGTCCCAGTCGGGGAATAAATCGTCAAAAAAAAAGTGGCAAAACAGTCCAAAAGATTAAATATGAAGTTATGTTGCACATTACCTGATATTTAATAAAACTTTTCTTAGCAGTGACCTGCTCACGCAGGGATGTACGTAACGGAAAGGTCTCGGTGCCGGGCCTCCACGAGGGCCTAAATATTCTTGAACTTTTGGCACTTCTTATTCAGATTTTCAAATATAATTCGTTATTTTGTTATTACCCTTCCCACGGGTGGCCTACCCCAGAAAAAAATATTGTGTACGTGCCCTTTTCATTTTTCTTAGGCCAATTCACAATGATATTTTACTAATAGAGATTTAGCTTGCGCTAATTTGAGCAATCAGATTTTTCATAGAATTTTCTATTTGGCAGAAAAATTTTAGGAAAAAGTTCTGATATAGGCTCAAATTTGTGCTAGCTAGTAATTAGTAAAATCACATTGTGAACGGGCCTTTTTCTGTTTAAATTTTTAAAGATTTTCGTATAATATTTAGGAAAACAGAAGTATTTGAAATACTTCAGTTTTCCTATACTGTATTTCATAAACGCCAGAGATTTTGAATATTAAGAAAACCATTGGGTTGTGTGATTCGGATTATAGATAAAAGTGATCGCAGGATCAAGGTTGCCACCCGGTAAAAAAAATCACAAGATTGTAATGATTTTTTGGTTGATTTAATGAGTTTCTTTTTATAACCTAGTGATTTATGTGCTGATTTAGTGATTTTTTGTTTTGTTTAGGTAATATAAAAATGGTAGGCTACTTGTCGGTTTTTGGAAACACACCCAAGAAGTGAAGTTAGGTTAATCCTAATGAAATATAACAAAACATGAGGTAAAACCCAACCTAACCCCCCCCCCCCTTCCTTAATATGCAAATATATAGCCCAAATTATACAAGTCCAATGCATTCCGTCTAAGTCCAATGCATTGTATCATCCGTTACTTGTTTTTGTAGCTATGAAACCGGTGTCTGAGATGTAATCTAAGCGTAATTCTTGAATGTGTTTCCAATAACCGACAAATACCATAAAATCACTAGAAATAGTGATAAATCACTAGGGGTGGCAAGTGGCAACCCTGCTCAGGATTCAAGATTTCAGGCTATGACACTTTGGCCCCACCACTTCAGAATAGTTACTATTTATATCTCATAGAGATTATTATTCTAATATTTCTGTGTTAAAAATATAATTTTGTTTCATTGGTTTATTTTTGTGACGTCGGTCGTTATGTTTTTTTTTAGCCCATTACATTATCCTTTAAGTGTAAGTTAGTAAGGTTAGGCAAATAACCCAGTTTTTCTTACCCATTTTTGTTTTTACCTGTTGTTCGTAAGTCAAATTTCGGGTCATCAAAAAGACCACAAAAACCCATAGGTTCTTTTGTACGAGATTTTGAGTTTAAAAAAATGACGATATGTTTTGAATTAAAATATTGCTCGCAAGTAGGCTCTCTCTTTTCTCTTTGATAAGACATCAAAAACAAGTCAAACACAAAACACATCGAAACCCTATCAAACATCACAGACCCTTGAGTATAGCTCAGTGTGGTAATTCAAAAGGCATTATCTGACACTTTTCAAAGTTGTATTTATAACCAGGGATGCCAATTAGAGGGTGCTCCCCCCTAGGGGTTTTGCCTCCCCATTCATTTTAATAATTACCTTATTTAGGTATGTTTGCTGAAAAATTCCCTCTTTCATATTTTCACTGAAAAAATCGAAAAAAACAAAATTGCACCCCAGTTTTTAATAAATATCCGACCCCCCCCTATATTTTCTTGAATTAATGTCACAGTTCATTACCCATCATATTAAACAAATTGTGTTCGGTCGGTTATTCTGATCCGTGTTCCTAGTTCTTATCTGAGTGTCAAGACAATTAGGAGGTCCTATTTTTTGCAAAATAAGTTGCATCGCCTTTTCTAATATACAGAAACAGTTGGCATTTTTAGCCTTTGATACAAGAATAATGTATATCTTATTTTGAAGGCTAGGTAAATTCTTTCCGACATCGTCAGATAACGTACAAGTGACGTCAATATCGGTCGTAAAACCCGAAACGTTCGCTCTTTTGTAAAATTTATGTGTAATATACCGGCTTTTGAATTGCTGCAGCTAAACTAAACTCCTAGTTCCATAACACTGCAAAAATGTTAAAACTAATACAAGTACAAAGAATCGACTTTTAAGTGTCCTAAAAAAATAAGTAATTTTGTTTCGTTACATCACTGTATTCAAGTTTCGAGACCCGAACTATTTAATCTTGTTATTTCTTTGAAAAATACAGTGCAACCCGTATCTCATCAACAATTCAAATATTAAATTTTTTGACAATTTCACTTTGACGGTTGCCAAGAAAATGTAAATCGACCAATTTTAATTTAACTGATTTTTTTTGTATGAATATTGCGCAACTAGCATAAATGCATCCGACCAACCCTTTCATTACTGATTGGCTGTAACTAGGAAGTGGGCGGAGCTATTAAAGAATAAAATAGTATTTTATTTGATGTTTTGCAATTCTCCTGCCATTATTTGCTTGTTTACTACTGGGAGAGAATTTGGAATTGTTGCAAATGTCGCATGAGATTAGCAAAACCTTGGATCGTAGTTTTAAGAGTTCTGATAGCTTTTATTCTATAAGGTTGAATGAGAATTTGGGGCAATAAAATCACAAAACACCGGATCCATATAAACATTTCGTTTTTATTTGGGAGCGAGGGGGTTGAGCAGCCGGGAATTATCCTGGGATCCAAATATAACATTCATTTGCGTCAGAAATAAACTTAACACCCCCCCCCCCTATGACAAAAATATATACCCTCAGTCGTATATATGTACTAAATTCACGGTAAGTCACTCTTTTCTTCAAATTGATTTACCAGTTTGTCAAAATAATGGAACATTTATTGCATGTATACAATCCAGGGTATATATTTGAACATTAGGAGGGGTGGGTGGGTGGTCGGTAAAGCTCATTTTCGACGCAAATGAATGTTTTATTTGGGTTCAGGTTGAAAATCTGATGCTGAAGACATTTCTTTTCTTGCTATCTCATTAGTGAGTTAATCGAAAAATTTACCATTTTTTTCCCCCAAACTTTTTTGTAGAGATTTTTATAGTTGGTTTATTTCCCTGGAATTTATCTAAAACAACCTGATCTTGATGCACGGGGATTTTATTTAGTTTTCCTTTGGAATTAAATGATGCATCAATACTTTTTAATCCTTAAAGAATGAGACATGGGCCTCATTTTACCACCAAAGTGGTGAGATCTTACAAATCATTGATCTTGGCAAAAAAAATGAAATATTTCTGTCAAATAGAACATTGAACGAAGAATTTTGATGACAATCGTATCAAAGTTCTTTTACCAGTGATCAGAGTAGAATAAAGAAATATGTTTGCTAAAACGGCTTGAGAAGTAAGATCAGAATCCTCAGATTGTCGTTAAAATCGTTTCCTGTCAGAATGTAAGCGATCTTAGCATATTGATTTGCTAAAACATGGCGATGTAGTCTGACATACAGAGGGGCTTAGCTCCAGCATTTTTATGGGGGGGGGGAAGAGGGGTCCACATCTGGAGATTCAAGGAGCATGGGCTGACACACGCCCCCCTCCCCCCCAAAAAAAGACGTCACCGGGAAAACATTCCTCGTTGGTTGTGGAGGGGGGTTTGAATAGTTTGATTAGCAAATTTCTATAAGTTTCTTGGACCCCTTATATTCTTCCTGTAACTTCCTGTTTTTCAATCAATTATCATTTTGCAAGTGCGTAAGCAGGCGGGGGAGGCTCAGGACCCACCTCCTGAAGTCCAAGATTTCCCCGAATTTTTGGGCGCTTCATATTCAAAATATAATTTTTTTTTATTATTGTTTTATAAAGCGCTTTTATACTATTTTACCGTTTAATATAAACCAATGATTGCACTATCTAAAGAATGTCAATTTTGGTTTGAAGGAACAATAATAAAGGTAATATAGTTTCCGACAGGAACGTTGTTATCAAAGAAAAATAATTTGAAATTACTGTAATGTCTCTTTTCAGCTTGCCCGACGGGAGTCAAGACAATAGCTTTAAAAAAGGTGTTTTCAATTTTTATAACACTGAGTAAATAGTTCATATATATATATATATATATATATATATATATATATATATATATATATATATATATAGGTACTTTCCTATTTGCTATCTAAATTGATTGCAAAGCGTGTATTATCATTCCGTTTGCAATATTTAAACTGTTGTTTTTTGGGGTTTAGTGGGGGGGGGAAGGTACCTAGGTTAGGTTAGGTTGCGTATATGGTAATATATGTTATGCTATACCCCCACCCCCCTAATGTGCCAATATATAGCCCAAATTTGTTTCTAAACTATTATTTTCATCCTATTTTATTTCATTGGCATTAACCAAACTTGACTTCTTTCGTGTAAAGCGGTGGGTTAGATATAATGCATAAGTACCCTTACAAGTTAACGCACAAAATACTATGCGGGTATGTTTTATTTAAATATGTAATGAGAAGGCCCCGCAAATAAAATCCAATCGGGCCCGGCACTTATTCGATCTGCGCCTAGATATATGGTAAACAACGGTTTGTAAGCTTAATCTTTATTAATAAGATAAACAATAAAGCCTACTCAATACTCTGACAATATTTATTTTATAACACTAAACATTATTCCATGAAGTAAAAAGGCGAAAAGGTTGACAGAATAAAACGAGGGGAAGGAATAAGAAACAGGTATTTCTTAAACATATAAGACGACCCTGCATAAGATAGGTCCTATGACGAGCACGCAGCGTCTGCACAATGAGTGTTTATGGATCCTGTTCTGAAATAATTTCTGAGACCACACTGCTTTTCCATTTACAAAAAAAAACTAAGAGAGAGAAAACGGGTTTGATTTAAATAAGGCAGTGGAACAAAAAAAAATTCTTGGAAAAAATCTATTTCTTTTACAATTTCAAATCTCTGAAAGCGTTTATCTTTCAACGCATAGTTTAAATTTAGCGAATTTAACTTTTTTTTTGTGTGATTAGCCTCGTTACGCGTGTTTGAATGATACTTGAAACAGAATGATTTTGGTATTATTTTTACAATTTTCAAATTTCGTTTTTGCGTAATTATATTAGCCTGTTTTTTTTTTGCTAAATTCAAAAATAATAAAATTGAATTGGCCCTTTGCCACCCGTAGGCTATACGCAAGTAATTTCTTAGTTCACACTGCTTTTCCAATAAAAAATTAAGAAAACATTGTCATATTTGTTCATCCACTGCTTTATCTAAATTAAACCCGTTTTTTCTCTCTTAATTTTTTGATCCTATTCAGCCATTCCAGGGCTTTTAACAGAGATTTCAGTCTCAAAAAGAGCTTCAACCTTCCTTCCTAGGCATGTACCTGTTAGCTAGATCTTGTATTGCAGTCATCCAAGACCTTTTCCTAAAACGTGCAATATTGCGACAAATCTGTAATTTGTTGTTCGGAGTCTTAACGATTAAATATGAATAAGAAATGCAATATTTTATTGTAAATTTTCAGACGGAAACAAATACAGACAATAAATATGAATACTAATGTTTTTCACAACTTGTTAAGAAAGTATCTATTTAGGGTACACCTGGACATATCCGAGATTTTTTTCGGGGGGGGGGGGGTGCAAAAGGATTCTTTTCGGGGGGGGGGGTAACAAAAAATTCAAAAAACACTCTAAATATTCGCGAGATGTTTCCTGCGACGCAAAAAAGGTGATATCTATTATGGCAAAAAATGAGGCAAGGTATAACTAAATTTGTTTTTATGAAATAAGATCCTTCTATTTTTCACATCTGGTAATATATTATAATTATTTTGTTTATATTAAAGGCGTTTTTATTGCCAAATTTCTGGTCTCTGCAGGATATTTTGCAGTTTGTAGTTTTGGTCTCTCTCGGTAGGTAGTTCTAATCCCTTGGATTTGTGTAGAAAGCTGGTATCTTAAATATCATTGCAAACATTGGGTATTAAAAATGAAATAAAGCAGCCAAAATGCAACTTGGGGCTTCTTTGTACAAAAAACGCCCTTCCAACGAATAATATGAGTTTTTCACGATTTAACCTGTAATTTCTTACATTTTTCATAGCCTTCACTCATATGTTTCCCATCTTTTCAATTTTTTTCGAATCCTCCCTTCCGAGGAAATTAATGCTTAAGTGCCTATTATACTTTCAGGTACAAAAAATTCATATTGAATGCTTGGGCGCAATAAATACTTAAAAATGCAATAAAAATTAAAATAAAAATACAGTAGAAAAATTGTGCATCTTATGTAATTTAAAAAACTTAAAAAAAAACAAGAAACATAAAATAATACGACAAATCCACTAAGTCATCACAAAAAGCAGCTCAACTCTTAGGTTGCAATCAAAGAGAGAAAGAGACATCATCGTAACATATTATGATTATTAAATTGAGAGTTAGCCCTTTTTTATGAGACGAAAGTGATTGGAGACCAACCAGCCGCGGGGGGGGGGGTATTTTCCGGCGGGGTAAACGGCGGCTCCCAAAAATTTGTACTATCTGATTTCCTCTGTTTTGGCACTGCCAAAAAGAAAATATTTTTTCTATTGAAGATTTTGGTTAGATTTTTCTATTGAAAACTTTCATTTTGGTCCCTTTCCAGTTAAGGGGTGGAAATCACCCCAAGTTGATTTACCCTGACGTTTTTATGTTAATCAAGCTGCTACTGGTACCACAATCTTTACCATGCCTAAATGAACTGGGGATCTGGTTGTCATTTCGGGTATTATTTTTAGTGATTTATTATAGAGAAAATGAGATAGAGGGGATGATGAGCCCCCCCCCACACACACAGAAAAAAATCAAATGACTTAAATTTGTGTAGCCGTGAAAAATATAGTAGTCTGGTATGTACCTTTTGATAGTATTAAATAAAAAAAAACAAGTTTTTAACTGAAAGTAAGGAGCGACATTAAAACTTAAAACGAACAGAAATTATTCCGTATATGAAAGGGGCTGCCCCCTCCTCAACCCCTCGCTCTTTACGCTAAAGTTTTTTATTGTTTTAAAAACAAAGTTGTGAGACTGAGTCAAACTTTAGCGTGAAGAGAGAGGGGTTGAAGAGGGGGCAGCCCCTTTCATATACGGAATAATTTCTGTTGGTTTTAAGTTTTAATGTCGCTCCTTACTTTCAGTTAAAAAAAAACTTGTTTTCATATTTAATTTCTGAACGTTTTTGAGTTAATGCAGCTTTTATTTTGGCTCACCGTAAATGAATAATTAAAGCTAAATGTGCATATTAATTTTACTTCTTTTTTTGTTTGCTAAATGGCTTTCTCGAAATTTTGTTCTGACGTAACTTACGAATTAACTTACGTAACAAACTTCTATATTCGTATATTTTTATTGCGTATATTAGGGGATTCGCCCCCTAGTCACTACCTCACTCTTTACGTTAAGTTCAAATTTTGTTCCAATTCTTTAAGAATAACCCCTTAATCACAAAGGTCGTTAATTAGAATAAATAGCTCTGATGAAAGTATAAAACAAACTTTAGTGTAAAGAGCGAGGTAATTAGTAGGGGGCGAACCCAATCATATATGTATTAATTTCTGTTCGTTTAAATTTTGATGTTGCTTCTTACTTTCAGTTGATTTTTTTTATAATTTAATTCCTGATTGTTTTTTTTCAATAATGCTGGGAAATCCGGCGCCCCATCATAGCAATGTCCCTTCCCCCATGAAAACTTCCTCCATGGAAAGTTCCTCCCCCGTAACACCCGATTCACCCCCCAGCTACCAAAAAAAATCCCCCCTGAAAACTTCTGTATACTTCCCAATAACCAATACTATATGTAAACATAGGGCAAAGTTCATAACTTGCAGACGTTCCCCCGGGGACTCTGGGGGATTAAGTCATCCTCAAAGACATGGTTATTGCATTTTTTGACCATGCTGAACAAAATGGCTATCTCAAAATTTTGATCAGATGACTTAGGAAAAAAATGAGCGTTGGAGGAGGCCTAGTCGCCCTCAATTTTTGTGGTCACTTAAAAAGGGCACTAGAACTTTTAATTTCCGTTCGAATGAGCCCTTCCGCGATATTCTAGGACCACTGGTTTGATACGATCACCCCTGAGAAAAAAACAACAAAAAAGCAAATAGGCTAAACACGCATCCGTGATCTTTCTCCTGGCAAAAACTACAAAATTCCACATTTTTGCAGATAGGAGCCTGAAACTTCTATAGTAGGGTTGTTCTCTGATATGCTGAATCTGATGGTGTGATTTTCATTAAAGTTCTATGACTTTTAGGGGGTGTTTCCCCCTTTTTTCGAAAATAAGCAAAATTTTCTCAGGCGTAACTTTCGATGGATAAGACTAAACTTGATGTTTGAAAAAAGCATAAAAATCTGATTCTTTTGATGTGTTTATTGGTATCAAAATTCTGTTTTTTAGAGTTTTGGTTACCATTGAGCCGGGTCGCTCCTTACTTACAGTTCGTTACTAAGAACTGTTTGACGAGCCAGGCACATACACGTCATTTTCATTTTAAGGGTCTATACTTCGGGAAGAGTGGCGAGAGGGAAGGAAATAGGTGATCTGGGTGAAAGTGATACCAAACACATAAAAAATGATCCCTCCAAAATTTAATGAAAATGTTGAAACATAAAATTTTTAGGTCTACATTTATTTACATAATTTAAGTTCATTGGGTTAAAAATGACTAACTGAAGGGGAATTTTTTATCGGGTGAATTAGGCTGACCTTTTTCTAAAGATTTTAAGATGACTTGGAAATGTTCTATATGGCTTAAGATGCCATCATTAAACAATGTCCATCGAAAACTGATGTCTGTTCATTTGACAAAAACTGCTAAATTTTCAGCTCTTAAATGTAATGCAATTTTTTACTTTAGATAAGTAACTAACACGCTCTAAGGAAAAAAAAAATAAGACAAAGAAAAATCTGAAGACCCAAAACAAAATTAACTTAGCCCGAAAAGTACATATTTAGTTATGATAAGCTTTTTATTCCATTGACTTCGTTCGTGACCAACCAACGGTCCAGATTTCTGGAGAAATCAGTTATAATAACCTATTTATTTGAAATCTATTTCAAACATTTATGATCTTTTTAAAGTTTTGCGAAATATCTAAATAACCGAAAATAGAGGAAAAGATTTTTAGTTTTGCCTAATCGCTGTACTTTATTTGATACTTTGATATACTAGTAGATCTGTAAAATGTTTAACCCGTAACTTATGTTGATTGGAAAGTTATGGAGAACTGAATTTGGCCAAAATCGGTCACCGCTCAGTTTTCAAGCAGCTTATGGCTAAGGTACAAGTTACGATCCGTTTTTAAGTTTCTGCAGCAGTTTTTTTTTTTTTTTTTTTTTTTTTTTTTTTTTTTTTTTTTTTTTTTTTTTTTTTTTAATGTTTTGTACCAAATGTTGGAACCAAGTTATAGGCAGTGAGCAAGGGAACGCTCCAAAATGACCCAGAATCCTCACCCGAACTTCTAGGGAAATTTTACACCTGGAAATTTGCCAGAATTCCTATACGAAATCCTTTTTATTCGTTTTGCTTTCTCTTTTGCGACTCGGTTTTACATGTGAAGCGTGAAGATACTCCGGGATAATTGTCCGGAGAAAATTTTCAGCGGGGTTGGAATTGTCTGGGGGATTTTTCCGCGGGGATGGGAGATTTTTCGTAGGAGAAATTCTCCAGAGGGATTTTCCGCGGGAGAAATTCTCAATGGGGACAATTTCGACGGAGGGGGGATTTGCGGCATGATCTAAAAAACCAACAGAAACAAAATAAAAAAACACGGGTATTTTAAATGAAAGTATATTAAGGAGGATTTTCCATGTGGAATTGTCCGCAGGAAATTTTTCGGGGGAATTTTCAGCGAAGATGGAGTTGTCCGGGGGATTTTATGGGGGAGGAACTTTCATGGAGGAATTTTTCGTGGAGCTGTTTCAGCTGAAAGTAAGTAGCAATATTGAAACCTAAAACCAACAGAAATTATTCTGTTTGTGAGGGGGCTGCCGGCTCCTCAATACCTCGCTGTTTACGCCAAAGTTTCACTTTTGTCCGAATTTTTAAGAACGACTTTTGAAATACAAGGGCCGTTTAATTGGAATAAGAAGCATTTTAAAATGCTAAAAAGCTTTAGCGTGAAGAGCGAGGGATTGAGGAGAAGACAGCCCCTTCACAAGCGGAATATTTTCTGTTCATTTTACGTTTTGTTGATGCTCCTTAGTTTCAGTTGAAAAAAAAAACTTTTTTTTTTAAATTTAATTATCAACCAGAACCAAGATCAGAATAAACAGTCAATACTGGATCAGCGTAATGCTCAGGAGTCATTTGGAAAAGGGTGGGAAGGCAAGCTTAGGAAGTACCGATGGGACTCTAATGAAGCACCATGGAGTATAACGGTTTCATCATGAAATTAAGCTGCTCCAAGTGCCGAGTAAGGTAAAAAGCAGTCTTCCGTCTCCCTAGAATTGGCCCAAGGCTCCAAGCCCCCCCCTCCCCAAAAAAAAAGAAAGATTGAACCTAAAAATATACCCCCAAAACGTTGAACCTAAAACTGCTTTAAGTGCTTATTAAGGTAAAGAGCAGTGTTTACGCTCCCTAGAATTGGCCCAAAGCTCCAACCCCCCCCCCTCTTCCCAAGAAAAACGTTGAAACTAAAAACACACCCAAAATGTTGAACCTAAACTGCTCCAAGTCCTGCGTAAGGTAAAATGAGTCCTTCGTCTCCCTGGAATTGGCCCAAAGCTCCAACTCCCCAAGAAAATGTTGAAGCTATAAACACTTTTGAAGAATCAGACTCACAACCTCAGAGAAATATCTTCCAATACCTCTCTAAAGGTTAGGCTTTTGTGCACCAACGACCTTGACAATGCTACCACCAAATGTTATGCATCGTGTAAGACCGCTTTGAAACGTGTACATTGTCTCCATTTCTGGAGCGACACAAGCATTAAAAATTAAGGTTTTTTCACTACCAGAGACAAAATCGTTTTACATGAGAAACCACTTGTTGAACCATGTCAATTTAACTCAGATCTATGATGAGACAAAGAACCATTCGACTGCGATAGCAAATGGTAATAAAATGATAATCGTGTCCTATATCATTATTGGAAACCTGTTCCACCAACATGGATGTGAAGCAATTAATGATGGTGAAGCCCCCTTCTGCTTTGAATGCAGGCAAATTACATGTTACGATTCTACGGTCCTTGATGCCTTTAGGTGGAGATTACTATAGGCAATGTATTCTTTACAAAGCAATAGTATTCGATAGAGCTATCTATTTTGAGTTATTTTGGCAGACAAAGAGAAAAGTAAATGCTCTCCCCGTTGCTTGTAAAATTCCAGCTTTTGCCTCTTCTAAAATACATATTTTGGCTATGGTGCTCTGAGATGACTAAAGCTAAACCAGGATTAAAACATTGTTGTGAAGAGTCAGGACAGTGGTGACAATTCACAAAAATGGAAGGTGGGCGGGTAAATATATTTTTCGAAATCTAGGGGAAGGACAATTTTGTTGTTGTTTTGATTTTTTCAATGAAAATGCAAAAAAAAAGTATGTTTTGAAATGTAGGTGGGGGGATGCGCCCAATCTCCTCTCTACCCCCGATTGTGCTACTGAGTGGGAGGGGGGAGGGTACATACATTAACAAAGACCCTTTAGGATAATACTTAGTATAGCAAAAAACATAAATTCCAGAAAAAGGTTTAGCGAATGGGAATAATTAATGACATTAAAGCTTAAAACAAAAAAAGTGTATTCTAGGTACTGGTGCATTATATGGACACTTCTAAAAAGTCAAGTTTGGCTAATGCTAATGAAATAAAATAAAATAGGATGAATATATAATAGTTTATAAATGAATTTGGGCTATATATTTGCACATTAGGGGGTGGGATGGGGGGTAAAGCATAGTATATATTAAATACGCAACCTAACCTAACCTAGGTACCTTTTCCCCCTTTAAACCCAAAAAAACAATCGTTTAAATATTGTAAATTATTGAGAAACCACGGCTTTGCAGTCATTTATGTATAGCGATCTTTTGAGAATATCCTGTTTGACGGGTTTTTCGTGACTGATTTCCTTGTAAAGTATATAAAAATGTCCATGTAACGCACCAGTACCGTATTCTGTATATATGAACTGCCGCCCCTCTACCTCCTGCTTTTGACGCTAAAGTTTTGGTTTTGTCAAGGATGAATGCTCTAGCATAAGAATAATGTAACAAAAGGTGTCAACTTTCTTTTTACCATAATGCTTCGAAAACGAAACGGCTTATTATTTGTATTTACTTTAAACAATAACATTTTCAGTTAAAAATGTTTTTAAATGCTCTTGGTAAACAAAATTTCAGTATAAATAGCGGGCAGTTAAGTGTGATGGCAGCCCCCTCACTTGCACGATAATTTTCTACTCGCCTGATCTCTGTTAACATTCATTTGAAAACACATTTTGAATGATTTAAATCAATTAAAATATGACACTATCGCCTAACCAACTTACTATACACATGATATTACAGTCTGCATTTGTTCACTGTAATGACAACACATTAAAAAAAAAATATTAATGAAAAAAAAAATTAAAAAATATGAGAAGTATCCAAGGTACCCAATAAAAACACAATATTTTTCTTATCAATCCACGTTTTCTGAAAAGTACTAGAATTATTTTAATAGCTGATGGTTTCTAGCCCGTGCCCTCTCCCGATTTTTTTCCAGAATATCCTATATTTAAAATAAATTTCAGCTGCTTTCTCCCCCCCCCCCCCGAAATCAATTTTTACGTACGTACCAGCTGAGCATGCAAGTAAATCGCTGAATTTGGAATAAGCGGGCACTTACTGAGGGTGGGGGCTTTTGAAATGGCTCTGCGAAATTTCACGACGTTTCTAATAATTTTCATTCATAGAATTCATCAAATTTGTTGCAATTAATTGTTTAAACCGCGCTGTCTTTCCGTTTATTCGTAAAATGCAATCAAATGTAATAACAGGCAAAACTTGTAACTAAGACAGTTAAACTAACAAAAGTCCGAATATTTCGACTTCTCACATGGAAGCCTTTACCAATGGAAGAAAAGAGATCTGCTAAACAAGTTCGTATCCAAAAATATGTTCGGGGAGGGGGCTACAAAATAGATGTTTTAGAAACGCATCAAAATTTTTTACTCATTTTTGTTACGTTTTTACGAGTCGGACACAATTCCGAGGTGGGGTCCATGCCCCGTACCCCCCTCTAGATACGCCAAAATAGATTTTTGCGTAGCGTTTGACCATGAAGGAAGAAAAAACAATGTACAAAAAGTTAAGAAACCAAAGGACCTCGTTTTAAACAGAGATACTGAGGATGTTTTCATAGGCCCAAGTTTTCATAGATACTGGATGTTTTCATAGATACTGGGGATGTTTTCATATGTGATAATCCAATACAAAGAGAATCAACTAACATTCTTTTTTATTAAAAAAAAGAAACAATTGACCATTTTAGCACACATCAGTTCAGTAGACAGACTGCATTAATCGCTCGGGAAAGAATTCTTGCCCTCAGATAAGTTTTGAACGGTTTTTTTTTATGTATTTAGCTTTTTTTGTTCATTCCTTTTTCTGTTATGATACGCTTTGCTTCAAAATATCATTTTTTATACATACATTTTCAATTTCTTCCTTTTTTGAGCGTTGAGCACGGTTTGCACAAGTCTTTAGCGAAATACCTGCTTTATATTTCCGTTATTTTCCACTGGCTAAAAATCACCCTCGTTTTGGTTTCTGATAGGTTTGATATGTTTTTGATATTTATTTTGATATGTTTTTCTTCCCTTTTTTGAGTGTTTAGCACGGTTTGACACAAGTCTTTAGCGAAATACCTGCTTTATATTTTCGGTATTTCCACTGGCTAAAAATCACCCTCGTTTTGGTTTCTGATAGGTTTGATATGTTTTTGATATTTATTTTGATATGTTTTTCTTCGCTTTTTGTCAGCCGTCATATATAACCAGTGTAGTCTTTGAACGTATTTATTTTTACGTAAACTACTGTTGGTAGTATCTTAGCTAGTCTCAGGCAAGATACAAACACAAGGGTCTCAGGGTCCTTGCCCTCCCCTGGAAACTCAAAGATTTTAACGATTTTTCTCATGATTCCAAATTTATTCGTATATGTGATTCGCTTTTTTTTCTCTCTTAACCAAGTCCAAATCGAAAGAAAGTATATAACCAGCAAGAGCTTTTCGCGGGACAAGTTTTTTTGTTCATTGATTCAAAATCTATAAAAACTACAGCCTTGAAGCTGAATAATGTGACTTCATGTCCTTAAGTATGCAAAACTATGTTAGGTAACGTTCAGTCAGAGACCAAGGCCGTATCTAGGGGGTTACTGGGTTTGACCCCCCCCCCCGCCACCAAAAAAGTTTGACTCGCAAAAACGTAACAAAAATGCTTATAGACAAATTTGGATGCATTTTTTGAATTTTTTTTTTGTGTGAAACGCCCCTAAAAATACCCCCTCCCCGAGCAAAAATTTTGGATGTGTTCTTGCTAGAGACAGCCTAAATATTGGCGCTAATAATGACCATACAAAATATGTTTATCCCAATTATGGCCGGTCCCCCCTTTATGTCTTTCTGCTTGCTGTATCCCCTATATGTCTTGGAACTTTGCGTCACCTGGTGTAGTCTACATCTAGAAGTGGCAATTCTTCTACCACGCAGGGACGGATCTAGGGGGTGGGCAAGTGAGGCTTGCAGTTTCCCCTGTATGTCTTGGAACTTTGCGTCACCTGGTGTAGTCTACATCTAGAAGTGGCAATTCTTCTACCACGCAGGGACGGATCTAGGGGGTGGGATAAGGGGGGTAGTCTGCCCCGGGCGCTGGTTCGTAGGGGCACCGGATCGCAAGGCACTTTTTGATTATATCAAGGTTTGTCTTGAATATCTATTTAGCTATGTCTGTATAAGTTCATACTGATGAAAGAAGCTTCGGCAAATTAAAGTTAATTAAAACTATGTTAGAAAGAGGGCGGCCTAGCAGCGGTTGACTAACTTTAGTACAATCGACATAAGAACATAATGTGGGCGCCCATAAGGGGGGCAGGGGGGGGGACATCCGCCCCCCCCCCTTGGCTGAATGATGCTGCCTTATATTTATATTTTTGTTCTGAGATTTCTATTATATAGCATTAAAAGTGCCAATTAGACGAGGTTTGCCCCCCTGGAATTCAGCTTATGGGCGCCCATGGAACATGATATGGTTTCAAAGCTTTCATAGGAAGACATTTACTTCGAGAAAAGCATGTAAAGTTGAATTCTAATCCAAAGGATAAAATTGATCATAAATAATTTAAGTTATATGTGTACTGTGTCACCAGTAAAATACTGTTACGCGGAATCTTAGAGTTTTTAATGAACCTTATTGCACATATTAGGACTTACATAAAAAAAATATTAATGATAATAAAACAGTTAGATAAATATGCAATAAATGAATTTATTCTTTAGAGAAGTAAAATAACCATAATCTGATATCTATATTGTATTTGTTGATCGGGAGCCACCAACTGCCATTCTTGCCCGGGTGCTGACAGGTATAGATCCGTCCGAGCACACGTGGCAAACTTGTGCTAAACTCTTCACAGAACTTTTGTAGATCTTTTGCGAAAAGAAACTTTCGCGAACCTTTTGTTGAAGAATCTTTTGCATTTATAGCGCATTTTGGAAAAAAGAGCAGTTAAGCCCTTTCATCCTGTGCGCAAAGTTTTATGTTCGATTAAAGTAGGAACTTCCTTTAAATTAGCCTTGAAGACAACCGGCATTGAACATAAAAAAAATAAAAAGTTATCAAAAATGCAAATTTTATTGCACTTGATTTTGCTGAAAGCTAAATTTCAACCTTATAGTAGTTGAAATTCATAAGTAGCTAGCACTATAATGTTATGTGTCGGAAGATGCTTCGAGACGTTATAACACCATTGTGCTAACTTAGGCGTAGTGAAAATTGTACCTGCCTGACAACGGTTTTGGCTATCAAGCCTGAACAAAATCACACAAGAGCCATAATTGTTAGTAGAAAAAAGTTAAGAGGAAGAAATAAATTTAATCGAAGCGAAAACAACTGATACTCGAAAAGCCCCGGTAGTAGTTTCATTCAGGGGGTTAACTACTTTCCATAACCTGGTGTACATATTGGAGCGCCAACTGCTTGACCACACGTGAAAAACTTCCGCTAACACTTACCTCTTCGCGCCACACATGGCAAACATCGTGCCAAATGTGGTACTATTCTTCTATACGTTCGAATAGCCGACGCTACTCCGCAATAAAATTAATTTCTTGCCTGGAAATACTTCGAATGTTGTAAACTAAATAAGACGTAGGCCGCAGCATCACTATTATGTTTAATAATATTTAGATATTAATAATATAACATTATAATATATTGTGTAACATTATAAAATAATATTTATGCTGTGGACGTAGGCTGTCTCAAAACGACTAGAAGATACAACTTTTAGGGAAGCTATAGAGCCCTGTAGCTACGCCGATCCACAAAGTCTAGATTGAAGAACCAAAGCTTCTTCTAGTTAAATGGCTATTGTTTTTTAGAGCGTAAAATATCCCCAACATACTTCATCTTAAGTTCCCAAATATATATATATATATATATATATATATATATATATATATATATATATATATATATATTATATATATATATATATATATATATATATATATATATATATATATATATATATATATATATATATATATATATATATATCACGAAAAACTTTAGCACATACAAGACTCTTCCCTTGTGCTTTAACTTTTTATATTTTTTTTAACTTCTTACCCCTAAAAAACCATCGTTTTGACTTTAACTTTTATATATATCACAAAAAAACTTATAGCACAGACTAAACTCTTCCCTTGTGCTTTAACTTTAACGTTTATCTTTTTAACTTTAACGTTTATCTTTTTAACTTTAACTTTTATATATATATCACGAAAAACTTATAGCACAGAATCGACTCTTCCCTTATGCTTTAATTTTAACGTTTATCTTTTTAAATTTAACGTTTATCTTTTTAACTTTAACTTTTATATGTATATCACGAAAAACTTATAGCACAGACTCGACTCTTCCCTTATGCTTTAACTTTAACGTTTATCTTTGTAACTTTAACGTTTATCTTTTTAACTTTAACTTTTATATATATCACAAAAAACTTATAGCACAGACTCGACTCTTCCCTTGTGCTTTAACTTTAACGTTTATCTTTTTAACTTTAACGTTTATCTTTTTAACTTTAACTTTTATATATATATCACAAAAAACTTATAGCACAGACTCGACTCTTCCCTTGTGCTTTAACTTTAACGTTTATCTTTTTAACTTTAACGTTTATCTTTTTAACTTTAACTTTTATATATATATCACAAAAAACTTATAGCACAGACTCGACTCTTCCCTTGTGCTTTAACTTTAACGTTTATCTTTTTAACTTTAACGTTTATCTTTTTAACTTTAACGTTTATCTTTTTAACTTTAATTTTTATCTTTTTAACTTTAACTTTTATATATATCACGAAAAACTTTAGCAAAGACTCGACTCTTCCCTGGTGCTTAAACTTTTTAATTTTGTGGGTTCGCTCAGTCTGGGCAGTCCTTTTTGTGAATGTATCTGAATTTAACCTAGTTGTAAAAATTCCAAGTTATGTTTCAACTGTTGTAACTAAATGAGTACTAATTATAGCAAACAGGTGGACTTCGAGCTACTTTGTATGAACAAGTAATCATCCTAAGAACCCAACATTTTCTTAACAACCTGCGACCAATTCTAAAACAGTACTCGAATTAAGCTTGTTGAAGTGATTGTATTTAATTGTTTAATTAGTCACCTTTAGACTAACCAAACTTTGCTTACTTTCTGCTTTGTCTTAAAAAAAAAAATCTGTGTCATTCTTTAAAGATTTGGATTAGCGATCTTCAAATACGGAGGTGGAAGTATGGTAAGGATCATGTCTGGCCCTCCTGAATTCTCATGATTTTTTTCTACCATGTTCTTTTCGTGTACAGTGAGGGACAAATGTGTGTCCTTGTTTCTTATTCTTTGTTGGAATCTAAGATACCCAATATTAAATTTTACAATATTACCGATTGATAGCATAAAACATGCACTAATTCTTTGAAATTTTTGCATGACATTATCTTTAAGTTGCATAAACCCAAAATTCTTTAGAGGATATTTTAAAGGGTATTCAATACAGATAGCGCTGTACTTTAGAGGGTACTTACACACTTAGCAAAAATGGGGAACTGCTTTACACATATAAAAAGTATTTCAGCATGTTTCAACGAGCTCACTTACAATGTGTTCTGGAATATTTACTGCGGCTTCAACCTTGTCTAGGAAATATGCTGTAGCCTATTTATATCTCTTTTTGCGAGACACTTTACCGTCTAGGTCTAGATATGACCATAGGTACTCAATCGGATTCGAAACCGATTTTTGTAGGTCACTGCAACCTGATTTCTATTAAGTATACCCGGTTCAACCCCCCATAGGGGTAGAACCAATGAAATATTTAATTTTTTTTTGTGAATTCAATCCGCGTTCTGTTTGTTCCTAGCGCTAGTAAATAGTGCATACCGTTCGAAAAGATGATGTCTCTAGCTATTCTAAGGTTGGCTGATTAGAAACGTCCTAGCATAATTTATCTGTTACTTGAATACTTATAGTAGGGAGGTTATCGTGTTTCCTTACAAAATTTATATTCTCTCCTGCATCTGTCCTTCATTTCCGCCCTCTTCCGGACAACCTTTCGATATCAAACAAAATTGCATATTTTTACAACTGAATTTTCTTTTGTATATTTGTCAGTAACTTTCAGCTACTTTTGGCAATCCTTCCAATCTTACAAGGTTCTTTTGTAAAAATTAAATTGAAATTAATTAAAAAAAAAATTTAACTGAAAGTAAGGAGCGACATTAAAACTTAAAACGAACAGAAATTATTCCGTATATGAAAGGGGCTGTCCCCTCCTCAACGCCTCGCTCTTTACGCTAAAGTTTTTTATTATTTAAAAAAATAAAGTTGTGAGACAGTCAAACTTTAACGTAAAGAGCGAGGTGTTGAGGAGGGGACAGACCCTTTCATATACGGAATAATTTCTGTTCGTTTTAAGTTTTAACGTCGCTCCTTACTTTCAGTTAAAAAAACATGTTTTTTTATATTTAATTTCTGAACGTTTTTTGAATTAATGCAGCTTTGATTTTGGCTCACCGTACATGAATAATTAAAACAAAATTTGCATGCTAATTTTAATTTTTTTTTTTTTTGGGGGGGGCTAAATGGCTTTCTCGAAATTTTGTTCTGACGTAACTTACGAATTAATTTACGTAACGAACTTCTATATTCGTATATTTTTATTACGTATATTAGGGGGTTTGCCCCCTAGTCAATACCTCGCTCTTTACACTAAAGTTCAAATTGTGTCCCAATTCTGTAAGAATGACCCCTTAATCACAAAGGCCGTTAAATAGAATAAATAGATCTGATGAAAGCACAAAAAAAAACTTTATCGTAAAGAGCGAGGTAATGACTAGGGGGCAAACCCAATCATATACATAATAATTTATGTTCGTTTTAAGTTTTGATGTTGAAACATTGGGCAAAGTTCATAACTTGAAGACCTTCCCCCGGGGACTATGGGGGATTAAGTCATCCTTAAAATCATAGTTATTGTATTTTTTCGACCATGCTGAACAAAATGGCTATCTCAAAATTTTGATCGGGTGACTTTAGGAAAAAAATGAGCGTGGGAGGGGGCCTAGTTGCCCTCCATTTTTTTCTGTCACTTAAAAAGGGCACTAGAACTTTTAACTTTCGTTCGAACGAGCCCTCCCGCGATATTCTAGGACCACTGGGTCGATACGATCACCCCGGAAAAAAAAAAAACAAAACAAATAAACACGCATCCGTGATCTTTCTTCTGGTAAAAACACAAAATTCCACATTTTTGCAGATAGAAGCTTGAAACTTCTATAGTAGGGTTCTCTGATGAGCTGAATCTGATGGTGTGATTTTCATTAAAGTTCTATGACTTTAGAGGGTGTTTCCCTCATTTCTCGAAAATAAGGCAAATTTTCTGAGGCGCGTAACTTCTTATGGGTAGGATTAAACTTAATGAAACTTATATATTTGAAGTCAGCATAAAAATCTGATTCTTTTGATGTATCTATTGTTATCAAAATTTTGTTTTTTAGAGTTTCGGTTACTATTGAGCCGGGTCGTTCCTTACTTACAGTTCGTTACCACGAACTGTTTGATTAATGTAACACACCATCCATTTATGTTGAATGCTGCCAGGTGATGCCTTGCTGACATGTGGGACACTGGCGAAACTGACTCGCTTATGTGACATGTGCAGTGAACTGTAAATTTTACACCGACCTGATGTGCGTATTCTTATTCGAGAACGTTTTTATTTTTGAGAAGATCGTGACCTATATACTGACTGTTGTTTCTTTCTATTTGATCGCATTCTCCCCCCTCCTTCCTCAGTGAGCAATTTCCCCGAAAAACATTCCCCTGTACGTTTACGATGATAAATAAAAGCTGCTCTGAATGGTTCTAGACGTTTACCCCGCCAGAAAATACCCCCCACCCCCGGAATATGCCCTCTCCGGAAAATACACCCCTACCGGAAAAGGTTTCCAAATTTGAGATTTTTATTTCAGCTTTTTTTAGTTTCGTTGAAAAGTGCTAAGGAACAGGAAAAAGAGGAATTTACAGACCAAAAGTATCTTAAAAACTTAGAAATAAAATCCGCAAATCCACTTTATTGAAAAGACTTCCATAGGAACTTCTGCAATTTGTGGCAGTAGCGGGCGCCAAATTAAAAAAAATTGAAGAAGAAACAAATGTAGGTGAACAATCATCAAAATTAAGCCAAAAACATATGACACCAAAAAGCTTAAGAAGGTTTAGCTTTCTTTTGAAAGGATAGTTCGCTTTGGGAACCAACACATTCTAAATTGTTTAAGTTTTTACGGAGAAAAGCGTTGTCAAATTCTACGAGTTTGTTTTTCTTATCTTCCAAGTGTAAAACTACCATAAATCACCATTAACAAATAAATGAAACCCACAACTAACAGAAATTACAATAGATAACCTAGACCAACTCAAAAAAGGTTTTTTTTTAAATTAATTTCTGTTCATTTTTATTGGCATATTCTTTTTCATAGAAAAAAATGTTTAATATATTTTTTTTCTATTAGACTCCATAGTTTTATTTTGAAGATTATTTGGCTATCTGTAAGAGATATCTGTAACAGTATCTGTAAGAGATACTATCTGTAAGTACGTCAAAACTTTAGTGTAAAGAGCAAGGTCTTGTGGAAGGGGCAACTCCTTTCATATACGTAATAATTTGCGTTTGTTTAAAGTTTTGATGTTGCTCCTTACGTTCAGTTGATTTTTTTTTTTTTTTTATTTAGTCTCTGATCGTTTTTAAATAATACCGGGGAATCCGTCTCTCTCTCCATGAAATATTCAGGCTCTTGTGTATTATTAACAAAAAAAAACAAGTTTTTTTTTAAACTGAAAGTAAGGAGCGACATTAAAACTTAAAACGAACAGAAATTATTCCGTATATGAAAGGGGCTGTCCCCTCCTCAACGCCTCGCTCTTTACGCTAAAGTTTTTTATTGTTTTAAAAAAATAAAGTTGTGAGACAGAGTCAAACTTTAGCGTAAAGAGCGAGGCGTTGAGGAGGGGACAGACCCTTTCATATACGGAATAATTTCTGTTAGTTTTAAGTTTTAATGTCGCTCCTTACTTTTAGTTAGAAAAACTTGTTTTTTTAGTTACTTTCTGAACGTTTTTGAATTAATGCAGCTTTGATTTTGGCTCACCGTACATGAATAATTAAAATGAAATTCGTATATTAATTTTCCTTTTTTTTGGCTAATTGGCTTTCTCGAAATTTTGTTCTGACGTAACTTACGAATTAACTTACGTAACGAATTTCTATATTAGTGTGTTTTTATTACGTATATTAGGGAGTTCGCTCCCTAGTCAATACCTCGCTCTTTACGCTAAAGTTCTAATTTTGATCGAATCACGAACCCCTGAATCACAAAGGCCGGTTAATTAGAATAGATAGCTCTTTTGAAAGAACTAAAAAACTTTAGCGTAAAGAGCGATGTATTGACTAGGGGGCAAACCCTCTCATATACGTAATAATTTCTGTTCGTTTTAAGTTTTAATGTTGCTCCTTGTTTTCAGTTGAAAAAAACTTGTTTTTTTTTATTTAATTTCTGATCGTTTTTAAATAATGCTGGGAAATCTGGCGCCCCCTTCATGGAAATGTTCCTTCCCCCAAGGTAGTATCCTCCATGGAAAGATCCTCCCCCGTAACCCCTACTCCGACCGCGACCACCCACTAGAAAAAAATTCCTCCTGAAACCTGTATACTTCCCAATAACCAATACTATATGTAAACAATGGACAAAGTTTATAACTTGCAGCCCTTCCCCCGGGAATTGTGGGGGATTCAGTCATCCTCAAAGACATATTAATTAGATTGTTCGACTATGCTGGACAAAATGGCTATCTAAAAATTTTGATTGGGTGACTTCGGGAAAAAAATGAGCGTGGGAGGGGGCCAAGTTGCCCTCCAATTTTTTTGGTCACTTAAAAAGGGCACTAGAACTTTTAATTTCCATTCCAATGAGCCCTTCCGGGATATTCTAGGACCACTGGGTCGATACCATCACCCCTGGGAAAAAAAAAACAAATAAACACGCATCCGTGATCTTTCTTCTTGCAAAAAATACAAAATTCCACATTTTTGCAGATAGGAGCTTGAAACTTCTATAGTAGGATTCTCTGATACGCTGAATCTGATGGTGTGATTTTCATTAGAGTTCTATGACTTTTTGGGGTTGTTTTCCCGTTTTTTCGAAAATAAAAGGCAAATTTTCACAGGCACGTAACTTTGGATGGGTAAGACTGAACTTGATGAAACTTATATATTTGAAATCAGCATAAAAATCTGATTCTTCTGATGCATCTATTGGTATCAATAGATAACGGAATTGGTATTCCGTCTTTTAGAGTTTCGGTTACTATTGAGCCGGGTCGCTCCTTACTTACAGTTGGTTACCATGAACTGTTTGTTACGCCGCTCAATCAAGTTTACGATTTGTAAAACTCAAGAACAAACCGGTTTCTTCGTTAGTTTCTTCGTTACTTTAGAAACAAATTTGGGCTATATATTTGCACATTAGGGGGGGCGGGGGGGGGTAAAGTACAGCGGATCTGCATGCAAAATGAGTTAGGTACACTAATTCTGCATACTATTAAGTAAGAATTGTTTTCTGACTTCAAACCGTCCCTTATGTGCAAATACATAGCCCAAATTATATATTCCCCATATATTATGTCACTTGTCTTTGCCTTGTCTCACGCTAAGCTGGTCGAAACTAACGAGTTTTACACAGCGTAAACTTGAGTTTAGTAGCGTATAATATACAAGTACCAAAATTCCTTCTCCCTACGGAAAAAAAACTCAGATAAAATTCCCTAATTCGGAAAGCCTTATTTTCCACGGGTAGGGGGGGGATATAGATTGGCGGCGAAAAAGTGTTCCCAAGGCAGAGATACGCCTATAGGGAGGAGGGATAGGGACAAAGTTATCGTCCGAAGGTCATACAATTTTGTTCTTTATCTATCCGTGCCAGAAGGCACGGATAGATCAGGAGGAAAGAAGAATGAGGCTCGTACCCCTTCCCTCAAAACCTGGATATTTTGGTTATTTTCGATTCAAATGGCATTGTACCAAGATTGATATTTGGGAAAGGGTACTCATTATGAAGCAGAACTTGGCTTTCTTTACGCAGAAGTGGGGTTTTCCTATGGATTTTAGAGGCCGCTTCAGATAGATGTACTCTCGATTCGTCGAAGAACGTCGGATAATTCTCTGCAGGGTGGATACGTCTGGCTTAAAAGGTATCAAATACAATCACTCATACATTGGTTCACCGAAAAGTGAGGGGAGATACTTTCACTTCACCGTCAGAGTGAGGGGGCATGAAAGCCAATAGGAGATAGTACCCCCTCTGTGAAGACGAAAACTGCGCAGGACTACCAACATTTTATAACCTCTTAAAAAATTTGAGGACCTTTCTCAGACTAATGCTATTCTCCAGCCTTGTTCTCTGCAAAAACCTCTGTCAGTGAGTGTATAGGTTAGCCACGCTGTTAAGTTCCTCACATAACCCTGACCGACCTTTCTGACATTCGTGCCCTGTTTTCAACTCCGAGATATAGCTTTGTAACAATTTTTTATTGTAGTTTTTGTACCGTGTTTGAAAGGTGCGTAAATCAAGTTGAAGCTGAGTGTGCAATTCTTGATCTTATTGATGACATCACAATATTGCTTGTAAAGAACCCGCAGGGTTTATACCAAATGGTACTGTGTTCATTCTTTTAAAGGCAGCCCGTCAGCGTCAAGTGGTTAATATCTACGAGATCTCGTGCTGCGAAATGTTGACAGAACAACTGATCTGCGACTATATGGCTGTTAGCCGCTGTGAATTCTTTGTCGGTATAAATGATTTCATACTGATGAACGACATATTCAGTTTATGAAGAGAGCTATCATATTTTTGGGAATCTTGGCTAAATAAATATTACAGACAAGCTTCCAGGAATTTATTTGACGGTTCAAAGCAGTCATACTGGATAAATCATGGGGAAATAAAAAGACAGGATTTTTTAAGGGAAGGTTGGGTCCATGCCATCAATAAAAAAATGTAAACATGACATTCTCTATTGGATTCAAGTTGTTATTTTGTTGTTGGGGCTTTCGATAGTACACTTGGTTGAATTAATCCAAACAATGAAGGAATGTGAATGAAACCTAATGATTCTAATGAACTTAATGAATATTTTGGATCGAAACAGTTTTTTGTTAACAGTATATGGTTGCCATCCAGCGCCAACGCTCGACTAAAACAGATATTGAGGTTCTCGGCTGCAATAACTTAAAAGGCTTTATGTTACATAACATAAATGATACACAAGAGTAAACTAAGAAACGTATTTTATGTGTTTCATTGTTATTAAGGACAACTTGTTTCGGTCCGCTTCTTAGTAGAGGATTCTCTCGGATCGCAGCTAGTGGATATCAGGTATATAAGCAAGAGTTTCCTTCTGGAGCGCGGGGAGGGGATAGAAAAAATTAAAGGCAAAAATAGGCGTTCATTAGAAATATGGAAATTACTTGAGAAATCATTCTCAAAAATGTCAACAATTCAGGAGGGGCACAACCAAGACCGTATCCAGGGGGGGGGGGGGGGTTACCCGGTTTGACCCCTCCCCCCCCCCCCCGAAATTTTTGACCGACTCGAAAATAAGTCGAAAATTAGTAAAACCTAGGTAAAAATCAGTAAAAGTAGTCGAAAACTGAGTCAAAAATTATTAACCCCCCCCCCCCAAAAAAAAAAAAGTCAAAAATTAGTAAAACCCCCCCTGAACAAAAATCCTGGATACGGCTCTGGGCACAACCATCAAGCCCTCAACCCTACATTTATGCCTGATGGTTATAGTCTGGATTTCACCTAGGGAGGAGGTATGACCGGCATTTTTCTTGAGATAGGAGAGAAAGTCAAGCTTCATTTAAAACCTATTTACCAAAACATCCTTTTTGGCCTTTTTTTAAACCCTAGCTTTTAACTGTTGGGTTTATCCCCTTCTTGGTTATACATCCTAAATGAAGCTACAGTATTTTCACAACAATAAATTTTTTCCAGGGCAAAATTGACTTTAGTGAAGGGCAGCCCCATTCAAGTTATGCTTGGCTCTAATAGTCCGAAATTCTCTTTTGATGTGGGATTTTTGCACTGACTCAAAAAATGACGTCATGATATGTTGCCGAAGCCTACTTGTAAAATAAATGATTATTTATTGATATATACGTAGATCGGAACTTCTTGTTAACCAGAATACAGTATGTTTTGAAATTTAAAATTAGAAGCAAAAGATATTTCACGAAATGCAAGGAAATACTCACCAGATGGAGAAGCAAGCTCTTGAGCTATCGAAGATTTTCCACCCCAAAACAGAAAGAAAAGACAGCTGTTTAACATCATCAGGACCGTATCCAGGATTTTTTTCGGGGGGGGGGGGCTTTCATTTTTTGTAACGCATCAAAAATTTGTTTTAAATTCATTTTTGTTATGTTTTTACGAGTCCGACAAACATTTCGGGGGGGGGGGGTCCAAACCCCTGGATACGACCTTGATTAACATTGCAAAACAGAAGGCTAATAGTAAGCCAATGAAATTTTAATAAATGCTAAAAGAAAATGCCAACCTCAACACTTGCTCCTAGTCGATAGCTATTCAACAACGCATCTGTTATACACTGCCTCAAGGGACAGGATAAAGCCGGCTCTCATTTGAGGTGAAAATCTTGGCTAATTAGGCAAATTTTTATTGGCAATAAGCAGGCTCAAGGAGCGACTGATACCATTCCTAAATAAGGCTTCAAAAAACCAGAAATACCTGTAATATATTCTCCTGTTTTTTAACTAAGGTTTTTTTCTTCAATTACTCCATGTAGAAAAACAAAACAGTAATGATGCATTTAACGGAATCGGTTTTTTCGCTTAGTTGTTGGTTAAGTACTTGAAATAAATCAGCTGGTGAACAGACAAGCAAATAAGATGAACGCTATAGAGTCTGTGTCTTGACATGCGCTAAGCTTTTGAGTTCATGATTCGATTGTGGGGCTAATGGGCAATATTGCCTGACAAAGTAGCACTAAACACCCATTAATTATTGAATATCTCTGTGTAGAAAAACAAAACAGTAATGATGCATTTAACGGAATCGGTTTTTTCGCTTAGTTGTTGGTTAAGTACTTGAAATAAATCAGCTGGTGAACAGACAAGCAGATAATAAAATAAGATGAATATTACGGAATCTGTGTGTTTGACATGCCCCCCCCCCCTGTAGTAACATAGTTTTTGTAGGCATGACTACATAATGAGTTGGAGGTAATAGGGTTGAGATTGTCTGTGCAGGATTTCGACTCTTTTTGATAGAAGAGTACCGCCATGTGTGAGAGCACAATCCTGAAAAAGGCTTATGCCAGCTTTGCCTCTCACTCAGACTATCTATTTTGGCTTTTTTCTCCAATTAGCCAAGGCTTGATGTTAACTTGATTTTAATTCAAAAATCAACGGACTCGGTCGGCCTGGGCCCATGTTGTGACCAAGCCGGCTTAAGCGCTTCCATGGGCACCCATAAGGGGGGGCACCCCCCTGGCTGAATGCTGCTGCCTTAGTTTTATATTTTTGTTCCGAGATATCTATTATATAGCATTAAAAGTGCCTATTAGACCAGGTTTGCCCCCCCCCTGGTATTCAGCTTATGGGCGCCCATGAGCGCATCGTGTGGACTTGAGAAGATGTGTTAGTCCCCGTCCTGGACTTGTTCTTAGACCTTTACTTTTACTGAAGTTATAATAATTTCAGTGATTTAAAACTATGCGAATTACAACCTTGCAACTATCGCGTCGGCATTTTGACTGACGAATCCAGACGCTTCGAACTGAAGTTTCAGAAGTTTCAGGCGGAAACATCAAATTAGGTGATATGGATTTTTCTTTACCCAGACAGGAATGATGGGGTGCATAGACAGGGAGAAGGGCTCATGATGAATAAGGAAGCTACCAAGTTTTGTTTAGGTTGGGAAGGTATTAATAATAGAAAGCTAGTCGCTTATTTTATCACTAAATAGTGCAGGGTATCAGTCATAGTAGTATATGCCCCTTTTGAACCAACTAATGGACATGGTAGTGACTCAGATGAATTTTGCTTACTGCTACAGGAACATATAGACAGGGTCCCAGGTAAAAATATGGTATTTTTATTAGGGATTTTAATGTCCAGATCGGTAGAAATAGGGATAGATGGCATCATAACCAAGGTAAATTTCTCGTAGGAAAAGAAAACAGTAATGGCTACAAACTGCTGTAATTTTGTAGGTATAACAATCTAGTTATAACAAATTCAGTATTTTGTATTTCACAAATTCAGTATTTCACTCTCAGATTATTAATTGAGAAGTGCATGAGTCATCAAACGCCTGTAGTCCTCAGTTTTGTAGAATATGAGCAAGCGTTTTATTCAGTTGATAGAAAAGCTTTAGCTGTTCTATCCTTGTATGGTATACCAGATAAATACATTAAAGTGATTAGTGATATGGTCAAGAATAACATTGCTGCGGTTAAGATAGGAAATGAGGTTAGTAGCTGGCTTCGTATTAAATCAGAAGTTAAGCAGGGTTGCGTTCTATCCCCATTTACATGGATCATCTTTGATGAACTTGTCCTAAAGAACACAGAAAAGGGAATGAGAGAACACGGAATCAAACAGGGAAGTGATGCTCTCATAGACTTAGATTATGTTGAGGATTTAAGCTCCTTAGATTAAAATGTTAGCAAAATCAATGAACTTTTAGGGTTTTTGCGAGTTCAGGGTGCAAGAATATGTTCGAAAATTGATGTCAAGAAGACTAAGTTGCTAAGACTAAGAATAAGCGAAGGTGAAGAGGTGATGTTGGGTAATAAGAAGATCGATCAAGTGGACTGCTTCAATTACCTAGGTAGTATTTTTAGTAAAGACGGTGGGTGCAGTGAAGATGTTAAAAGTAGAATAGCAAAGGCCCATTATGTTTTTTCACAGTTGAAAAAAAAAGTTTGGAAGAATAAGAAGATAGGTTTGCCAGCTATGATTAGAATATTGGACGTTACAGTGATGGCATTGGTCAAGTATGGTTCTGAAGTGTGGGTGCTCCAAAAACAGAGGAGGATTTGCTTGATGTTTTTCAGAGAAATTGCATACGGATTGTTTGGATACCCGTCCGACTGATCGTGTTTAAACAGTAAGCTGTACGAAAAATGTGATCTAATCCTGCTTACTATGGCTGTAATCCGAGAAAAGATGAGATTGAGATGGCTAGGACACGTTCTGTGGATGAAGGATGGCAGATTGCCAAAGATTGTCTCGTCTAGGGCCCAACGAAGAGTGGGTCACCGCGAATGGGGTGGGAGAATGTCGTAAGAAAAGATTTAAGGGAAAATTGGAACATCTTGGGAGGGTGTAAAGAGGGGGGTTTTGAATAGATTTGGATGTAGGAGGAGCGTGCGTAGCTGTGTTGCCCTCATGTGGCTTGGTGCTGCAGTGAGTTAGTAGTAGCAGTAGTCATTACAAATCCGACAGGCAAATGGAAATTCAAACTAAACCCCAGAAACTAATTTTTATTTAGCTATGTTTTGGAACATTTGTTTGTGTTTTTGCAACACTGCCGAGAAAAGAAGAGAGTAAAAAGAAATTAAAATTATAGCAAAACCTGCAATGACAAAGCAAGATTGATCTGCGCCATTATTCAATGGCTCTTATGAGAAAGTTGTCAGCTTTTTATTTTGCTTTAATACCTCATAATTTTAATTCACTGTTCTTAACTTTTTATTGACTTCTCTATGACAATGTATGTTCAGATAATACTTCCTGTAGTTCTTTCCTAGCCAAAAAACCTCCGAGAATTGCCCTAAACAGGTGATCCATCACATCACTGTGACTTATATGTGCTAAACTATATTCAATGTTACGGCTTTTTGCATTCAACCTTGGGTTCATTTGTCTACCTGTCCGTTGATGCCGGTTTTGTTCAAAGCACGCTAAAAGATAGATTACTTCACTGCAACAATTCTATTGCAGAAAATGACAAAAAGTACTGCTACTCATTTATGGCTACTGGAAAGAGAGAGAGAGAGAGAGAGAGGGGGGGGGGGGGGAGAGGGAGAGACAAATAAACGAATGAAGCTTGAACAGGAAAGCGGTGCTAGTCAATTATACTACTACTATTAATAACTCACTACATCACCAAGCCACCTGATGCCAAAACAGCTATGACCGTAAGTCTCCATCCAGACTTTTTCAAAACCTATCTCTTTACACACTCCCAAGAAATTCCAGTTTCCCCTAAATCCTTCCTTATCACCTCCTCTCACCCCATTCGGGGAAAAGCTGCTTATTGTTTGGCTAATTTCTCAAAACGTGCATACTAAAATAACCAACCTCTAGAAATTCAATTAGCGAAAAAATGAAGGAAAACGGAGATCAAAACCTATAATACAAAGACAACTTGGAGCGGGTTACTTACCAAATTCACTTCCCCAATAAAGCAAATTTCTTTGTCCGTTTAGTAAGGATACAATACAAAATAAGGATTCATGGAATGATAAAAATGGAGTGGAACAGTAAGAATTTACTAATTTTAAATAGAAAGATAATGTTTGAGCGACTTGTTTTAAAATGACGTGAAACATACTATTGACCGCACATGCACTCGGGAGGGATTACTTGATTATATTTACCTCTGACACCTCCGCTGACTCAAAATTTCAGTCTATTCAACCCTCCAACACATTATGTAATTTTCAACTCGATAGTGCGAGCTCGATAGTTCCAACTGAATTTACATTGCTACTTCGCTGTGAATATATTCTAAATCCGAAAGTGGCAAAACTTTTGAGCAGATTGAGACCAAATATGCATATCCCTTCTCTGCTCCATCATCTAAGTTAAAATTCGGGATCTAATCCCCAGGCTACCTTTATGAAACTTCTGGGAATATTGGTTTAGCGAAGTATCCTTTATTGCTTTTCAACTAAAACCTATCTGTGAACAACGGCTAATTCATATGACTTTGGGCCATCGTCCCTTGGGCCGTGGGGGTTATTTGAACCTGGAAATATACTTCTTTGATTAATGACTGTTTGAATATTTGGATGAAGGATCGTGGGACTTACGGTGGCCGGGCAGCACGGGAGGGAGATTGGCAGCTCTCAGACCAATTGTGGGGCCCTAAGAAGGGGACTAGAACTTTCATTTTACTGTCGAATGAGCCCTCTCTCAAGTTTTTGTGACCATCCTTCCATGAGAAGTGGGCATGAGAAAGTTTGTTGACCTTTTTTCTGGCCCGTTTTGGAGGGAACCAATTTTTAATTTCTTTTTTTCCTGTTACTTTGGGGTACTCTTATCCCATAGACTTAGGATATAGGTTTTGAGCCCCCCCCCTCACCAGCAAAAGAAAATTGGGTCTTAGCCCTTTTGTGGATCCCATTTTTCAAGGAGAAGGGGCTGTACCCAGGAATATTTTTACTTCTTCTAAAGACCAGAGAACTTACCTAACTTTCAGAAATCCCGAAAAGGCTGAAAACATATGAATGCATCGACTCAGACCTTTTGGAGGGTTATCTTAACTTTGGCTGAGGATAACAATAAAATCATTTGCTTTTCCCTATTTCATGAAGCAATGTTAAATCTAAAGAATTCGTGTCCAGCACATTATTGGCTGCTTATCAAGTAATTTTGCGAATTTTTCTAAGATGTAAAGTTTTTAATTATTATGGCTTGAAAAAGCTATAGGCTCAATGCTTACGACAGTTCAATTCTCTTTATGGTTTAATTCATATCCTATGTACGTAGTATCGTTTTAGGGGGGAAAGAGGGTATACTTGCCCCGGCGAAGAAAGTTTAGGGGCGCTACATTTCAAATAAATAATCTAACGGTTTTAATGATTTTTAATTTTTGAAAATTATTTTCATTAAAATAAAGAAGAGGGATGTAGTTAATTAGTCAAAGTAATTATTAAATTATTAATTAATTTTCAAAAATAAATGAAAATAAATCACAATAATATGAATTAAAAAATAAATTAGCAATTAATTAATAAAATAAATAAAAAATAATTAAATAAAATTATTATTAAATTAAGGCAATAATAATTAAAAAGTAAATTATTAGCTAATTAATTAATAGAAACTAATGTTGTTAGTAAATGAAAATTTTGTTGAAATTTGACCTGAAAATTTCTGGGGGCAGGGGGGAGGGCTAAATTAAGATTTTGTCCTGAGTCCAAAAGAGGCCAGAACCGCCACTGTGTACGGAGGAAGCGCATACTAATTTATAGACCAATTTAGTCGAAATTCCAATAGAATTTGAGCTCATAAATAAAGTAAAAATGGCTCAAACTTGTGCAATTTGTTTTTGTTTTAAATTACAGCTAAACGCATGAAGATAAACAAAAACTACGTGGCGTTTGAAATCTTAGTTTTTAAAATTGTTTTGATTGTTTTAAAATTGTCTTTTTAAAAATTGGATATCAGAGGAACATAACCCTTTGCCAGAATCCTTGTCCTATTATGAAAATAATCTGTTTAACACGGGACTTAAAATATTAGAATTACATTTTATATATTTGATTTGATCTATGTTGCTTGCGACCTTCATGCTTTTTTTCTTCACTAGAAGAAATTTTCTTACCAAAATACTTTAAATTAAATCCCTGACAAGTCTTTCTATTAAGTATTCCCTATCAGTTTTTTTCTCTTTAATTTTTTATAGGTTGTCCCCGTCTTTTTTGTTCCTTACAGCCACGCTTGGAAATAATTCCGAATCTGACGGATAATAACACAGTGATTATAGGACCGATAAAAAGTATCTTATATCGCAAAAATCTATTAAAGCTTTATGCATATTCGAAAGATTAGTCTCTGAAGAGAGAATTCTTATGTTAATATTTGCTATTGTCGATCAAAAACGCGCTGTCTTCAAACAAGTTTGATGTTGTTGAGTCGATGCTTCAAATGAAAACAGCTTAAAGAGATTATAACTCTTTTTCTGTGATTACACCATATTAAACCCTCCCTTTCTGATCTTTATAGTAGATTTGGCGCTACACAGCGTTGCCATATGAACATTACTCGGATCAAAATAATATTTTAAAATACTTATAATATATATATATATATATATATATATTATATATATATATATATATATATATATATATATATATATATATATATATATATATATATATATTACAGCTATAAGATAAAAGTTCTTTTCAAGCTCACAAATATCGCAAGGAAATATCCTTTTGGTTTTTTATCTAGTGCAACCGCGGTGACACATGCAGAATTTAGCTCTAAAAGGACTGTGACAGAAATACAGAATGACCTAAAATGTAAACACATTCTATGTCATAATGTTCTCTATTCATTGTTCCTCAAAGGGCCGTCAGTGTAGTTGCTGTCAAGTCCTCCAAATTATCAGGCTGCAGAATGGTCTCAATAATTTACATGCTCTATTTTTGGAGGTCTGGTCCCCATGCCCTTCTTCACTGGTGTTCCCTGGTTTCGGCTGTAAAAGCTGTTTGTCGACCTTGTGGATTTTCCCTTCCAAAAGAAGGGAAACATTCCTCGGGAATATAGGGGGAAACATTATATTAATAACTGTTTAAGTGGCATTCTTATAGGATCTGAATTTACAGGGTGTATGTGAATTTTTTGTTTTTGATCGAATTTTTGATGACTTGAATGCAAAAATAAAGCAAATAATTTGACTGAACTAGGCCGAACGTAGAGGCCTTCTCAATTTCATCCTAGATTGGCATGCGAACTTCGACAATTTTTTCAAAATTGTGAATTTGGCATTTGAGGGGGTTTGGTAATTTTTTTTTAACTCGTTGAAAATGGCACTTTATTCATGGTCATCAAAATTTTAGACAGTTTTCATCCCCTTCCCCAAACCTTGGATCCACCACTGATAGCACTTTTAGGATATCCAACTTTGCGCACCAAGTTCGATTTTGTTAAAAAAAGAAAAGAAGAGAAAACACAGAGGAGGGGGAATTGTTTTTGTTGGGGGGGGGGTCTTTACAAGAAACTTTATAATATGCATAAAACCTTTGTTTATAAGCATTTTTGTTACTTTTTACGAGCCAGACAAAAAGTTTCCGGGGGGGGGGGGTATAACTCGGTAACTCCCCTCTCCCTTGACACGTCCCTGGTTAGAGGACTTAAATAAGAGAGGTTTTAAATTTTTTTTCTTGTCTAGCTTTGATCACACTATGAACATATTTACTTTTTTTTTTAATTGTGTGTAATTTTGACTTGTATTTCACACAAGTGCCATTGAGAGATATATAGTCTAAAGCAAATGCTGTTTTTTATTATCTTCTCTCCCCCCCCAAAAAAAATGTATCTACACGCCTGGACGGAATATTTCATATCTGAATCCTTGGGGTTAGAAAAAATCCATACCCAGAAGTGGCATACAAATATAAATCAGAACATGATATTCGACTTATGCCTTTTCCTTACCATGGTAGTGCAATCTAACCCATATAAATAACATAGTTATTTGTTTTAAGCTCGTATCTAATCCATTAAGCCAGTGGTTCTCAAACTTATTTAGACCGTGTACCCCTTTTTACCCGCAAAACATTTTAGGTACCCATTCTCAGTTATCGGTACTAAGTAAAGTGTAGCTAAAATATAAATAAAAGTGACAGTCCTAGAGTTAAAGGGTTGTTTTATTTTTCAGTTGGTCGGCCACAGACCCCTAAAAAATTGTGCATACCCCCAAGGGGTATGCGTACCACAGTTCGACAACCACGACATTCAGCTTTTAAAATAAGCACATATTTCCTGGGGAAAACTATTATGGGATCTTTGAGAATTTGCTAATTGTTTTAATGATTGCTATTGAAGCCAGTGAGATTTTTTTTCGGTCTTTTATCGCGGAGCTAGCGAACCGGTAATGGTACAGAGTAACCCTTTCAAGTTGCTTCAGATTCTTAACTCTGATATGCTTAGAAGTTTCAACGTCTATAGAAAAAAAATTGTGGTTTCACATAAGTACTGCGGACATGGCAAATAAAAACAATGTAGAACACAAATAATAATTTGGTGTAACTAATAAAAAAAATTTAATTGAAAACAAGATACATTTTCAATAGAGTGTATGCTATTCGAATATTTAGAAAACACAAATCTTCTTAATTAGCTGTTTTAGGAGTTGAGGAGGTACATAGGGTTGGGGAGGGGCTTTGGGCCTAATCACCCCTGAATCTTGAGATTTGCGCAATTGTTCCTGTACTTATTAACATTTTTGATAGTATTCGCATGTTTTTAGTATTTACTTTGATGTAGCCTATTGCCTTCCATCCGCGTGTCGGGCTCCTACATGTTAGAACTAGCATATCGAATTTTTAGTAAAGCAAATAACTTGGTACTTGTATGATATAGCCCCTACTGCTCAAGTTGTTCATTCGTTGACGCATTATAGCACCGTTTTTTTTTCGTTAGTTTCTTTCAGCTGAACGTGAGACAAGACAAAAAGAAGTGACAGAATAGATGGAAAATATATAATTTGGGTTATATATTTGGACATTAGGGGGGGGGGTAAAGTATTTGAACAGTGTGAAGTTCGAAAACAATTCGTACTTCATAATATGCAGAATAATCGTACCTAACACACTAGGCATGCAGACCCGCTATACTTTACCCCCACTCCCGACCCCCTAATGTGCACATATATAGCCCAAGTTTGTTTATAAAGTATCATATTTTTATCATACTCTGGTATATCAAACAGTTCGTGGTAACAAACTGTAAGTAAGGAGCGACCCGACTCAATGGTAACCGAAACTCTAAAAAACGGAATTTTGGTACAAATAGATACATCAAAAGAATCAGATTTTAATGCTGATTTCAAATATGTAAGTTTCATCTAGTTTAATCTTACCCATCAAAGGCTACGCGCCTGAGATTTGGCTTACCCATTACCAACAGGAAAAAATGCGTTAGGAATAAGATACATACTTTTAATAATATTCCATAATCAAACAGTTCGTGGTAACGAACTGTAAGTAAGGAGCAACCCGGCTCAATAGTAACCGAAACTCTAAAAAACGGAATTTTGATACCAATAGATACATCAGAATAATCAGATTTTTATGCTGATTTCAAATATATAAGTTTCATCACGTTTAGTCTTACCCATCAAAAGTTACGCGCCTGAGAAAATTTGGCTGATTTTAGAAAAAAGGGGGAAAGACCCCCTAAAGTTATTTAACCTTTATGAAAATCACAACATCATATTCAGCGTATCAGAGAACCCTACTGTAGAGGTTTCAAGCCCCTATCTACAAAAATGTGGAATTTTGCATTTTTTGCCAGAAGAAAGATCACGGATGTTTTTTTTTTTTTTTCAGGGGTGATCGTATTGATCCAGTGGTCCTAGAATATCGTGGGAGGGCTCATTGGAACGGAAATTAAAAGTTCTAGTGCCCTTTTTAAATGACCAAAAAAATGGAGGGCAACTAGGCCCCCTCCCACGCTCATTTTTTTCCAAAGTCATCCGATCAAAATTTTGAGACAGCCATTTTGTTCAGCATGGTCAAAAATATGATAACTGTGTCTTTCATGATGAGGGGAGGGCTGAAAGTTATGAACTTTGCCCAATGTTAACATATAGTATTGGTTATTGGGAAGTATACATACGTTTTGACTTTCTCACAGCTCTATTTTTTTTTAACAATAAAAAACCTCAGCGTAAAGAGCGAGGCGTTGAGGAGGGGACAGCCCCTTTCGTATACGGAATAATTTCTGTTCGTTTTAAGCTTTAACGTCGTTCCTTACTTTCAGTTAAAAAAACCTGTTTTTTTTTTTTTGTTTAATTTCATTAGGATTGAGTGTCAGAGAAACATATTTGAAGAATGTTGTCGCACTGTTGTACTTTTTTTTTGGTACTCTTTTACTAAACGGACTCTTTTATATATGGCAATGTAAACCAGTCATCTAATAGACCGAGACGTGTGATGAAAAACCGGTTTACGCTGCCTTCTGGGATATAAACAAAGGCAAGAACTGTATTTAAATTGTTGTTTTTTGGGGTTTAGGGGGGGGAGGTACCTAGGTTAGGTTAGGTTACGTATTTAATATATGGTATGCTTTGCCCCCCCCCCTAATATGCAAATATATAGCCCAAATTTGTTTTTTAACTATTATATATTCATCTGATTTTATTTCATTTCATTAGCATTAACCAAACTAGCACTATATAAAAGAGTCCGTTTAGTAAAAGAGAACCCTTTTTTTAACTGTTTTCTGTTCAATCAGTGGCTTCCACCGTTTTTTTTTTTTAGTTGTTCTTCTTTTAAGTTTAGAATTACTTCCAGTTGCAGTCTAAAAAAATGATGACCTTTCAAATATCAAAACCAATTATGTGCTATGGTTTTTTTCAAGTTAATTTTTGTTTGCTTAAGATTTGAACTTCGATTTCAAAGCTAACGAGGAAATCGCCCAACAATATGTGTAAAAGAAGATCAATCTATCTCCAGAAAAAAGAAACGTTTTAATTGGCTACTTCCATGTTCGTTTGGTTTTCGTCATTTATGTTGGGAGAAAAGTGTTCTTAATCTCTAAAACTAAAATATGCATCTTGTAGGTAAAATATTTGTCTTGCTTACCAATTCTTTTTCTTTTTTCAGTCGAGCGATTAAAACCAACCCTGATGTCCAACCGTCTACACCACTTTCACAGATTTTCGTTGACGACTTCTGGGGAACCCCTTTAACCCACAGCGGCTCCATAAAAGCTATCGCCCTCTAACTGTTCTTTCTTTCCGCTTAAATGTTCTTCTCCATGACTTAAAACCATTCGGATTCCATTTAGTGAATATAATATTGCATACAGTTGCGACAGCTCTTTTTACGAAGTTTGCAAGAACGATTTTTAGAAAGACATTCCCATGCGCTATAAGTGGTGCCATCTTCGCTTCTCACCCCATTCATACCGAAGCGGTTGCTGGCGTTGTTGGGAGAGCTGACATTGGTGCATCGATATTTTTCTTGTTAGCTTTTTTAGCGTATGAGAAAATATTTGATTTTTAGAACAATTTCCATCCATGGAAGTGGTACTCACCCGAAGTTAAAGGTAAAGGCCTCTTGTTATTACGATTGTTTTTTTTACAAAATTTTAAATTTTCACCCTTCTTTTTGGGGGAAGGGGGTCTTGAAAAACACCACTTTTATCTATTTCCATTAACAATTGAGAAAAGAGAAAAATGCTTATTTTAAGTCCTTAAGTCCATTTTTGTTAGAAAATTTCCTTGTTAGAAAATGGTAATCAGAAATTTTGCAAACAACCTTAAAATGATCATAAATATTTACTTGTATTATTACTGAAGGTGTATTGCTTCACTTACCCCCCCCCCCCCTAAATATACTGAAGCGATCAGTATATTTGAACAAAGCGTGAAAAGGAGAATTGCGTGGTATGAAAGACAAAATAGCAACCCGAAAGATGCTAAAAGTAAGCGGTCGAGCAGTCCTAATCAGGTTTGCCACCATGGTCAATTCCTAAAGTGCTACAATTGCCTAAATTTGCGTGCTACGCAGCAGTTTTCGGTGCTATAGTCAGAAAATTGACTGTAATAGTGCTAAAATACCACTTTCATGCTATTTTAGCAACTCTGAGCACGTGTTACTGTGCTACACATAATGAAATAGTGCTAAAATAACACTTTCGTGCTACAAATGGCAACCTTGGTCCCGATGCCAGCATTCTGCTCCAAAAAAATTTTTCCCATACCTTAGAGAAGTGGGGTCAAACTAAGAAAAATGTTTTAATGTTTTGAGGTGGTCTCTTGGGTAACAGAAATTTTTGATCAATTAACTAAAAAGTTCATGTAATCTCGGAATCCGACTAAACTGTGCAATAACACCTTATTAAAATAGAAATATGTTGTTTTCTGTTTGAAAAAAATAAATAAAAATAAATGAAAAACGAACAAAATTCACCGCCAATTCGATATTTGATCTGTCGCATTTGTTTATGCTTAATCTTTTTCTTCTGGTAACTGCTTTGGAGACTATGAATAAAATATGTTCTTAGACCACACTATCGTACATGACGTTTAATAAAAAAAAGAATTGTTTTTAACTGGTTTTCAAACCGTTTTTCTATTGGCTGAAAATCACTCACGTTTTCTTGGATTTCAATAAAAAAACGAAAAAAAACAAAGTTTGCATATTAATTATCGTTTTTTTTTTGTCTAAATTTCCTTCTCGAAATTTTGTTCTGACTTAACTTACGTTTAATAAAAAAAATAAAGTTTTCAACTGACGTAATGGCGTCTAACGTAATGACGTTTAATAAAAAACTAATGTTTTCAACTGGTTTTCAAACCGTTTTTCGATTGGCTGAAAATCACCCTCGTTTTCTTGGATTTCATTAAAAAAAAATAAAAAAAACGAAATTTGCATATTAATTTTCTTTTTTTTTGGCTAAATGGCTTTCTCGAAATTTTGTTTTGACGTAACTTACGTTTAATAAAGAAAGATAATGTTTTCAACTGGTTTTCAAACCGTTTTTCGATTGGCTGAAAATTACCCTCGTTTTCTTGGATTTCAATAAAAAAAAAGGAAAAAAAACGAAATTTGCATATTAATCTTTTTTTTGGCTAAATGGCTTTGTCGAAAGTTTGTTCTGACATAACTTACGTTTAATAAAAAAAATAATGTTTTCAACTGACGTAATGACGTCTGACGTAATGACGTTTAATAAAAAAATAATGCTTTCAACTGGTTTTCAAACCGTTTTTTGATCAGCTGAAAACCACCTTCGTTTTCTTGGATTTCATTAAAAAAAAATGAAAAAAACGAAATTTGCATATTAATTTTCTTTTTTTTGCTAAGTGGCTTTCTCAAAATTTTGTTCTGACGTAACTTACGTATCGAACTTCTATATTCGTATGTTTTATTACGTATATTAGGGAGTTCGCCCCCTAGTCAATACCTCGCCCTTTACGCTAAAGTTCCAATTTTGTTCGAATCATAAACCCCTGAATCACAAAGGCCAGTTAATTAGAATAGATAGCTCTTTTGAATGCATTAAAAAAAAACTTTATCGTAAAGAGCAAGGTATTGACATGGGGGCGAGCCCCCTCATATACGTAATAATTTCTGTTCGTTTTAAGTTTTAATGTTGCTCCTTACTTTGAGTTGAAAAAAAACTTGTTTTTTTATTTAATTTTTGATAATTTTTAAGTAAAATAAAAAAAAACAAGTTTTTTTAACTGAAAGTAAGGAACGACGTTAAAACTTAAAACGAACAGAAATTATTCCGTATATGAAAGGGGCTGTCCCCTCCTCAACAGGTCGCTCTTTACGCTAAAGTTTTTTATTGTTTTAAAAAAATAGAGTTGTCAGAAAGTCATACTTTAGCGTAAAGAGCGAGGCGTTGAGGAGGGGACAGCCCCTTTTATGTACGGAATAATTTCTGTTCGTTTTAAGTTTTAACGTCGTTCCTTTCTTTCAGTTAAAAAACCTTATTTTTTTATTTAATTTCTGAAAGTTTTTGAATTAATGCAGGTTTTGATTTTGGCTCACCGTACATGAATAATTAAAACAAAATTTGCATATTAATTTTACTTTTATTTGGTTAAATGGCTTGCTCGAAACTTGTTTAATTGTATTTACGAACGTTTTTATTAGTAATAAATATACGTAACTTACGAATTAACTTACGTAACGAACTTCTATATTCATATATTTTTAATACGTATATTAGGGGGTTCGGCCCCTAGTCAATACCTTGCTCTTTAAGCTAAAGTTCGAATTTTGTTCCAATTCTTTAAAATGACCGCTTAATCACAAAGGCCGTTAATTAGAATAAATAGCTCTTATGAAAGTACTAAAAAATCTTTGGCTTAAAGAGCGAGGTATTGACTAAAGGGTAAACCCAATCATAGATGTAATATTTTCTGTTCGTTTTAAGTTTTGATGTTTCTGCTTACTTTCAGTTGAAAAACTTGTTTAGTTTTTTTTTTAATTTATGATCTTATTTAAAATAATGCTGGGAAATCCGGCGCCCCCTTCATAGCAATGTCACTTCCCCCATGAAAACTTACTTCTTAGAAAGATCCTCCCACATAACCCTCGACCCCCCCACTATCAGAAAAAATCCCCCTTGAAAACGTCTGTATACTTCCCAATAACCAATACTAAATGTTAACATTGGGTAAAGTTCATAACTTTCAGCCGTCCCCCCGGGGACTTCGGGAGATTAAGTCTTCCTAAAAGACATACTTTTCATATTTTCGAACATGCTGAACAAAATGGCTATCTCGAAATTTTGATTGGGTGACTTTGGGAAAAAATGAGCGTGGGAGGGGGCCTAGTTGCCCTCCATTTTTTTGTCATTTAAAAATGGCACTAGAACTTTTAATTTCCATTCCAATGGGCCCTCCCCCGATATTCTAGGACCACTGGGTCGATACAATCACCCCTGGAAAAAAAAAACAACAAAAAAACAAATAAACACGCATCCGTGATCTTTCTTCTGGCAAAAAATGCAAAATTCCACATTTTTGGAGATAGGAGCTCGAAACCTCTGCAGTAGGGTTCTCTGATACGCTGAATATGATGGTGTGATTTTCATTGAGGTTCTATAGCTTTTAGAGGGTCTTCCCCCTTTTTTCGAAAACAGCCAAATTTTCTCAGACGAGTAACTTTTGATGGGTAGGACTAACCCTGATGAAATCAGCATTAAAATCTGATTCTTTTGATGTATCTATTGGGATCGAAATAGCGTTTTCTGGAGTTTCGGTTACCATTGAGCCGGGTCGCTCCTTACTTACGGTTCGTTACCGCGAACTGTTTGAAATGCTGAGAAATTCGGCACCCCCTTTATAGAAAAGTTCTTTTCCCCAAGGAAACATCCTCCATGGAAAGATCCTCCCCCGTAACCTCCTACTCCGACCCCCCCCCATCAGAAAAATCCCTCCTGAAAACGTCTGTATACTTCCCAATAACCAATAGCCTACTATATGTAAACAATGGGCAAAGTTCATGACTTGCAGCCCTTCCCCCGGGAACTGTGGGGGGTTAAGTCATTCTCAAAGACATATTTATTAGATATTCAACTATGCTGAACAAAATGGCTATCTCAAAATTTTGATTGGATGACTTCGGGAAAAAATGAGCCTGTGAGGGGGCCAAGTTGCCCTCCAATTTTTTTGGTCACTTAAAAAGGAAACTAGAACTTTTAATTCCCGTTCGAATAAGCCCTCTCACGATATTCTAGGACTACTGGATCGATACGATCACCCCTGGAAAAAAAACAAATAAACACGCATCCCTGATCTTTCTTCTGGCAAAAAATACAAAATTCCACATTTTTGCAGGTAGGAGCTTGAAACTTCTATAGTAGGATTTTCTTATACGCTGAATCTGATGGTTTGAGTTTCATTAGAGTTCTATGACTTTTTGGGGTTGTTTTCCCCTTTATTCGAAAATAAGGCAAATTTTCTGAGCCAAATCTCAGGCACGTAACTTTTGATGGGTAAGATTAAACTTATATATTTGAAATCAGCATAAAAATCTGATTCTTTTGATGTATCTATTGATATCAAAATTTCGATATCAATAATTTTTTTAAATTTTTTTTTAGAGTTTCGGTTACTATTGAGCCGGGTCGATCCTTATTTGCAGTTCTTTACCACGAACTGTTTGATTTAAGTCAAGCTTACAGGAGCATTTGACCAATGTGGGTTAGAATTTTCAACTGACTAAAAATCACCCTCACTTTCTTAGATTTTCTTGATTGTTTTTATATTTTTTTCATTTTTATCAAAAAACCTTGAATCCCTTCCCCCCACCTATGTAGCTGGAGCCTTGTTGCCCTATTGGCTGAGATGTTTGCCAGACTAAAGAAAAAGAAGCCTGGAACACCACAAAATTTGTTTATTTGAATTACGTTCAAGCAATTTTTTTAAACATCCTACAACATACTAATGTTAGCAAGAGCCTGATAGATATCTCTGTCTGTGGTCTTTCAATAGAAGAAGTTGTACCTAGAAGACATCAATTATGAAAGAAAAGACGAAATTAGTCTCTGGTACTAGCGAACGTCCAGTTCTGCTTTAATTCCAGATTAAACAATAAATTTTGGCGATAACTTCTGGAACATTTGTGTCTGTTGAGCTGTATAGCCACCCACATACCAAATAATTATCCAATTGCCACGGCTAGCGACACATCATCAAGTAATTATTATCAGCACAAACCTTGTTATGAAATGAGTTAAATAAGCAAAAAAACCGTCTGACTTATAAGTAATGTGATATTTTGGTAGATCAGTAAAAATTCATGTAAAAATTTGTTCTGGTAGGTTAATGGATTAGAAGAATTTTCGCTCAACTAATTCAGCATCAGTTTAAATAAGATGCTAATAATTTAGAACTTGATGTTCAATTTTTTTAAAGAATTAGAAGAATCTGGATTATAGGTATTCGCGCTCAACTAATTCAGGTTCAGTTTTAATAAGATGCCAATAATTTAGAACTTGGTCAGTTTTTTTTTGAAGAATTAGGAGAATCTGGATTAGGAAAGTTTTTGCTCATCTAATTCAGCTTCACTTTAAATAACATGCAAATAATTTAGAACTTAATAATCAATTTTTAAAACTTAATAAGCATTTTTAATCGCATAAATAATTCAGTTTTAGTCTAAATTAGATGTCAATTATTTTGAACCTTTATTTTGAATTTTATTGAATTAGAACTTCAATGAATTAGAAGAATCTCAATTAAAGGAATTTTCGCTCAACTAATTCAGCTTCAGTTTAAATAATATACCAATAATAAAGGTGATCAGTTTATAGAAGAATTTTTTAGAATAATTAGAAGAATTTGGATCAGAAGAATGCAGCTTCAGTCTAAATAAGATGTCAATTATTTAGAACTTAATAATAAATTCTTAATGCATTTTAATGAATTAGGGCTTAATAGAACTTTGATGAACTAGAAAAATCTCCATTAGAACAATTTTCGCTCAACTAATTCAGCTTCAGTTTAAATAAGATGCCAATCATTTAGAAAATAACGATCAATTTTTTATCAGAATTTTTTTTAGAAGAGTTAGAAGAATTTTCGCTCAACTAATTCGGCTTCAGTTTAAATTAGATGCCAATAATAAAGGACTTAATGATCAAATTTTTTGAAGAATTAGAAGAATTTTCGCTCAACAAATTTAGCTCAAGTTTAAATAAGACGCCAATTATTAGGACTTAATGAACTATTTCAGCTTCAGTTGAAGTGTTTAGAAAAATGTTGGATTCTTACAAAAAAAGGAAAAAGTAAGTAAATTTGTTGATGGCCTTGATTAAAAACAATAGGGAGAAAGTAGTTAACAGTGGGCCGCTTTTTGAAAAGTTGATTTTCTGCCAAAGTAATCGCTTTGCGAGGCCTGTCAATTCCTGGACATAGAATTTTTGTGCCCCCCCCATTCTATTTTTTTTTTACTGGAATACCAATATAAACGAAGGGGGCAGGCCACAGCAGGGGTTCTACGTACCGGGGCACGACACATTCCATAGGCCTACTCAGGCAATCACATTTTGGTTTTCTGCTATAGCAGAGGACTATCTTTTAAGTACTTTAAGACCCGCAGCGTCTTATACAAAAATATAGCATTGGATTTGAATACGGCGTACTTTTCAACTGAACCATGTGGTTTGGGAGCCCCCTAAGAGCGGTCGATATTTCTCCATAAGGCTTCATTTTTGGGCATAGGAAAATGAACCTGAAAAACAAATTCGATATTATATATTTACATACGTTCGATACTGAAAACAAATGCAAAACAAAATCTCTTACAAAACTTTTTCCGGGCTGTCCGTTTTTGTTTAGAGCGCTTCGCCTTTTTACTTATCGATACCGCTAATTGAGCTTTAGTTTACTACTGAGCTTTAGTTTATAGTTTACTACTACCACTGCTAACAACTCACAGCAGTACCAAACCGTCTGAGGCCAACATAACTACGGACGCTCCTTCTCCATCCCAATCTATTCAAAGCCTCTGTCTTTACACCCTCCCTAGGAGTTCCCATTTTTCTTGGTCATAAGCTATCAAGTAATTAGAGTATTATATTTTATTTAACAGAATCATGACAAGAGTTTTATAAAATATCATCCAATTTTTTTAAATAATAATGGTAGAAGGCAAAATCATATATTCCAGTGAAACTTAACAATAACAAAAAGTTTGCCGTCAATTTCGATTGCGAATTAGAATTTGTGGTAATGTCTATTTATCAAAATTTGTTCTTTTGCAACTGAAATACTTACTTACGTTCCGGCCATCCTCGTGGGATGTTTTGGGGTCACAACTCCTTCTAACACATGCGCAAGGCCGTATCCAGGGGGGGATACCCGGTTTGAACCCCCCCCCCCCCGAAATTGTTGACCGAGTCGAAAATTAGTAAAACCTTAGTAAAAATTAGTAAAATTAGTCGAAAACCGAGTCGAAAATTAGTAAACCCACCCCCGAACAAAAATTCTGGATCCGCTCTTGCACATGCGCAAGGGCTTGGTGTATCGTTCTAGCTCGCACGGTGCATAATAACTGGGCTATCTTGACAATGTCGAACTTCTCCATCCATTGTTTTCTTTTGCACCGTTTGCATCTAAATTAATTGAGGTCTTCTATTTAGTTCTACTAAATCTTATTTTAGAGCGAGTCTCCAAGCGGCAGTGGGAGGAGTACACCTAGTATTTACGGAGAGGGAAGTCAAATTCCTCCATCTGTTCTAGTCAAGAAGTATGTGTTCCTGGGTTGCACTATATGTTGTGCTCTCTTTTCTATGCTTACCAAAGAGCACGGAGTGACAATTCTAGCTGTCTGCTATGTTTATGACGTATTCATTCATTCCAGAGTGAGAAGCATTTCAGATTTCATTCAAGTAAGTCACCTTTCAACTTCAGATTTTATTAAACCAGTGAAAACGTGGTATTCTAAACAACTCTTCAGTTTTTTTTTTATGAAAACGGTCATTATATTCAAGTATATAAATTGCAAACTTAGATCAACGTCAATAAATTCTCTGGGATGGGACAATGAGGGGGAGGGGGTAATTTGCTAATTTTGAAAATCTTAATGAAGTCTTTGACTGCTCTGCCTTTTGATTTCTAAATAAAATGAAAACTCAGATAGTCATGGGTAACACTTAGAATGAACACAGTGAAAGGGGTTTAATCCAAATTTAACATTTGTTATGACTTTCAATTTGAAGAGGTGGCTGTAGGTGAAGGGGTGACATTTTTTGGCAAAAAATATAATGTATATAGAAAAATTATTCAGGAATGAAAACAAGACTGCATTTTTACTGAATTAACTCCCAGTTCTTCATTGGCATGCTTTAAACAAGGCTCTAATATTAATAATTGGAACAAATGGCACGCAGTATTACCAATATATCAGTTTTATCTCGTGCCCAAAATGATTTATTCCTGATCCTCTTAAGGGATGCTTTAAGCCAAGCAGAATAATTAGTCCACAATTCCCCTCTCTCTCTCCTTCTCTCGCTCTCTCTCTATCTGCCTCTAACCCCCCCCCCCCATCGTTCCTCCTGTCTAAAGAATACGAAGTCAGTCAGCTTTAAGATCAGTAGTACATAGAGTTTTGCTTGGTAGTCTTTGACTTAGAGGCACTGAAACAGTTTTTGTCACAATCTGGCTAGCCTCACCTTCCTCTTATGAAGTAAACCTGCACCACTGAGTGAGGGAGAAGAGAAAGAGAGTGAGTGAGGAAGAGGTAGAGGGAAAGGGGGAAGGGAGGGGTAAAAGTCCAAGAGAAAAAATATAGATTAGTTAGTATCATTTGCTTAACGCATTCCAAGAGAAGAACTGAAATCATTCATGGCTCGAAAAAAAAATGGGAAAATTGAAAATAATATGGAATGGGCAAATAAATGGGCAAAACTGGGCAATGTGCGATTTTTTTCAATGATTAATTTTGGAGGAAGAGGTAGAGTGAAACGTGGGAAGGGGGGGGGATTTTATTGTTAGGTAGTTATTGGCATTAACATTGCTATTATAAGGATCAATTGCCAAGTTTGCACAGTCGGTGTTTTGCACACTGTGCAGAAATTGCTATTAACACATTTTATTTTTGATTTGCTGATTAAAATGGAAATCTCCAATTTCTTTAATATCACATATAAGTAGGACTCAGTTTAATTTAATTATTACTAGGCTTTATTTATACTGTAATAAATTATTTATTAAATTATTTATATTTTATAATTATTATTATTATATTTATTTATATTATTATAATTCTTTATATAAATCATTTATATTTTATTAATAATTTTGTTTATAACTTTATTTGATATTTGATATTATTACTAAAATTAGATTAAAGGCTTTATTTGATATTATAATAATTGATATTATTTCAAATATTGCTAGGACTCGTAGTCATTCCTCAGCATTATTACAAAAAAAGGAAGGAAATGGTGCCGCCTTGTTACCTTTAATTATGGAATATTATTAAAAGTATGTCTCTTATTCCTAACGCGTTTTTGCCTGTTGGTTGCGATAGAAACCGCCGATTTGTTTAAAATAATATTTAGGCATTACCAAGATTCAGTCATTGCACTTATTCCCCAGAACTAACATATTGAGTAAAAAAAAGTTGTCAGCTGTGGAATGCTCTCAAAAATAGGTATTTTGTTTCTTAGGATAATAGAATGCTGATAAAGGAAAAAGTTGAAAAAATTCTGCTCAGACGTACAAGCGTTTTTACAACCCATAGTTCCAATCCCTTCATCCATTTATATTTCCCTCCCCTCAATTGTGTTTTCTCAAAATCGTTAATGTTATATGCTACAGTATTTAAGTCTGTTCTAGCTGGCTAGGTTTTCTGAGTCATTTCTAATAGCGATCGTTTTTATAATCATATTTTTATTGAAGAAGCATTAGGTATTTCCTTCCATAAAATCTAAAATCCCATCCACATTAGTTTTATTAATATTAGTTTTCAAAATTCAACTAAAAAATCCTCTCATCCTTTCAGGACAACCTTATGGTAATCCTTCCAGCCAATAGGGATTTAGTGAAAATCCTGTTCCTCTGTTGCTGAAAAACTTTGCATGGTATAATGTTTCTAGCGTCAGATTCGACATCAAAAACTAAATTGATATATATATATATATATGTATATATATATATATATATATATATATATATATATATATGTGTATATATATATATATATATATATATATATATATATATATATATATATATATATATATATATATATATATATACATATATATATATATATATACATATATATATATATATATATATATATATATATATATATATATATATACATATATATATATATATATATATATATATATATATATATATATATATATATCTATATATATATATATATATATATATATATATATATATATATATATATATATATATATATATATATATATATAATAATAATATATATATAGCATGGGACAGGTTAAAAAGTTTAGCCTGATTGGAAGGCTAACCCACTCCACCCAAAAAAAGAATATTAAACATGACATTTATTAGTGGAAGGTCTTATTAAAACTGATGTAACACATGACACTAAGCAGGTGAGTTTGGAGGAACCATTTTTGTAGAAGTTATCGAGTAAAAAAAAAGAAAAAAGATGACCAATATATTTTATACAGAATTTTTGCCCATTGTTTAGAGATGAGATTCAGGCCCCATACATCTGCTTATGATTACAACTGATTGCGCATGCGCGAAAATAATTTTTTCAAAACAATCAAGTCTTGATCAACCCGTTTAACATTTCTCCATCAAACCTTTCCAAGGCAATTCCTGGGTTGTCATTACTTTTACAAAGTGCTACTCCCGCTTACGTCCGGGTCTCTGTATTTTTTCTTAATCTAGAACTAAAAAGGATCCCTCTAAGCTTTGACTAATCTTTATCTTACTCTGAATTCTTCTAAAAAGGTTGGGATCCACACCATCTTTTTCCATCTCATCCTTAATAAAGTTTCGACTTTGGCCAGCTCCCAAGAAGTTCTAATAGAATTTAAGTCGCTACTTTTATAGCCTCATCTGAAACAGCATAAAAAGATCATCCAAAATGTTTAGCCACCAGAGGGGAAGACGCTTCTCTTCCATCCCAACCTTCAAAAATTCTTCTAAGAAAAACTCTGCTAAATCTTATCTTTTCTTTTTCAAGCTGTAAATATTATGATATTTGCCCATATTTACTTTATTTTTTATTTTTACTTTTTATTACCATATCTAGGTAATAAAATTAAATATTAAAGTTAACTTAATTTTCTAGTTAACATAAACCGAGATAAATGTTTCTAGTCGTCCCGTAAGAGCCTTTGGTGTCTCTGCAGACTTTTGTTTTCTATTTTTCAGGACTCCGCTTGAAAGACCATAAAATCGCTGCTCAATAAGTAAAAAAGAGATGGAGAAGTAAAGTTGTGGAGTGTTCTGAGCACTGACAGATCCAGGGGGCAGGAGGGGGGCCCCAGGCCTCCCAAGACTTTGTTTCTGGCGCCCACATTCCGTGTTTTTTTTCGGTTTTAAACTCTTTTTTGAAATAAACTATTTAATTTGGTCAATTATTGGCACCCTTGTCACATTGATCCTACTGCCTTCCTTTACTGCCTTCCTACTTTTTACAAACCCTGCTTCAGACCTCCAACGTTTTCTCTTTCTTCCAAGCTCCTTTAGTCCTATCCAACTTCTTTTAATGTCTTCAACTTCCTATGCCATCTTCAGACTTGATCTATTTCTTTTTGAATTTTTCAGTTTCATACAACTCGGATACGCTCAGGGTTTTCAAGTGTTTCCCTGTAGTATTTTATGAAATTAAACATTCTTGGCCACCTGAAGTCTTTTTCACGCTCTGTTATCATAGTGTTATTATAGTGTCGTTTGGGATTCTATCGGAGAAGATTTCATTTTTTTCGATTTTAGGGCCTTATCACACTCTTATTAGAGTTAATGCTTTCTAGTACCATGAAATGGTATATTTTTAGACCGATTTGGAAACACATCAAAAACTAGAGCTAGGGTCTTTTAACTAATCAGGGGTGCGTTGGAATATCATCAATTAAATTAGACAGTCAATTTTCAATGTCAATAGTGACAAAACTTTCTTAATATTGGAAATTGATGGAAATTGATGCTAGTGTCATTAAAATATCCATATCTCCATCTAGCGTTCTATTTCCTTCTTCCGCTATTGTTTTCTTTCTTTTACTTTGCAAATTTGTTAGTTTCAGAAATTGAGTTTATAGTTAGTTTCAGAATGGCTTTAAACGCGCTTGAAGTCGAATAAGCGGCGTCAATTTGGGGGTGAGGGTGTTGCTGGGGGGGGGGGGGCACATGCCCACCTGGATTTTTTGACATATGATAAAGAAGAAAAAATAATCAATGAATAATAAAATTAATCAGCCGAGAAAAACGACGGGAGTGTCAGCCAGTGGAACGAAAAGAAGCGAAAATATGCAAATATTTCTACAAGGACCTCCGCCAATCCGTCTTCAGTGCTAAAAAAAAACTAAAAAAAGCAGAAAAATGCTTGATTTTTTGCCCTGCCCCCAAAAATTTGGAAAAATACCTTTTTTGGGATGTTTTAATTTTAAAATGCCTTCTCTTTGGTATTTTAATGAAATACCCCCCCCCCCCTCCGAGATTTTGAAAAACGCATTTGGCCCCTTCTCCTAAATTTTATTGGATTGACGCCACTGAGTCGAATCTGAATAATACTCAGCTCTAGTAGTTCAGAAGCACTGTATATAAATTATATACAGTATAATAATGACTCAGTAATATTTGGCTACTACAGTTTTAGCGCGTATAAAAGTTCCGCCCATATCCTCGTCCATCAACAATTCAGTGTATATTACCCTGGAACACGTATTTTGGCAGAAACTTTCTCAAAATGCCTTTGAAACCAACTCGAGACTTTGAAACCTACTTGTAATTCCTAAAAACATCTAATAATAACAGTGCACTATTAATTACCGATTTTCATATATGTATTGTACTAAATTAATTTAAAATTAGACTCTTTAAAATTTAGTGTTACAACAACCCGTGAAAAAATCAAATGTCGCTTATGTTTATAGCTGTTTAAATGTTCTCCGGAACACTTGCATCTCGGGCCAGTTTTGTATAATACTTGAGATAGGGAATGATTGTACTGTATAAATGTATATACAGTGTTCAGAAGGCATAGTGTTGCCTGACATCAATTTTACAGGCGAGAGAAAGAACTGGAAAATGAGTTCAAGCTTTTTTGCATACTGCTAAAAGAAAAAATATGGCTTGTAAAAAAAAAAAAATATGTTTTTTTGGGGTCTCCAAGATGTGGAGATCCTCCGCATGCGAGACAGTACGTTTTGGAAAAAGAAAATGTCTCACTACGCCTTTGAACCTACTGCAGCCGTACTTGTCTCATACCTCTCCGCCGTGCCTCCAGATTTTCAATATTGGTATCCTGTGGACTGTAAAAAAATCTTCAACAAGAATATCTGCAAGTTTTTAAAGAGTCTGTTTTATTTTAATTTCAAAATGGATCATAGGTGAAGCAGTTTTTTTTTAGGATAGGTTCTAAAACGGGTTGACTTCCTCTTTGACAGCCACATTTTGCGCCGCCCGATGAAGATTGGGTGGTGTATATTCTATTCGCTTCTGTTTCGGGTCAAAGTTTTAAAAAAATCTATTTCTCCGCGCGGCGGGCAAATTTGCGTTTAAAATAAATAAAAACTTCCTATTTGTGCACTGGTAAAAATATATTGATGGTATTATTAAGTAGGTATGTATTCTAGTTTTTTTAAAAGAAAGTTTTTGGTTGGACTTCGGAAAATGTCGATTTCAGTTTGGTACACCAAACTTGAGGTTCTTGAGTTTCATTATGGGTACGGACTGCGAAAAAAACAGCCTGTTGATCCTTATGGGTTTAAGAATATTAAGCAAGTAGCGTCAGAACAGTTACCACGCAACTTCTATTTTTTTTTCTTCTATTTCCCAATTGGTCATTTTGCTGAAATATTCCCTTAGTTTCCCTTCGGAAAAGTCCTCATTTCGGATAATCCCCGGTCATCCATAAATATCATACGTGTTGGAATTCATACTGCTTCGTTGTTTTGTCGTTTTCCATTATAAAAAATTTGCTATTCATATTTTTCATATTTTATAACATTATTCAATATATTATGAAATTATTCATTTATTTATATATTATCCAGATGAGATAAAAACAAGGGAATAATAAAAATGATAACTTGGTGAGCGACCGAAAATTTGCAGCGGATGCAGTAAAGTTCTACAAAGGTGAAAATGATTTGTTTTTCTATCAACATAGATCTTCCCCTCCCCCCGTAAGTCCTTTTACAGTGAATGTCACTCTGTTTCCTTAGTATCTACCTCAATATTTTTGACAAACAAAATGCTAAATTTTGCATAGATTTAAAGGGTATATTCTTATTTCTATTTTGTTTATTTTATATCAATTATTAACACAAACTTAATACAACCACGCCCCTCCAAATGGTATCTTGGCACCAATCTCAATATTTTTAACGAGCAAAATGTTAAAATTTGCATAAATTTGCAAAATTTGCATTTTTTTCATTATTAAAAAAAAAAAAAAAATACACAACCACATCCACTTCAAATGCCAGGGCATGGTATGGAGAAGGGATAAACAAATATATCCACAAAATAAAAATAAAAAATATTTTCACCTCAGAAAGGGATTTAAATAACATGTATATATGTAATAACTGTGAAAATATCTTGGCTATGGACTTAAAATTCAACTTTTATCCAGTAAAATGTTGCATATGAGACCATATATGGATTTATCATATATAAAAAAAATCCAGAAACAAATATTTGATCCAATGAGAACCAATTATTTGAATTATGTTTGCCCCCCCCCCCCTCTTTCCTAAATACCGATATTGCTTCTATAGTTTCTTATATTTGTTTATAACTCGCCCATTTTTTGCGTTAGTTTCAAAACCATCTCCTTCGCCCTGCTTAAATGCACCAAAGGAGTAACTCCTGCATATTTGAACATATTCAGATGTTCATCTGAATATGTATGGCTGATTTGAACATATTCTGGTCTGGTGAAGGAATATTTGAATCACTGATGCAGTTTCAGACGCTGGCAAAAATCACATTTACTGACATAGGTGAACACAACCAAGGATTCAGGTGGGGGAGGGCAGTATGAAAGCAATACATAATAATTCCCCCTTGATGACGAAGTCTTTTTGGCAAAGGTCTAGATTAGGGGCTATTAAGAAGGAAACATGTTAAAAGAACAATTTTCACTTCATCATATGCAGAGTAATAGTAGCTAACACATTTTGCGTGCAGCCCCACTATACTTTTCCCTCAACCCCCTCTAATATGCAAATATATAGCCGAAATTAGATATTTCCCATGTATTCTCCCAATGCGTCTCTCTTGTTTCAGCCCGTGTACCAACTGTGGCGTGGCGTGTACTAACTGTGGCGAAACAAGAACCGGAAAAACAAGGGTGACGGGTGGCAGAATGTATTGGAAATATATAATTTGGGTTATATATCTGCACATTAGGGGGACTGGGGGTACAGTATAGCGGGGCTACATGCAAAAGATGTTAGCTTCAATTATTCTGCATATTATGAAGTAAGAATGTTTCCATCTCAATAGCCCCTAATCTAGACCTTTACCCTGTTTTTACCCCTGCTGGTGATTTTTTTTTCCCTTAATGATGATTATAACAGGTAGGTGTCCAGCAGTAATAGAAGCTGCTAAGATATAAAAATAAATTATATACGTTTCATTCAAAAGAAAATAAATTTTCAATCTGGTTGCGTTTACGATTGTGGAAAAATAGCTTATTTAGAAGCTCCGTTGCTGGTAGACACTTACTTGGCTCTAACGATCGCGATTTAAATGGTTTTTGTTGTCCCCGCTCGTTAGGTGCACAAAAAGCGTGCGATTATAAAGATCATTTGCATTTACCATTACGTTCCTATCATCAAAATCAATATAAAACGACGTGATTATGACTTCCTTTTATGTGAGAAATAATTGAACTTTGTTCATGGTTGGCTATAGAAATGTTAGATGGCTTCAAATGACTACCCTTGGCATAAAGATCTTCACTGACTCTCGTAAATCTAGGAAGTCGTGATTTTTTTTTCTTTTTGCAATATTTTGCAAACAGTAATAATGGCTTGGATGTGCGTTGAATTAATAAGGAAAGTGTACGGTCGGTTTTATAGAGCCTGTATAAAATATAACCGAAAATCTCGGATGCGAAATTCGCGTTTTCAGAAATCATAGTAAAGAATTGTGGTTACCCATTCTATGTTTACCCAAAATTTTAAAAGCGCGTCTGAGAAAAAATATCTAGTGAGAAAAATTTTTCAAACAGTTCGTGGTAACGAACTGTAAGTAAAGAGCGACCCGGCTCAATGGTAACCGAAACTCTAGAAAACGGGTTTTTGATACCAATAGATATATCAAAAGAATCAGATTTCAATGCTGATTTCAAATATATAACTTTCATCAAGTTTAGTGCTACCCATCAAAAGTTACGCGCCTGAGAAAATTTGGCTGATTTTCAAAAAAAAGGGGGAAAGACCCCCTAAAAGTTATAGAACCTTAATGAAAATCACACCATCATATTCAGCGTATCAGAGAACCGTACTGTAGAGGTTTCAAGCTCCTATCTACAAAAATGTGGAATTTTACATTTTTTGCCAGAAGAAAGATCACGGATGCGTGTTTATTTGTTTTTTTTTGTTTTGTTTTTTTTTTCCCCCAGGGGTGATCGTATCGACCCAGTGGTCCTAGAATATCGTGGGAGGGCTCATTGGAACGGAAATTAAAAGTTTTAGTTCCCTTTTTAAGTGACCAAAAAAAATGGAGGGCAACTAGGCCCCCTCCCACGCTTATTGTTTTCCCAAAGTCACCCAATCAAAATTTTGAGATAGCCATTTTGTTCAGCATGGTCGAAAATATGATAAATATGTCTTTTAGGATGACTTAATCCCCCGAAGTACCCAGAGGGAGGGCTAAAAGTTATGAACTTTACCCAATGTTAACATATAGTATTGGTTATTCGGAAGTATACAGAAGTTTTCAGGAGGTTTTTTTTCTGGTAGTGGGAGGGAAGGGTGGGTCGGGGGTTATGTTGGAGGATCTGTTCATGAAGTAAGTTTTCATGGGGGAAGGGAAATTGCCATGAAGGGGGCGCCGGACTTGCCAGCATTATTTATTGGTTATTGGGAAGTATACAACCATTTTCAGGAAGGATTTTTTCTGGAGGGGGGGGGGCTAGAGGAGGGGGTTACTCTAGAGAATATTTCCGTGGAGGATGTTTCTTTGGGGTAAGGGACATTTCTATGAAGGGGGCGCCGGATTTCCAAGCATTATTTAAAAAACGATCAGAAATTAAATAAAAAAAAACAAGTTTTTTCAACTGAAATGTAAGAAGGAATATTATTAGAACTTAAAACGAACAGAAATTATAACATATGTGAGGGGGTTTTCCCCCAAGTCAATACCTCGCTCTTTACGCTACAGTTTTTTTTAGTGCTTTCAAAAGAGCTATCTATTCTAATTAAACGGCCTTTGTGATTCAGGGGTTTGTGAATAAAATTTTTTTTTAACTTTTAACGTAAAGAGCGTGGTATTGACTAAGGGGAGAACCCCCTCATATACGTAATATATAACATATTCGTAATAAAAAAAAACAATAAAAAAAACAAGCGATACGGCTCAATAGTAATCGAAACTTTTAAAAACGGAATTTTGATGTCAATAAATGTATCAAAAGAATGTGTTTATAATGCTGATTCTAAATATATAAATTTTATTAAGTTTAGTATTACTCATCAAAGGCTACGAGCCTGAGAAAATTTACTCGATTTTTTAAAGAGGGGGGAAACATCCCCTACAAGTGAAAGAATTTTAATGAAAATCACACCGTCAGATTCAGCGTATCAGAAAACCCTATTACATAGGTTTCAAGCTCATATCTGCAAAAATCTGCAACTTTGTATTTTTTGCCAGAAGAAAAATATACGAATATAGAAGTTAGTTACGTAAGTTAATTTGTAAAGACATCCATTTAGCAAAAGAAAAGTAAAATTTTTATGCAAATAAAAGCTGCATTAACTAAAAAACGATCAGAAATTAAATAAAAAAAAACAAGTTTTTTAAACTGAAAGTAAGGAGCGACATTAAAACTTAAAACGAACAGAAATTATTCCGTATATGAAAGGGGCTGTCCCCTCCTCAACGCCTCGCTCTTTACGCTAAAGTTTGACTCTGTCTCACAACTTTATTTTTTAAAACAATAAAAAACTTTTGCGTAAAGACCGAGGCGTTGAGGAGGGGACAGCCCCTTTCATATACGGAATAATTTCTGTTCGTTTTAAGTTTTAATGTCGCTCCTTACTTTCAGTTTAAAAAACTTGTTTTTTTTTTTATTTAATCATTAAAAAGGGACTTAGGAATGATAACTATTATGTAGCCATGTATTTATATATATATATATATATATATATATATATATATATATATATATATATATATATATATATATATATATATATATATATATATATATATATATATATATATATATATATATATAATATATATATATATATATATATATATATATAATCAAAGTGCTGTGTTGAGCTCACCATGGTCTAAAAACTTAAAAAGTAGGTTTCAACACTCCGCCCCCACCCCATTTTGAAAAACAAGGAAAATAATTTTTTTGCATAGTAGTGACGTCTCCTTTTTTATCAGTGGGTAATGATCGAACTTGAGTATTATAAAGGTAGAGTAAGTTTGTATTCGATCTTGACCGAAAATTTTGCTCAATTTTGAGTGCGAATTATCAAAATCTGGTTAAAATCAATAAATTCATGCGCGTCTGCGAAATTCGGATCTTGTGACAATGGCCCTTACATTTGAGGCTCTTCAAAAACTTCTCGAGTGTGTTCTAGATTGTACGGTACGGGAGCACCCGAAAATATTCCAACATATTCAGAAAATCTTTCAAACTGAAAATCAGTCTAATAAAATATACCCGTATTGAATAAATACAGCTTGAGAAACGCCACATCTATCTTTTACGATGATTTCTGTAGACTTCTTGGCAAAATGAAAAAAAAAATGTAAAAAATAAAAAACGAGGAAATTTCCAGCCAGTAAAAAAGAAAGGGAAAATGTGAGATATTCATTTATTTATTTGCTTATTTTTATAGCATAAAAATATATTTTAGTACTTGTGCATTATATCTCACCCAGCGTTATAGACTGTACCAGGAAACCAGACACGAAACCCTTCAAACGGCTATTTGCAAGAGATAAATGATTGGAAAGGCTGGTTTCTCAATGAGTTTACAATTTTAAACGATTGTTTTTTGGGGTTTAGGGGGGGATGTACCTAGGTTACGTTAGGTTACGTATTTAATATATGCTATGCTTAACCCCCCCCCCTAATTTGCAAATATATAGCCCAAATTTGTTTCTAAACTATTCTATTTTCATCAATGCACGAGTACCTATATTTCTTCAGTAAAATAAGGGGGAAAATAGTTTTTTCACTGGCGGGAAATTTCTTCGCTTATTCCTTTTCCTATTTTTTTTTTCTCATTTTGTCATGTATACCTTCGAAATTCGTTTGAAGACTAAATTGTGCTTATCAGACCTAGAGCTATAGAACTGACAAAGTTATTTTCAGTATCTCCGAGTTTTTTTCTGGGTTTTTCATTTTATTTTTCATAGCATGAAAATCTATTTCGTCAATAAAAAGAGAAAAAAGCTTTTTTTTTGTGGTAACACTGAATAATTAATGCATTGATATTTATTATCGTGTAATTTTTTTTCCAAATTATGCCCCTTCTCAGTCTTCGAATCTTCATCATAAATAACGCCAAAGTAAGAGATCCCATTACCTGCTTTTACGAGCTTTTAACTGTTTAAATATTCATTCTGATTTCAGTCTGTGTGAGTCTAACTATTTGAACTATTAATAAGTTTTCAATTTATGACGTCATTAGCAATAGTGGAAAGCACCAATCTTGGCAGAAGTGAATATTTGAAAATTTGATAAAACCAATCCTCTTTCGAAAAATTTTCAGTTTTGTAACTATGGAATCGAATCTTATAATATACTATTAATAACAACTTGGCTACAGCAAGATATCATAACTTTATATTATAAACTATGAAGCCACAGTTTTTACTGATCTGTTGATGTGTATGTTGTTTTCTAGAATCATAATATACATGATAAATAACTGCAAAATTTCATCGCTGTAGGTAAGTCATCTGTATCTGCATGTTTGAATTATTGTCGATAATCATAGAATGCCGTAAACAAGTTAATAAATAAAAGAAAGAACTGATGGTAGTTTACGATATAAACAGGGACGTCGTTTGGGGGTGGCAGTTCCCCCCCCCAATAATGTTGAGAAAAAAATATTATGCATCCCATGCCCTTTGACTACCCAGATATGGACCCCTCTTGCCCCCCACTCCCCCAATAAAAATGCTGGAGATTCGCCGCTGGATATAAAAGTATTAGAAAAATTTATTTAGTATTTGGACAGTGTGAAGTTAGAAAAGAATTCTTGCCACATAATATACAGAATAATTGTACCTAACACATTTTGCATGCAGACCCGCTATACTTTACTCCCCCCCCCTAATGTGCAAATATATAGGCCAAATTTGTTTCTAAAGTATTATATTTTCATCATATTTTGTGGTATGTCATTAGGATTAGTCAGAGAAACAGGTTCTACTTAGATAGAACTTAACATAGGCGCTATAACAGATAAATACCGTTTCTGAAACGCCTTCTCAGACGATTTTGGGTTCAAGTCCACTTTTTTGCATAGCATATTATTAGTCATGAATGTTATTACCTTCAACTTTATATAACATATAATAATACATTTAGCCCCTTAAATGCTCGCTATACATAAAGGGGGCTAACATTGTGCTCCTTTCTGAACTTATGGTAATATAAATTGCATTAAATTGTGTTCCCTATTTTCTTAACTCAATAATATGAAATAATTGGATCATTTTTCAGTTTTCACTGTCATTTTCACTGATATTAATATCTGATATTAATTGTCAATACATTTGATGAATGTTTTGGATGCCGGAATAACACCTATCAACTTTTTCTATAGCAAGTGTTAAGTTTAACCTGGATTATCTCTAAACTCCTCTTGTTTTTCCTCAACACATATTTGCCAGGGGTAATTCTGTTGCGCTATATCAAGTACGTTTCATCGGAAGTGCTACCTTCAAAATACCGTGCTCTTTTAGTGTGGGTCTTCTTAATAATTTGTTCGTTCTTCGTTGTTTGTCGTACATCTCCAACGCATGACATACATCTAGAAGTGTCACGTACTCCACGACACGTAGCATCCTATGCACCACACTCCTACCATTTGTGGCACACGCAACCTGGTTCAAACGTTTGGCAACTGGGCAAAACCTCGGTTGGGCTTCGGCCCTCCCACAAAATGCTCCCACATGATTTCTGTTATTTTTTCCTTAATTTTTATAAGAAACACACATCGTTTTGTTTTTTACGGACACCTTACCCCCCTAATGGATCACCCCTCCCCCTTGTAAAAACTGTATACGTGCCCATTAGGTACCCCCTGACTATCTTTTTCGGTACTTATCTGTTAGCCAGTACACACTCGAGAATTTGGATTTATAGGTACGGTGTGGAAACAACTGAGACACTTGGGAGGTAGATAGGATATACATAATTTGCGCTGTATATTTGCACATTGCGGAGGTTGGGGGTTAAGCATAGCGGGCCTGCATGCAAAATGTAACCTAACCTAACCAAAATACCAACAAAATATTTATTAAAATATAGCTGCAATGTAGTTTTCCACTGAGCCAAAGCTAATTGCCTCCGTATACAAACATCAATAAACCGGTTATTGTCTGATTTTATAGATCCAAATTTTTGAGTGTGTACTGGCTAAGAGACGGGAAGGCGTCAGGACCACTACCGTCAAGACATCGACAAAATCCGTCATAACATCGACAAAAAATCCGTCAGAACATCGACACGTCAGGACATCAACAGTCACAACATCGACACGTCAGGACATCGACAGTCACAATCGCTACCCGTCAGAACATCGACAGTCATAACATCGACAGTCATAATCGCTACCCACCAGAACGTTGACAGTTATAACATCGACACGTCAGTTCATCGACAGTCACATCGCTACCCGTCAGAACGTCGACAGTCATAACATCGACACGTCATAACATAAATTTTTTTTTTCATAACGAAAATCCGTCAGAACGTCGACAGTCATAACATCGACACGTCATAACATCTAAAATCTTTCCATAACATCTAAAATTTTAAAACTTTCGTTTTTTGAAGTTTAGGGGGGAAAGGTACCTAGATTAGGCTAGGTTACGTATTCCATATATGCTATGCTTTACCCCCTACCCCCCTGATGTGCAAATATATAGCCGAAATTTGTTTCTAAACTATTATATACTTATTACTATTATATAAACTTATAATTTTTTTTTTACCTAAAAAAATCCGTCAGAACCACTAACCGTCAGAACGTCGACAGTCATAACATCGACACGTCATAACATCTAAAACTTTTTTAAATGTTATGACGTGTCGATGTTATGACTGTCTACGTTCTGACGGGTAGCGATTATGACTGTTGATGAACTGACGTGTCGATGTTATGACTGTCGACGTTCTGACGGGTAGCGATTGTGACTGTCGATGGACTGACGTGTCGATGTTATGACTGTCGACGTTCTGACGGGTAGCGATTGTGACTGTCGATGTCCTGGCGCGTCGATGTTATGACTGTCGATGTCCTGACGTGTCGATGTTCTGACGGGTTTTCCTTGTCCACGAAATGATGTTTAGTGCTTGTGACGGTTAGATGAAATGGTAGCACCCTCTAAGAGACATGTACCTCTTTTCTTCTAAAGGTTCATTATCAACGTTTTGAATTTTGGTGAATTTATTTCTTGGGAATTCAGCTTATCACGATGCATTGTAGAATAGAAACGTTATTTTTATACCACACTTCAGTGTGATTTTATTGTTAAAAACCGTCAATGGGATGCAGTACCTTGCAACAAATTACAGCAGTCAAAGGCTCGAAAGGAGTTGCAATGACTAATGATTAGTCTGACAAAATAGGAATAATCTCGTAATCTTCTATTGTACTGCTTTACTATTCATTCCCATGTTACCCATCTTGTTACTTTTGCTTAAGAAAATTTCAACATTCTAGTCGAGTGTAAACCTATCAGGTGACATTAGTGCATTCAGTTGTAAGCACTGTTTGTGACAAGATAAATATACTCACTGTAGACACAAAGAATCTGATGCGCCCAGGAATTTGTATCTCCTACAGTGAAATAATTTTCCTTCGGCTACCATAGGCTACTAATAGTATACCGTTATACTTCAAACCAGGATCAGTAACCCCCTTTTGTTAAGCTTGGATTTCAGCCGTCAAATTGTTAAATTGAAGCAGACAGCCTTGAAACCAGCAGTAGTAGCATCCTTCGCGTAGATGTGCACAGCCAATGTTTTATGGGGCACACTAAAAGTTGCTTTTTAGGCCGGGTGTCTCGATTTTAGTGCATTTTGTGATTTTTTCAACAAAACTTCGTAGGGGATACTCTGTCGATCCTTATGGAAGAATTCATTATGTTTGCTGTATATACTAATCTAGACTCAAGAATAAAAACTCAAAATGGACTTTAATAAGTATCATTATCCTATAAATTTAGGGAAGCGCTTACTTTTAGTTCTTTTTGCTAACTTTCTGTTTCCAACTTTCCTTCTTTTTCTTTTTAGTTCCTTTTAGTTCTTTTTTTTCTTTTTAGTTCTTTTTCTTTTAACTTTCGGTTTCCAAAATTCCAACATTCTGTCGTGATATATCTTTCACGCCACTCAAAGCCACTCAAAGCAGTGGCGTAATTTCGTTAAAATCCTGGGAGGGGGGCAAAGTTGGAGACAACTTTCCCATATCAAGTGAAAATGACGGTGAAAACTGAAAAATGAGTCATATATTACCATAAAGGCAAAGATATTCTAAATAAAACTGACTTGTTTCTCTGGATGCTTGAATTATGCAGGCGTATCTTAATTTTGACCAGTTTTATTTTGCAGAAACTTCAGATGGGGGGCAAACTGAGGTCTGGAAAGGGAAACTGAGGTCTGAAAGGGGGCGTACTTAGGTGTGGAGGGGGCAGTTGCCCCTCCCCTGCCCCATAGCAAATTACTCCCCTAACTCAAAGGAGATTTATAACTGCTATTTTGATGATAAATATTTTTTTTTTCAAGCTAGCATCAGCGTTTTAATATGGCCATGCAGCTGATGCGTTATATGCTTCTCTGGGGGAAATATCGATAGCTGTAAAACTTTTTTCCGGAAAAATATGGTAAACTGCCAAGAGAGGAACTCAAATTCGTCTGTAGGAAAAACAACCAACGCCTTCTAGCTTTACCCCAAAATCTGATGAGAAATTGAAATTTGGGAGGGGGGAATTGGGTTTCATGACTGACACTCGTTTTACGAGTCTTTATTTTAATTTGCCAAGTAGTTATAGAGCTTTTAGTTGTTTATTTTTTCAGAATATTTTTTCCAGAAGAAAATTTAAAATTGGCAATAGGCAATTTAAAATTGCCAGTTTTTTTTTGCTATTTCATAATTCAATAATCGCTTCCAGGGGGAATTACATTTTGACCCCTTAAAGAGCTAACTCAAATCAGTCAGTAGTAACCAAAAGTTAAAAACATGTTTCTAAAATAAAAATGACTAGCGAAAAAGAATCGCCATTTATAGCTGATTCAGGAAAGGCAATTATTATTTTTCTTAGTCTTAACAGTAAAATTTTATTTTTGAAAACGAAATTGCAGAAATTTTAAAAAGAGCTAGAAACCCCTCAAAAATGACGTCGTTTTGCTGTGACGTCATTTTTAGTTTTTTTCTTAGAAACATATTTTTAACTTTTGGTTACTATGGGCTGTTTTGGGCCCTTTTAGCCCTTTAAGGGCTCAAAATGTAATTTTCCCCAGAAGCGATGATTGAATTATCCGAGAGCATAAAAAAGGCATCGAGTGAGCATAAAAAAGGCATCGAGTGAGCATAAAAAAGGCATCGAGTGAGCATAAAAAAGGCATCGAGTGAGCATAAAAAAGGCATCGAGTGAGCATAAAAAAGGCATCGAGTGAGCATAAAAAAGGCATCGAGTGAGCATAAAAAAGGCATCGAGTGAGCATAAAAAAGGCATCGAGTGAGCATAAAAAAGGCATCGAGTGAGCATAAAAAAGGCATCGAGTGAGCATAAAAAAGGCATCGAGTGAGCATAAAAAAGGCATCGAGTGAGCATAAAAAAGGCATCGAGTGAGCATAAAAAAGGCATCGAGTGAGCATAAAAAAGGCATCGAGTGAGCATAAAAAAGGCATCGAGTGAGCATAAAAAAGGCATCGAGTGAGCATAAAAAAGGCATCGAGTGAGCATAAAAAAGGCATCGAGTGAGCATAAAAAAGGCATCGAGTGAGCATAAAAAAGGCATCGAGTGAGCATAAAAAAGGCATCGAGTGAGCATAAAAAAGGCATCGAGTGAGCATAAAAAAGGCATCGAGTGAGCATAAAAAAGGCATCGAGTGAGCATAAAAAAGGCATCGAGTGATGTATCTACTGTTCAAAATCAGATTAGAGCATAAAAGGAACAATTTGCGGCCTCAGAGATCCTTTGTCCGTGAGGACAGAGGCTCGAGTCCTGATGTCGCTGGTTATTTGGTTTGGAAGGGGAATCAGCGGTATGACTTTGTAAGCTCAGCCAGAGTCGACCCAGCTCTAAATGAGTGCCTTGAGAAATCTTGGGGGGGGGACACGGGAAGCGTCGGGTGATTTGCCCCCAACCGCGCATTGCACTCCCGGCCGAAAGCAGAAAACTAGGAGATCGGTACCTGCGCTACTCAGACCATTGGTCAGCATGCGAGTTTTAGTTTCTCAGAGACTTAGTTTTTCGATCCAGCAAGGCCAATAACCTGCATATGTAGTATTTTTAGCTTGAAAACCGTAAAAAATGTGGATAAAGTGTTTTGATTTTGGACGACAGATGGCCATTCCTGGTTTGCTATAAAAACAAAATACAATATATGTTCTCTACATCAGTTTAAATAGGTCTTACCCTTCGGGCGGGGGGTTAAACCCTTTCTCCTAGAGTAACGGGTCAAAATAGGATCTTTCATTTTTTTGAGGGGTTCTTCAAACCAATCTGGGGGGGGGTGCAAGTATGTATGCATTAGAAATTTCAAGAAAATTGTCTCCCCATCATGGCTCGAGGTGAAGCATCGCATCAAATTTATGTATGTCTGCTTACGCATTTCTGCTTAGCAAACAAAATCTATAAAAACAGACTAGAAGTAATTTAGTTCAAAATGACATCTGAATAGGTATTATAATCACCAAAACTCAGATTTTCGTTGCACTAAAATGGAACACGCAACAGTGCTTTATGGTTTCCCAATTTCAAATGCTGAAAGGAAGTTTTTATAACATAGCCGGATAATGGGCTAAATTCATAGGAGTTGAAACAGGAATAATAATTATTCTTAGTCATTATTTAATTCGTATTGAAACTTGCGTTTTGCGGCTAACAGGGAATACTAGTAGATTTCGATTTTATGGAGTGATGAATTTCTTCAATAAAAAGACTTCTATAGCCTAAGTTAACTAATTATGAGGCTAAAAGAACTCAGGAAAGAGAAAGAGACCTGGAAACCCACCTGCTGTAAACAGTTACGTCAAATCACGGAAGTGTAGGTTGTAGCGAACTTTTCTTTTCAAAATCTAGTGAGGAGAGCAATTTTGTTGCTTTTCTTTAGATATTTCAATGAAAATAAAAAAGGCATTTTTAGTCGAAATATGAAAAAAAGTGTCCAAATCCATGGGGGGCACAAATACTCATCTGCTCCAGGTAATTAACGTCACTGTTTGTGAAAGTGTTTGAGCAATTAAGCCAGCGGAAGTACAAACTAAAAATGAATGTTTTAAATAAATCTAACGAAGTTTTTGAATTCAGCATAAAAATTAATATTCTTTTAACATTGAAATTTTGTTTTAGGGAAAAATCAATTTAATAAATTTTGTAAAAAAGCAGTCACCACACAAAATTATGAAGGATGGAAAATTGCAATCACAGTTGTGAATTTAGCTTTTAAGTTTGTATTAGGAAGACGCTGAAACTATCCCAAGCCCGAAAAACGGTTACCTAATTTATAAATATATTCATATCTACACAAACAAGGGGAGATTCTTTGAAAAAAAGTGGGCTAAAAATTAGTTTTTGTGATTTTGACCCCCCCCCCATTTCCTCATGAAAAAATAATCTCTTCCCAGCCAAAGGGCAAGAATATATATATATATATATATATATATATATATATATATATATATATATATATATATATATATATATATATATATATATATATATATATATATATATATATATATATATGTATATATATATATATATATATGTATATATATATATATATATATATATATATATATATATATATATATATATATATATATATATATATATATATATATATATATATATATATATATATATATATATATATATATTATATATATATATATATATATATATATATATATATATATATATATATTATATATATATATATATATATATATATATATATATATATAGACAGGCTTATAGATACACTCGGTCGCATATCCTGCTATTTAATTTATCGACTTTCCATTAATGGCGTATGCTTATGATTTTTCGTTCTTTTTTTCAGAAATTTTCAAAAAGCTTGATGGAGCCTACATTGGCTGTAGCCTTGGCGGTTTTATTGCTGATTGGAGGAAGACTGTTGATAATGGGAACAAAACCCCCAGAATTTTCTCCATCTGACAACCCTGCTTCGGACAGTGACTCAATACTAACAAGAACTTGCACATTTTTATACCTTCCGGTTTTTAACTTTTGGCTGCTGTTAAACCCCAGCCTATTGAGTTTCGATTGGTCTATGGAAAGTATACCAACTGTGAATTCTATATATGACCCCCGAAACTATTTAACTTTAGCGTTTTATTGCTCTTTAGCATATTTTATGAAAAAATTATGTGAAAAGCTTGGAGAAAGGCGGAAATCTCCCTTTCGGATAACTTATGACTTAGAAAAATTGAATATAAGTGTCAACTATTTTTATGATGGTGTTGACATAGCTGTGATATGCTTATTAATTGTAATTGTCCCTTTTATACCTGCCAGCAATTTATTTTTTTATGTGGGATTTGTTGTGGCAGAAAGAATTTTATATATACCCAGCATGGGATTTTGCCTCATGATTGGCTATGGTTGTGATTTGCTGCGGAAGTGGAGTCGTTCTGAAACTAAAAAAAATTTGCTTCTCTCAGCAATAATTCTTCTCATTTCTGTGTTTTGTGCTAAAACTGTGACTCGGAATATTGACTGGAGCAATGAAGAAAAATTATACCACGCTGGGATTGCGGTTAATCCTCCAAAAGGTATTTTTTCCTCTGTCTTTGAATCAAAATATCGTTCTTTCTTCCTTTCTTCCTTTTATTTCTTCCTTTTATTTCTTCTTTCTTCCTTTCATTTCATAAACGGCTAAACTATTCAAGCTCGACTCCTATGTTTATATCTAGCTAATACTTTATAACTTCATGGTATGTTTTGTTGGACAAACATGAGTAAGGAAACATAAGGTAGGCCTAACTATCCCCTCTACGAGATTAGTAACGATTCGTTAGTTTTAGAGGATCCAAGTCGCTATATGTGATATATTTGAAAACATCGGGAGGATAGAAATTTTAGGCCAATAAGTAAAAATTTTATCCTTTCAGTTTTTAATTCTATTAATTTTGGTTTAAAGGAATATCGTAAAATTCAGTTAGTTTTGTGAGTAGATAAATACACAGGAATTTATTTTGGAGGGCTTGATATTCTGGGGAATAGGGACAGACTTGAAAACGACCCACCAAAATTGGTTGAATTTAAAGGAAAAAATTATAGAAAAAGTCTAAGATTATGAAAATTGAGAGGGGGCCCAGAGATACCTCCCCCCCCCCCTTGCGTGCTTACCTGGTCATGAGCTCCTTAAAATTGGAAGTTTTTATTGCTCTTTTTCACGCTTTCTGAAAAATGAATTTACTTAAGATAGTTAAAACATTTTTATTCAGTGCAGCTCCTGAACTGTCATCTAATTCTTTCATTGGCCGAAATTTAAGCAGTTCCTGAAGTGCTTTATAAATATCCGGTGCTCTGTTAGTGAACAAAATGTTTTGTTTTGGTCTAATGTTCAAAGTTTTTAATGAAAATTCAAACTTCTTGCTAATTGATCTCGCAGTTTGGCTGTGGTTGTCCAAAAGGTATTATGTTCCATTTTTGTCAATTTGAGATTAATAACCAATTTCATTAAGTTCAAAGGGCTCAATCGACTTGTCTGGTCTGTTTTCCATTTTCTTGTTTAGTTCTCAAAATATGTAAAAGTTTTTATTTCTTCCGAATTATATCTACTTCTCTAAAATTCGAGCCTTTAAGTTAAATTTTGTTTCACCTAATCTAGAATTTCTAGTAAAATTTTCTTCAGGCAGGGTTAATACTGTAGTGGTTAAACCATTACGGAAGTTAAATGTTTAATTTGAGTGACTTAACTTTGATAGAATAAATTTAGAATTTACTTTTCAAGACTTCGTATACTTTGATGCATATACTACCACAAAGCCTTTGTGGGTTTTGGCTCTAAATCCTTTTCTCTTGTTAAGATCATGATTAGATCATTGATCATGATTTAATCAATTAGATCATGACGACAGGCATAAAAAAAGACTGGACCGTGTGCCCTTTTTTGAAGATTGGATAAAAAATACTTTGTACCTCCCTTCAGACACAAAATTATATGCCCCTTAACCCCCATTCTTCCCCACGGATATAACTTCCTGAAAGTTCAACTCAATCTTCCAGCTTTCAGACAGAACCGTATACTCTCCAATCTGAGTATACAATCTGTCACCTTCTAATAAAACGGATTGACTGTATGCAATATATATATATATATATATATATATATATATATATATATATATATATATATATATATATATATATATATATATATATATATATATATATATATATATATATATATATATATATATATAATGAGAAATACTTGCTTGCCTTCAGGTTAAAAAAAAAGAAATAATAACCCCCTTATGATGATAAAAAGAACAGCTGAATTTGATTATAAAAATAACCTGTAAAAATACTGGCATCAGCTGCCCATTGTAAAACCTCACGTGATTGGCGATGCGTCATGGGTACTTAACAATTATACGAAGTAAGATTTACCAAATCGGAAACACGATATTGAACAATATAAAATGTATCCAGACAGATATGGAGTTTCAGTTTCGTTTTTCCTTAGTTGGGCTAAAGCTTATAAAATAAGTTTAAGATAATAGACTATTATCTATTTTTGTTTTTCATATCAACTTTAGTTTCCAAAACTCATGGTGATTTAAATTTGGAATATTTACCATGAATATTTTAAAATATTTACGATGAAATAATTTTTATAAAAACTTCATCCTCAAGTTTTGCATTCACCTACAAATTTCAATCAAACTCCAATATGGAATCTAAAACAAGCAATATTATCTTTCAGTCTCATATTTATTAGAATTCAAAGAGGCATTTTCGAAGCAAAAACATGAAACACGTTTCCATAAGCAAGTAAATCTCGGCAAATGATGGTTTTTATATATCTCTCTGAATTACTGGAATTGATGGGTGTTTTGATGGGATTTTATTATTGGTACTTTTTGGTACTGCCATTTTTGGCACTGCTACCGAAAGCAAAGAGGACTGTAAAATAGGCTTTTGTTTCAAGTGCCTTCTTCTATGAATAGGTATTATTGGTACTTTTTGGTACTACCATTATTGGCACTGCTACCGAAAGCAAAGAGGACTGTAAAATAGGCTTTTGTTTCAAGTGCCTTCTTCTATGAATAGGTATTATTGGCACTTTTTGGTACTACCATTATTGGCACTGCTACCGAAAGCAAAGAGGACCGTAAAATAGGCTTTTGTTTCAAGTGCCTTCTCCTATGAATAGGTATTATTGGTACTTTTTGGTACTACCATTATTGGCACTGCTACCGAAAGCAAAGAGGACCGTAAAATAGGTTTTTGTTTCAAGTGCCTTCTTCTATGAATAGGTATTATTGGTACTACCATTATTGGCACTGCTACCGAAAGCAAAGAGGACCGTAAAATAGGCTTTTGTTTCAACTGCCTTCTTCCATGAATAGGTAGGCTATTATCTTGATAGTATGAAACTTCTCTCAATAGCTTCTCTAAAATATAATTTTAATAAATAAATTGAATGATTGATAATTCAAATAAGAAGTGCCCAGAAATTTAGAAAATTTAAGATATCGGGAAGAGGGCCAGGCCCCGAGGCTCCCTACTCCTTTCTTACGTCCATGTCCCAACCTTCCACCCACATCTCTAATTTTTGTGCTTAATTTGTTACTTTTTTGTTTTTAATCGGGCTGAAGTAAATGCAGTGCACATTTCATCCTAGGGTACCCTCACAGGGGATAATGCTACAGGGCCTACTGGAGAAGTTGTATGCCAATTTTCATGTATTATTTCTTTTTCTCTATTTTGCAATTGGCAGAAGGTGATCTGTCTTATTCTAAAATATGAAAGAAAAAAAGACATAAAAACCCCATGTCTGTAGGTTTGAGCGTGGAAATTGTTTTTAGTGAAGAGATTTGTGACCTTTAATGGTCATAATTATGAACGTAGAAAGTTGAGAGCAACAAAGTGTTTTGGAAGCTAAAATCGCCAGAAATTGAATAATTGGAGTTAATTGTTAGGTAAATTTTTTTGCTATTCATATTATTGACTTATGAATAAAGTAAACATACCACTCGATGCCTTTTTTTATGCTCTTTCTAAATATAATAGTCGTTTTTGTCGGAAAATAAATTTTAACCCCACCCCTATATATACCAATTCAGAGTATATATTTGCACATTAGGGGGGTGGGGGTAAGTTTTATTTCTTATGTAAATGAGAGGTAAGTTTACACTATCCCCCGCCCCCCACCTATTGTGCAAATATATACCCTGAATTGGTATATATATATATATATATATATATATGTATATATATATATATATATATATATATATATATATATATATATATATATATATATATATATATATATATATATATATATATATATATATATATATATATATATAGGGGTGAGGTAAAATTCATTTCCGATAAAAATGATTATTATATTTGGAAAGAGCATAACAAAAAAACATCGAGTGGTATGTTTACTTTATTCATTAGTCAATAATATGAATAATGAAAATTTACCAATTGTTTTTGGCTTCTATGTGACTCAAATATAAATCAATCAAATGCTTTACACAGGCCCTGATTTTTTTTTCTTTTTTTTTACTATGGACGTGGTTCACAGTTTTTTTTATCTTGAGAATAAATACTACAAAGGTAAATAAGCACTCAAAAATCATGGTTTTACCCCCTCCGTATTTCAATCCTACAACGGCTAGTCATACTGCATGGAATAAGATGCCCCAATTAGCTTGAATTTGTCACTCGTTTAGCTTTTTCTTCGACATCTTTTTCCTTTTTTGTGTAGAATTGAATATTTAATCTAACTTTTTCTTCTTTTCATTTTTTTGGTTAGAAAAGTTATTATATTTATATTTTTTTTTCTTTTCGATTTATTGCTTCAGTAACTTGTAATATTCCCTCCCCCTCTATAGGCCTAGGAGCCTTTTGGGTATTAGTATTGTGCATTCATATGTCTGTATAATTAATTTTGAATAAATTTTATCGCATCTAATAAATAGCAAAGTTTAACAAATAAATTGTAACAAATTGAAACCAAAATAAATAATACATTTTCAAATTTGAAAACAACATGATGTTAACTTTTTTGTATAGTGGCTCATAATTAATTGCAAGTATAAATCACATTATAAATAACGAATATATAAATTATATAAATAAATGAAATATATATATAAATAATAAACTATAAAAAACTTTTGGCTTCTTCGACATCTTTTTCCTTTTTTGTGTAGAATTGAATATTTGATCTATTTAACTGTTTCTTCTTTTATTTTATTTTTTTGGTTAGAAAAGTTATTATATTTATATATTTTTTTCTTTTCGATTTAGTGCTTCAGTAACTCGTAATATTCCCCTCCCAAAGGCCTAAGAGCCTTTTGGGGATTAGTAGGCCTACTGTGCAATCATGTCTGTTTAATTAGTTTTGAATAAATTTTATCGCATCTAATAAATAGCAAAGTTTAACAAATAAATTATAACAAATTGAAACCAAAATAAATAATACATTTTCAAATTTGAAAACAACATGATGTTAACTTTTTTGTATAGTGGCTCATAATTAATTGCAAGTATAAATTACATTCTAAATAATGAATATATAAATTATATAAATAAATAAAACATATAAATAAATAATAAATTATACATACATAAACTACATTATAAATCGTTCGTTTTTCCCGAATGGAAAAGCCTCGCCTTTCTTAGAAAGGAACCAAACCAAAATCACTAACCGCAGAAAACGCATATGGTGATGCCGTCGTCAAGGTCATATACAGGGTGGGTCAGACCCCCGCCCCCCGAAATGTTTGTTCGACCTGTAGAATTGTAACAAAATGTATATAAACAAATTTTTGATGCATTTTTTTAAACTTTTTTTGCGTCACCTCCCCCCCCCTCCCCAAAAGGGAGGGGGGTAATGTTATCCCCAAAGGCATAGTTATTAAATCTTTTAACTATGCCTGAACAAAATGGCTATATAAAAATTTTGATCAAACAGCTTTGGGGGAAAGGGGGCGTGGTAGGGGGCTATCTGAACTCTTAATCTTTTTGGTCACTTAAGAAGGGCACTAGAGTTTTCAATTTTCGTTTGATAGAGCCGTCTCCCGGTATTCCAAGACCATTGGTTTGACGCGATCACAACTGGATTTACTGCAGCTAAACCATTAAAATACAAATAATTATCTGGCCTGCTAAACACCAGGCTCATACGTAAACAAAACCATAAACTCATTTTCTTTTTTACTAAATAAAAAAATGTTTTATATATTGAATTAAAACCAAGAAACTACCTTGGATAATGTCTATCCGTTTAACCCCATGCACGCATCCGTAATCTTTCTTCTGGCAAAAAAAAAAAAAATCGACATTTTTACAAATGGGAGCTTGAACTCTACAGTATGGTTCTATGATACGCTGAATCTGATGGTGTGATTTTCATTAAGATTCCTTAACTTTTAGGGGTGATCCCCCTCCTTTTTCGGAAATCGGGCAAATTTTATTAGGCATGTAACTTTTGATAGGCAGCACTAAGCTTAATGAATCTTGTGTACGAATCTCATAATAAGCAGATTCTTTTGATGTATGTGTTGATACCAAATTCTGTCATTTGAGTTTCGGTGGCTACTGGGCCGAGTCGCTCCTTACTTACAGTTCGTTACCACGAACTGTTTCAAAAAGGAGCAAAGGTCTAAGGCATACCATAAGTTTTGTTTCTTTTCTGCCAAATTGATGAGCACAGGTACGTTCGCAGGGATTCTTTGGGGGGGGGGGGTCAATAATTTAACAAAAGAAATTAAATTAGAAATGACCAGAAATTTAAAGATTTTTGTTTTTCTGAGGGCCTGGGCCCCAACCTCCCCCTACGCGCGTCCCTGGCTGAGTTTCTGCTGTCAGTATAAAATGATTTCAATGTCATACTTTTGTTTTCTAGCCTATGGCAATCTGGCAAATATTTTCAGCGCTCAGGGAAAGAAATCAGAAGCTGAGTGGGCGTACAAAAAGGCTCTAAGCTACCGCACAAACATGGCCGACGTTCATTATAATTTGTAAGTATATTACTTTAATAATGAATTCTTGGACATGCGATACTCACAGGGTCTAAAGGGTTTAGTGGTGTCAGTTGGGGGACAGGGAAGGGCATGTACCCCCTAGATATTGAAAAAAAAGTTTTTTGGTGTTTTCATTGAAAACTCCCTTTTTGGGTATTTCTATCAGAGAAAGTGACAAATCTGCGCCATCTTATATTTTGAAAAATAACATTTAACCCCCCTCTAAATTTTCGTGAAATGGCTCCACTGTCTAGGCTCTTCCGATAGATATTTTTGAATGTTAAAAGGCATGTCTCCAGATTGTTCCAACTTCATGAAAAATACTAAAATTATTGAATCCTTTGGATCGTCATGATCTTGTAATCGAAAACAAAAATAAAAAGAGGGGCTATTTTCCTATAGTTCCGCGTTCGAAAGTGTAGTTTAATTTCGTTGGTTTACATCTGTGAAGTTGTTTCATAAGTCGGTCACATAGGCTAGTTCATTAAATATATGCAACTAAAGGAAGCTAAATAACCTTACTTTTTAAAACCTGATAGTTCTCCAGTGGTCCTGTGTGGAATATTAAGCCATCAAAACGAACTATTTTTATTTTGAGTTGCAAGATTTTTCACAGCTTCTCTTTTCCTTTGAGTTTAAAGCTTGAGTTGTAGGAAAGTATTTCTTGACCGAATTCTAGTAGTAGAAATGGGCTATTTGATATCCTCTGAGTTAAATTTGTATTCAAAGTAAGCTAATTCCTTGAAACTTTTTACATCTGAAACCTCTAGGACCTCTTTACCTTGAAACCTCTTCTTACCTTGCATCTTAACTTAATTTAATTTTACTAGACCTTATTTTTTAGAGCATCTTAAATATGAAACTTCCTTAAATCTTTTTCTTGTTACCTCTCAAACCATTTATTTTGAAACCTCTTAAATCTGTTCCTTTTGCCTAAAAAAGAGCGAAAACTCAAACTTACTGTCTTGCATTGTTTATTAGACTATTATGTACTTCTCGGCCAAGGATTAAGATTAATAATGTTAAAAAAAAAAGAAAAAGAAAAAAAAACCAGCAATGGTACAGCAGCAAGAAGAATCAACTTAACTGAAGTCAACTGGCTAACCCATGAAACCTCTTAAATCTTGATCGCGTTTACCATTTATTATTTGAAAAAAACTACGTTTTCTAAAGAGTTAAAGAGGCTGAGTTACAAGGTCGAACCTTAAAACGTACAGGGATTAGGAGGCACATTTGGGGGGCTGCCGCCCCCCAAACCCCCCGCTTTCGCAGCCTTTAAATAAAAAAAAAAGTTTTTTAAACTGAAAGTAAGGAGCGACATTAAATCTTAAAACGAACAGAAATTATTCCGTATATGAAAGAGGCTGTGCCCTCCTCAACGCCTCGCTCTTTACGCTAAAGTTTGACTTTCTCACAACCCTTTTTTTTAAACAATAAAAACTTTAGCGTAAAGAGCGAGGCGTTGAGGAGGGCACAGCCTCTTTCATATACGGAATAATTTCTGTTCGTTTTAAGATTTAATGTCGCTCCTTACTTTCAGTTTAAAAAACTTTTTTTTTTTATTTAAAGGCTGCGAAAGCGGGGGTTTGGGGTGCGGCAGCCCCCCAACTGTGCCTCCTAATCCCTGTACGTTTTAAGGTTCGACCTTGTAACTCAGCCTCTTTAACTATTTAGAAAACGTAGTTTTTTTGCAAATAATTTCTGCACGTTTTTGTACAGTTTATTACTTATTATTGCTTGACTAACTGTTAGCTGATCGTGTCAGGAGTTAAAGTTGGGGGGCTGCCGCCCCCCATACCCCCCGCTCTTGAACATTCTTGTGTTAAGGCTTTTAATTCCTGAATACTCAAATCACGTCGTACAGGGTGCCTCCTAATCCCTGTACGTTTTAAGGTTCGAACTTGTGACTCAGCCTCTTTGTGCCTCCTAATCCCTGTACGTTTTAAGGGTCGACCTTGTAACTCAGCCTCTTTAACTCTTTAGAAAACGTAATTTTTTTCAAATAATTTAAAAAAGAAACTGAGTTTCTTTTTTAAAGTTTAAATTCAGTATATAAAAAATTTGCTCTGACGGTGAATCGAACCCCGGTTTTCCGCCTGACGGTCTGAAGTATCAACCGCTGGACTAATGATACACAATTGTAATTGTTTTTTAGTAAATGGAATCTATTTTCGCAAAGCAAATTCCCACAAAACTTGATATTTGGTTTTTGGAAAACAGGGAAGGAGTGATCAGATTGAGCTGAAATTTCGAGGATAAGCTCCCGGGCCCCAGGAAAGCTTAACTTCTAAATTTCAGCCCGATCAGACAACGTTAAAGGGGGGTTGTGGTGGGAAAAATTAACATGGGCTATTATAGGAAAACGAGGTTTTTTCGTAAATGTAAATTCGGGGGATAATTTTTTTCGGTCTGAAAATATCAAAAGGCCCTAACAGGTCGAATTCTGCTTCGAATGAGTCCTCATTCACCCGGATCAGTTGCCAACTGTGGCCTGTAGGCGTGGATAAGAAAAAAAAATGATGATGATGAATTTTAAGTGGCTATATTTGGTTTTTTGAAAACAGGGAAGGAGTGATTGGATTGAGCTGAAATTTCGAGGATAAGCTCTCGGGCCCTAGGAAAGCTTAACTTCTAAATTTCAGCCCAATCGGACAACGTTAAAGGGGGGCTGTGGTGGGAGGGTCGAAACTTCCGGCCCAGTTTACCCCATGAAGATAAAGTCGGAGGAGGATGAAATTTTGCAAGTATCTTAGTTTGAGCTTGGGCTACAAAATGCGATTACCGCCGTCTCTCTGCGACCTCTAGGACCTGAAATCGCTTAACATTGTGGTGGGTCACCTCTTTATAGAGGCACAAGTGTGCCTCCTTGATGTCGCTTATTTTTTTTTCTTTTTACAGAGGAATATTGTACCAAGAATTGAAGAGATACGATGAAGCTATTACATCATACAAAAATGCCATCAACTACCGACCACGCATGGCAGTGGCACATCTAAATCTTGGTCTAGTCTACGCTCTTCTAGGTAAGCTGTAGGGCGAAAAATCTGTTCACAGTGACACTTGTGGATCCAGGGGGCCGGGGGGATCCTCACCCCAAGATTTTTCTGACGCCCTCTTTCTCTGTCTTTTTTTTCACTCTTTTTTAGAATAATTTGTCAATTTGGTCAATTATTGGCACATTTGTCACATTGAATCCCCAAAAATTTTGCTCATTGGCACCCATGTCACATTGCTTCCCCCCCCCCCCCCCAAGATTTTGTTCTGGATTCACCCCTGGACATTGAGGTAAGGTGTTTATTCCTCGTTCAAATGAAGAATTTATTTTAGAAGAGGGGAGCTACGTCCTGGAAGGGGGATTAAAAAGGCTGTTGGACTGAGCTGAAGCCCCCCCCCCCATCGCTGATGCTGAATTCAACATTGAGTTTTATTTTCCAATCATGGAATTGATTAAGTAATAAATTTGAAATTTGTCAATTAAGTGCAGTGGGATATCTATTCTTCTTATGGGGTATCGTGTGCATCATGCATACATAAAGGTAGAGGTTGGGATTGATTCAGCCCAGGCAGTTGTTCTTCCCTCCGCAGACCTGAAACATTATTCTTTTTGGATGTCTTATCGAAAAACACCCTTCTTTTGGTGTTTTCATTTGAAAAATAGAAAAATTATCCACCCCCCCTAGATTTTTAAAAATACGGTACTGATGCATTATGCAGGCCCACCGCTATAGACTGTATCAAGGAAACCAGTCACGAAACCCGTCAAACGGGCTATTTGCAAGATACCGCTATAGATAAATGATTGCAAAGCCGTGGTTTCTCAAGGAGTTACAATATTTAAACAATTGTTTTTTGGGGTTTAGGGGGGGGGGGAAGTACTTAGGCTAAATTATGTATTTAATATATGTTATGTTTGATCCTTTTCTTCCTTTTCTTTTTTGTTTAGCACTGAGGACGACTTGACGGAGGTCCTTGTCGAAATATTTGCTTGGTCTTCGTCTTCATGTTTGTCCACTGGCTGACAAAATCCTCGTTTTCTTACCCTGTTTTATTTTATTTTTCATTTATTATTTCCTTTCCTCTCTTAGCTTCATTTGTCATGTATAGCTAATGTGGTCTTATAATGTATTCAGATAATCTTAGCGTTTTGAAAAAAAAAAGCCGAACTTCTAATTTATGTGGGGCCTGTAAATGGTTTGTTGTCTTTCCAAAAAAATGCATAGAAATTTGCCCCTAGTTCTCAAATTTAATTGTTGACGCTCAAACACGTGCAGGCAGGAACGCTAAGAGCCTTTTCGTAAGATAAAGTTTGTCATAGTCACTTTCACGGGCTTTCTGTTGTTACACGAGAGCAAATGTACACCGAATTTCGTTGAAAGGTTGTGGCAAGATGCAAAACGTTGTGTAAGCTTTTGTACCATTACAATTATGGCGTTTGAATCAAGTCCTTATATATTTGCCCGTGATAAAAGTTTTATCGTCAGGTGTCCAGCTGAGGCGGGGGATAAAAAAAAAAAAAAAAAAAAAAAAAAAAAAAAAAAAAAAAAAAAAAAAAAAAAAAAACTCGAATGGAACTGTGCTTCCGATAATCCCCGTTGTTCATCAATGTTACAGCTAGCTAGGATACCAGTGCTGATGTAGCCTACCATATTTCATCTGTTATTTAGTTTACGGGACAGGCACATCCGACCTGAGAAACTTGCTGTGCTTAGAAATAAAAAAGAAGATGTATCACTGACTGCTTTGGTTTTGACATCTGTGGACATGATGAGATGCAATCTAAGTCAATGAAGGAAACACTTAGATTGCTTTCATAGATATAAAACAAGATCTAGGCTATTCACTTTCAAAACTCTGCCTTTTTGCGCAACTTCAAAGCCCTCCCCCTGTAACTTGCCTAGAGGTGACCATTCCACTTTTGAAAATAAACAAGTGCAAAAAAAAAGGTTTTGGGGATTTTCCCAGTTACAGCTTTTTTTAGAATTTGACTGAAAAAAACCTGCAAAAATTAAAGTTTCTATGTGTCGAGGGGTCGTCTACTTTCGTAAATCATGTACACCAGGTGACGCACGCAACGTGGGGTGGAGGCGTGCTTTACGTGGTGTTAAGTTGACTTTGCCTGCCGCAAACAGACCTGACATACGGGAAGTGGAGCAAAGATCATTGTACTGGGTTTGCATATGATTATATTTTGCAACATCTAAGGATGACGAATCTCATATATATTATTTCCCTTGATTTTAACAAACTTTCGGAGTTAAATCCTTGGTTTTACGACTAAGTAGAATTTTATTTCTAGTTTTTTGTTCTTTTTTCAGTTAAATTCTAAAAATTAGGAATCAGACGGCAGGAAATGCAAATCTGGCCTGTAATTTTTAGATGCGTATATGTCAGAATAACTTCTTTTGTTCTACACGACCATCTGCCATTCGAATACACAGTTATGAAAACAGTGATATCAAGGGGAAGGAAAATCGTTTCTGTCTTTAACCAATCCTTCCACCCCCTCCATCACTAGGAGCTTGAAACCCTCCCCTCTCCTCGCCACCATGTTAGTGTTGTCACAAATATCTTGGGAGACAAATGGTATCACTTCCGCGGAAGCTAGCCCCTTATAACTAATAGTTGCAACATCACATAAAAAAAGGTTTATCCTCTAAATTATTGCTTTTTTAATAATAAATAATTCATATCTCAATTTGACTTTTACTAAAAAAAAAAAAAAAAAAAAAAAAAAAATTCTCTTTGCATTTGGTTGTTTTCATACATTATTTAAGCTCTTTTTGTCTTTGAATTCTGTTGAATTTTGTTTTGTAATTTTATTAAGTTTCTGTTTAATTCCTAGAAGATCGGACTTGCCATCTGTACCATTTTTGTTTTTGTTTTTAATACAATAGGCTCATATCTGATATTCCATTTAGCAACGAATACCATTCTAGGGAAAAAGGAGGAGGCTGTAGAAGTGTACTTGAAATGTTCTAAACTAGATGGCTCTGGTCTGAAAGACCCTCGAACACACGAGTCTACGAAAATATCTGCTCTATTTAATCTAGGAAGATTATATGCTGACGAAGGAATGCATCACAAAGCCATTGAAGTATACAGTGATGCCATTCATAAATGCCAAGTCACTATCAACCTCAGGTGAGGAATCAGCTCTTACGTATAGTTTTGTACTTATTTCATCTATTTAAATTTCACAGAAGCTCTACCTCAAGTAAGGAATTACCTCTTGTTATTCTCACTTAAAGCTCTATGTCATAAAGGGTCACAATGAGCTCTTGATCTCATCAGCACAATGAAGATAGTTCTTGAACTCTTGTCTATAGTGGCAGTTCTTGAGCACTTAATGGTAATGATTTCCCAGTTTGAATTTTCTAAAAGCCCATTTCGACTGTTATTGCTGCCAACAACTCATTGCAGCTCCAAGTCTCCTGAGGTTAGCACAAGCTGTGCCAGCTTCTGTTCCACTTCGTCCTTCTCAGAGCCCTGTTATTAGCTCCTATTTGGAAAGTTCTTACTCTCTTTAAATCTTTTCTTGTAACCCCTTCCCGCCCGAAATCCAGGGGCGTCGTTTGGGGGGGGGGGGGCAGTTGCCCCCTAATAATATGGAGGAAAACATTATTATATATCCCACGCCCCTTGACTATCCGGATATGGACCCTTCTTCCCCCCCCCCAATAAAAAGGCTGGAGATTCGCTCTGCCGAATCCTGCTAATCCTGTTTCCTGCCTTTACTGCAGGAATAGTACTATTCTACATAATTTCTGAAAACGAGAAGCTATTATTTATTTTAACCAGAACTACGTGATCATGCGATTTATTTAATTTTCGTTCGGGAGAGCAAAAATTTTAAAAAACCATAAAAATTGTTTATATGCATTTTTGATACGTTTATTGCATCTTATTTATTGTATTTGTGTGTATTTACCCCCCCCCCCTTTGATATAGCCTTGAACTGTAGTGATGGACTTTGGAAGATTGGGGGGGAGGTCATGGACCTGAAAGCCTCTTCTCTACGTCCCTTTTCTGACCCTTCCCCCAAATGATTAAGATCCGATCACAAAAACCGAACTCTGACTATGTCCTTATTCTGTCGTATTAAGCGTAAAATGTAAAGAATTTTAAACTGAAGATACTGAGTATATTGACGACGCCATTAACCATGCCTGATAACGAAGCTTATTATTGTGCTAGTGAATTTAGGTCATTTCAAAATAAACTATGACTAATTTTAAACGAAAAGGTCTATTTACTCCGCGAATGCCTCCTCTGCGAAAACGTACCGTATTTCATTTATAATTTTATATCAATTTTAAGCTAGATGTGGCTTGTATATTCAGGAATATGGTTAACGGAATCTTTCACACATGGAAAAAAGCCAGTATCTGAGTAATTTGTATTGGATAATCACAAGATGACCGACAATAAAAGTCCTACAGTTTTAATATTTTAACGTAAGACAGATCTTTTGCTATCATTCAATAGCTGAAATTCATCTTTATCCGTCTACTAAATTAAGTTCATGAAATTCGCTCGTTTTTCTTTTAAGGTTCAAAAACCAAGTGAAACCAAGTCATAAAGTCACGAAAATAGGAGCATTTTGCTACTTTTTAATTATGTTTTAATCATTCTCTGAGAAAAAGTTTAAGTAATTTCTTGATTCTGGCTCTATGAAAGGATAAACCTGAAACTAATAATTCTTGTGTTGCAAATATCTTGTACTTTCTGATCAATGTATATAAATATAATACAGTATGATCATTCCCTATTTTAACCATTATACAAAGCTGAACCGAGATGCAAGTGCTCCGGAGAACATTTAAACAAGTATAAACATAAGCGACATTCGATTTTTTCACGGGTAGACAAGTCAGATTTCTCTTGAACGTGAGACTTGGTTTCACCTTTGTAACACTAAATTTTAGAGAATCTAATTTTAAATAAATTTATTCCACTACATATATAAAAATCGGTAATTAGTAATGTAATGTTATTATTAGATGTTTTCAGGAATTACAAGTAGGTTTCAAAGTCTCGAGTTGGTATCAAAGGCATTTTGAGAAAGTTTCTGCGAAAATACGTGTTCCAGGGTAATATACACTGAACCGCTGATGGCAGATTAAATGGGAGGAGCTGTTTGTACGCGTCGAGAATTAGTAGCCAAAAATCACTGAGTCGTGATCTTACTGTTATATTATTTATATACAGTGTTTCAGATGAATTTGCAGCCTTAAGTTTGGTGCAAAATATTTCAGATGGAACATAAACCTTTTAACACGCATTTGGGTTAAAAAGGGAGTAACCCCCTAAATACATATCCGAACAATCTTCAGAAATATTGGCCATCCCTAGGAATGAGTACTTAGCTATTCTATGGCCTGAACTTCTGTGGAGTTTTGGAATGGGTTGTTGTAACAATAATTTTTTCTCTATGGTCTAGGACACCAAATCAATAAGTAATATTCAGTACCAATTATCTATATTTTTTTTCAAAACTTTGGCACAGTTTTTAGAAGACTGTTTTCATATAGTGTGTCGTTTTCCCATATAATTTATCTTTTTCTGTGGTCTTGTTTGAAATTGCCAGAAAAAAATCATGGGCATATACGTGCTCCAGTAAAACTTGATATAAATAGAAATAGTTTTTTTTATAAGAATACTGTTTTTATAGAAGTTTAGTTTAATGGGAATATTTTTTAAGCAGTATTATCCATTTTCATATTAAAATTAAAAATAATTTTGATTTTGTTGTTCTTGAACGTTTTTTGAACGGTCTGTTGAAATTATAGATGCATGTAACTAAAGTGTTTATGATGAAATCTAGAAGAAAACGCCCTAATTACAAGAACTCTTACTGTTTTTTTCAGAGTTTATACAATATGCTTGGGGAAGCCTATTTCAAGCTTGATCAGTTAGAGGAAGCAGAATATTGGTATAAGGAAGCATTGCGGGTAAAACCTGATCATATACCTGCTCATTTGACATATGCCAAACTTCTTGCCCGTCAAGTAAGATTCTTTGGTTATTCTTCCTTCAAAGGTGTTAAATTATTTTGATTTTTACATATGCCTATCATTATCACAGTTGCAGCCGGTCACAATATTTATCTCCTAAGTAAGAATATCATATGCGCAAAATCCTGAAATAGAGAGGAAATAATCAAGGAATGTTCTTAAAGGTTTGGCCCCGGACCTTAGAAATTTCCTATTTATGATTTCCCCCTGTGATTTACTGTATATCTTTATTCCATGTCTTTATATATGCCTATCAGGGTCAAAATTAAATAGGTTACGATCAGGGACGTACGTGTGGGGTGGGAGGGGGGGCTCGGAGCCCCCCCTGAAATCCTACAATTTTCTTAATTTCTGGGACATCTTATTCAAATTTTTAAATAAAACTTGTTTTTATTGTTCCCCCTTCCTCAATATAAATCTTTGTACGTGCCTGGTCACCATTGGAGAATCTACAACATTTTCATTGGGAGTGGGGTGGGGGGGGGGGGTCAAGAGGGGTCTACTTTCGGATATTCAAGGAGCATGGGCTACATAATAATTTTTTCTCCAAATTACTGGGGGGGGGGCAACTGCCCCCCCCTCGCCTCTCCCAAACGACGCCCCTGCTGGTCACAATACGGATTTACTAAGTAGGAATACCATATGTGCATACTCCTAAAATTGAGAAAACTGAATGAAGAAAGGTTCATATAAGTACGGCCATGCCCCCCCCCCCCCCTGAAATCCTAAATTTTTATGAATTTGCCGGGCTATTTTTTAGAGAGAGAATTTATTGCAAAAACACAAAAAACAATACAAAAAAGAAATTTTGCCAAAAAGCCTTATGGCTTGTGCGGCCATTCTCGATACTGCAAAAACAAATCAATCATCAATGGATTCCCCTAAAAAAAAAAAAAAAAAAAAAAAAAAAAAAAAAAAAAAAAAAAAAAAAAAAAAATCGGTTTTCTAGTTACTGACAAATTCCTTGTCTCATATTCTGGCTGATCTCTCTCAAACACACCAATCAAACATTCAGGTGCATTTCTATGAAATATATCAAACATAAAAAGAGCATTGTAAAAATTAAAAAGACCTGAAACTGGTAAAATATTACTTTTGTTTATAACTATCTCTTACTGACATACGATTATCACAATTAATAAGAACCCGAATCACCGACTTTAGGAGAGCACGTAATGACTTCAAATGTGTCTGAAAAGTAGATGGCCGAACAACAATAAATCAAACAAGGGTTGGGAATAGAAATATATATCAATCTAAGTATATTAACTGGGAAAAAATATTTCATATTCAAATCATAATTTTTTTTTTTTTTATTATCCTCCTCCAAAAAAAATTCCACATACGTGCACGTGTTCTCTATATAGGAATACCATATGCACGCAATCCTAACATTGAGAAAAATGAATCAAGGAATGTTCTTAAAAGTTCGGTCCGGACCTCCAAAATGCAATATAGTTACGGTTTCTCGTCTGATTTACAGGATATTTTCATATCAGGGCCGTATCCAGGATGTTTTTTTTTTTTTTTTGGGGGGGGGGGGAGGGGGGGACACATAAAACTTTAAAAACCCATCAAATTTTTGTTTATATGCATTTTGTTACGTTAATACGAGTCGGACACACAGTTCAAGGTGGGGGGGGGGTCAAACCCTCTAACTCCCCCTGGATAGGGCCTTGTTTATAATAATTAGTCTATTTTAACGTGATTTTTTTTAGTCCACCTGGAATGTTGCCTTTCGCCCCTGTCAATTGACGGGCTTGATTGAAAATCACTAGTTCAAGCTTAAGAATATCAAACAGTTCGTGGTAACGAACTGTAAGTAAGGAGCGACCCGGCTCAATGGTAACCGAAATTCTAGAAAACGGGTTTTTGATACCAATGATGCACCAAAAGAATAAGATTTCACTGCTGATTTCAAATATATAACTTTCATCAAGTTTAGTCCTACCCATCAAAAGTTACGCGCCTGAGAAAATTGGGCTTATTTTCGAAAAAAGGGGAAAGACCCCCTAAAAGTTACAGAACCTTGATGAAAATCACACCATCATATTCAGCGTATCAAAGAACCCTACTGTAGAGGTTTCAAGCTCCTATCTACAAAAATGTGGAATTTTGCGTTTTTTCCCAGAAGAAAGATCACGGATGCGTGTTTATTTGTTTTTTTTTTGTTTTTTTTTTTCCCAGGGGTGATCATATCGACCCAGTGGTCCTAGAATATTGTGGGAGGACTCATTGGAACGGAAATTAAAAGTTCTAGTGCCCTTTTTAAGTGACCAAAAAACATGGAGGGTATCTAGGCCCCCACCCACGCTCATTTTGTTCAGCATGGTTGAACATATGATAAATATGTCCTTTAGGATGACTTAATCTCCCGAAGTCCCCGGGGGGAGGGCTGAAAGTTATGAACTTTACCCAATGTTAACATATAGTATTGGTTATTAGGAAGTATACAGGCGTTTGCAGGGGGGATTTTTTCTGGTAGTAGGGGGGTGGGTGGGTTGGGGGTTATGTGGGAGGATCTTTCCATGAAGGAAGTTTCCATGGGGGAAGGGACATTGCTATGAAGGGGGCGCCAGATTTCTCAGCATTATTTAAAAAAAAAATCTGAAATTAAATATAAAAAAAACAAGTTTTCCAACTGAAAATAAGGAGTAACGTCAAAACTTAAAACGAACAGAAAATATTACGTGTATGATTGGGTTCACCCCCTAGTCAGTACCTCGCTCTTTAAGTCAAAGATTTTTTAATACTTTCATAAGAGCTATTTATTCTAAATAACGGCCTTTGTGATTAAGGGGTCATTTTTAAAGAATTGGAACAAAATTTGAACTTTAGCTTAAAGAGCGAGGTATTGACTAGTAGGCAAGCCCCCTGATATACGTATTTAAAATATATGAATGTAGAAGTTCGTTACGTAAGTTAATTCATAAGTTACGTATATTTATTACTAATAAAAACGTTCGTAAATAAAATTAAACAAGTTTCGAGAAAGCCATTTAACCAAATAAAAGTAAAATTAATATGCAAATTTTGTTTTAATTATTCATGTACGGTGACCCAAAATCAAAACCTGCATCAATTCAAAAACGTTCAAAAATAAATAAAAAAAAAAACAAGTTTTTTTAAGTGAAAGTAAGGAACGACGTTAAAACTTAAAACGAACAGAAATTATTCCGAATATGAAAGGAGCTGTCCCCTCCTCAACGCCTCGCTCTTTACGCTAAAGTTTGACTTTCTCACAACTCTTATTTTCTTTAAACAATAAAAAACTTTAGCGCAAAGAGCGAGCCGTTGAGGAGGGGACAGCCCCTTTCATATACGGAATAATTTCTGTTCGTTTTAAGTTTTAAGATCGTTCCTTACTTTCACTTAAAAAAACTTGTTTTTTTATTTAATCATTGGAAATGGCCAGGTAAAAATAGATAATAAACATATTTGCAGCAAAAAAAAAATAAAAATAAAAAACGCTTTTGTTGCTGCATAAAAAAGAGCACAAATACACATCTAAAACTAAGAATTTGTGGAAAAAACTTCGTGAGGATCCCTTTCTAAAAAAAAAACAAAAATACCTTCCATCTACCCCCTGCTAAGTTTACAAGACTTTACTAATAGAACATCAGAAGTAAACTATTTTGGAACGCCTCATACCTGGGACCTCACCGTTTCAGCAAGTTTATAGTCCTTTTCTTTAATATCCTATAATTTTGATTTAAGCATTGATTGATGTAGTCGGAAGAAAACCCTAGTCTGAAGAATAATATTGCTCTTGTGTTGCTAAAATGTTGCGTGCGTTGAAGCTTTTATAATGTAAATATTACTGAACGCTGAAACTTCAAAATCCCTTTATGAAATAACCCTGTTCCCTTCCTGCTCTATATTGTGTATAAAATTATGATGGGTACTTTTTTTTTAGCTAGATCATCGTTCCTCAACCTGTTTAGTGTCACGTAACCTCGTGATCCTCTTAAATTAAATAGTTATTTGAGCCTAATTATCTGTTTTATCTGGAGCGTCTAATTTTCTAATTAGTTACTGATTGATGTGTGCTAATTCATTTTTTTTTTGCCCTTGTGTGTATATTTGATTGAAGTATATTAGCCAATAAATAAAAGGCTATTCATATATATGTGTTTAAGTTTTTCCCTGGTACAATGCGACTCCTTTCTACGGGATAACGATCCTCGGTTTGAAATGAGGATAAACTAGAGGTACTGAAACATATTTGGTCCAAACCACGCCTCGTATCCCCTACCTCAGGCACGTACGATTTTTTTCTTCTGGGGGGGGGGTAACAAAAAGAAACATTTTTTTGAAAATCTGAGTAAAAAGTGCCCAGAAATCCAAGGAAGATTAGGATTGGGCAGGGGCGGATCCAGAGCAAAATATTGGGAGGGGGGTTAATAATTGACCAAATTGACGAATTTACTTAAAAAAAGAGTTGAAAACAGAAAATAGGAATGAGGGCGTCCCCCCACTGAATCCGCCAGTGAGAGGGGAGGGGAGGTCAGGCCCTGAAACCTCCTCTCCGTGTACGTCCCTGCCCAACTGTACGTATCTTCATGTTCCTATACACATCTGCATACACATACATCTGCTTATGTGATAATGGTTAAAAATCCTGTACATAAAAAATACTCGCTTTTTATGATTTCCAAGAAAAATTGTAAAGTAGTCCTTTAGTTTTGGGCACAACAAGACCTTGGCTGTCGTGATTCAAAAGGCGTCATGGATGATGACTGACCTCCTTTGATCAACTTTCTAAAAGAAACAACACACATTTTCATGCTTTTGCACATAACAACTTGATACCTCTAAGATGGAGTTCTTGGACCTTCTCAACATGGTGACACTTCTTTGTCAAGGGAGTACTTATAACCTGCACTGTTCAACAAAATAAACTATATCGATTGGTCTTGTCTGCGTTTTTATATGCTATTTCGGTCTCAAGATAATTAGGGGGTCTTTTTAATTTTCTTGTCTGAAATACAGAAATAGTTGGAATGTTCAGCTTCTGACATAGAATTAGATATAAAAAAAACAAGTTTTTTCAACTGAAAGTAAGGAGCAACCTTGAAACTTAAAACGAACAGAAATTATTATATATACGGGGGGTTGCCCCATCCTCAATACCTCGCTCTTCACGATAAGTTTTTTAGCACTTTTAAAAAGGCTTCTTTTAGTTCTAATTAAATGGCCCAGGTTTTTCAGGAGTTTTTCTTAAAGAATTGGAACAAAGTCAAGCTTTAGTGTAAAGAGTGGGGTATTGAGGAGGGGTTCACCCCCCTCATATACGTGATAATTTCTGTTCGTTTAAGTTTTAATGTTGTCCCTTATTTTCACTTTAAAAAAAAACTTTTTCTTATTTTAATTTCTGATCGCGTTTTAAATAATGCCGGTAAATCCGGCCCCCTCCTGGGGAAATTCCCTCCCCCAGCTAAAGATTCCTCAATGGAAATTTCCTCCCACGTAAAATCTCTCCCCGCCAGAAAAATCCCCCCCTCAGACAATTCCATTCTTGCTAAAAATTCCCCAAAAAAAATTTCTTGCGGACGATTCCACCCGAAAAATTCTTTCTAGCACACTTTTATTTGAAAAGGAGTTTAATTTCTGATTGTTTTTCAAATCATGTCGGAACCCCCTCCCCCTGCCCTCCGTAGAAAAATTTTCTCGGACCCCCCCCCCCTCCAACCCTGTGAAAAGTTGTTCCCGCGGAAATTTTTCTGGTGACTTAAAAAGCGCACTAGAACTTTTAATTTCCGTTCAAATGAACCTTGTCCTGGTATTCTAGGACCATTGGTTGGATACGATCACTCCTGGAAAAAAAATTTAATAAAGACGCATCCGTGATCTTTCTTCTGGCCAAAAACACAAAATTTCTTATTTTTGCAGATGGGAACTTGAAACCTATTCAACGGAGTTCTCTGATACGCTGAATCTGATGGTGTGATTTTTATTAAGATCCCTTGACTTTTGGAGGGTGTTTCTTCCCTTTTTAGAAAATAAGGCGCATTTTTTTGAATTGTCGTAGCGAGTGGTTTCAATTTGGGGGGGGGGGATTCCCCCTTTAACATTTTTGACTCCCTGAGTTTTGTTAAAAAAAATGTGGGGGGTATTTTTATTGAAAGTGAATTTTTATTTGGTATTTTTGCATGGTTAATGTCCAGATACAACATCAAACCTAAAATTAATATCCATTAAGGGTTACTATAATACAGTGGTGTAAGCTTTACTTTCGTTGTCTAATAGTGGGCGAGTTTATCCAATGGTGCTTACAAACTATAAACCATTTTGTAGAGCAAGATATTTAAGTCCATGGATATATATAAAAATGTCTTTATTCATATCAAAACCAGAAGCAGACACTTGTCTCATTCAATATATTATTTAGACTCTCTCTACTAAGGGCTAAACACACAAATATAAATATCATTCTTTTCCACGTGTTTTAATATATCCTCTATAACACTTCAAGGAAGTATACGCGGAAATATTTACTACGGATAGTAAATAAGTTCCTGAAAATTAACTATATTTTCTAATAAAATACATTGAATTTATGTGTCAGATGTTGACAGCTAGGCTATCTGATACTACAATTTAAATCCGGGAGACTTTACAGTGGCTATAGGACTCTCTTCCTGATAAGGAAGATTGAAGTTCGAGTCGCTCTATGGTAACACATCTGATATTGCTTATCCCCTCCCCCCCCTCCCCCCGATTTTGAAGACTGCATCCCTCCTGCATTTTCTGCATTGACGCCACTGGTCATAGCCCTGCTGACATCTGCAAAAACCTAGTATCTGCTCTTTTCAAGCTTTTGAGAAAATTGCAGGATTTCCTTCGTTTTTGGATCAGCAGAAATGAATGTAGATACGGAATTTCGTCAATAGATTTTCCGGAATCCGTTTTTTCCCATCTTGATCATTCCTTTTTCAAATGGACATAGGTACTAGATTTTAAATTTATAGTATGCCCGCACTTGGTTTTGGCTGTGGAGAACCGGTGATATCCGAGGGGTTGAAGAATTTCAGAAATCACGTACACCAGGTGATGGGTCCCAAGCCTAGCGAAAGCGTGCCCAGCGTGGTAGAACTGTGCCAACCATTACAAGGACTATGTCAAGTACAAAGGAACTGTGCGGCACACGTGAGGCTCCGAACTTTACACCAGGTGGCGGAAAGAGTGTGACCCCTCCTTGAAACCCGTTTTTACTCCTGTAGGTGCTAGGTCATATCTCAGAAAATATAGCAGATGGAAAAACTCTTCCTTCGCATATGGACTTGGCGTAGTCAAGATTTGAGAAGATATGTCTTTAACTCAAGATCGGATTATATGTAGATAACGAGGTTAAGCCAAAGAACAGCCGAACAGATCTGCTTCTGTGCTTAGAAGCCTCTAAGTTTCCTGTCCTGTTCTATTTGAAGATGCCTAGGGTAAATTTATATTGAGATCCCACTTCATTGACACCCAACATACGTGCTTACTTTAGTTAATCCAGCACAAGACGTTACTAAATAATTAAATAGCCGAGCAGTCAGAAGTACCGCATACAGTGAAGACACACATTTTCTTGGTTTGACGCGATAAAAACCCGAAATTTTGAATACCCATTTTGGAATAAATCTGTTTATACATAAAATATGTCTCTTTAATAAACATTGAATGTAACCAAGTGCCATAGACGGAAAGTTAGAGCATGTAAATCTATATTAAATCAGCCATTAAATGTCCCGCATGCAGTGAAGACACAACTTTTTTCTTTACGATAACTTATAAAATTCTTAAGCTTCAAAAATAAAACGCAACAAAATAATAGACTTGAATTATGCATCTTTGTCTTCCTTAAGATTTGCCCTTGTTAATGTAGTTAAAATTTGTATGAAAAAAGCGTTGGTAAATAATTATCGTGAGTTAGACACTAAAGAATTTATATTCTTGTCTGATGTTTTTAGTATGTGGCAAAGAATTGCCGAAGTTTCTTTCGGGTCCGTCATTAAATTTGGCGAAGAGTATAAGACATAAAACCATGCAGAAATTCGGGTTTTGAATTTATCATAAACATTGTTTGTAGCCGATTGTAGCCTAGAATGTAATCATTAAAATGACATATACTTTTATACGTGAATAGCGTGTAGGAGTTTATTTTCTTCTGAAAAGGATTTTTGTATCCGAAGCCCTTTTAAGTGTAAAATCGACATTGCTTCTGATTATAGTTTTAAAACTGTAGCTTTGTGTCAGTTTTTTTTTACTATTATAGATTTAGTGATTGAACTAATTAGAAAGCGACTGGGCACTTGAAACTTTTTCTTTGTGATTCGAAAAATAACTAAAATAAGGAATTAAAAGTGGTATAAAGGACTTTGAACTATTATTCACAAGGGCTGCACACTTAGCACTTCTTTTGTAGCTCATGTTATGAAGTTACTTCTGTTGCCACCAGATGTGGTGAAATTAATTGTTTATTGGGCCAGTTGTAGTAATTGATCCCGTGCCCTAGTCTTTCAGGAGTGATTTTGTGGTCCTAAAATTGGCTTTGAGAGCCCCACCCCAGTAGCTAGCAAGGCCGACTAAATTAGTGAGAATGAGGCGAATAACCTGCTGAGTCTTATAGAGGAAGAAGTAGGTTTATTCTTGATTATGTACACTCACAAGTAGCTCACTCTTAGTCGTGGAATGTCTAGGGACCTTCTGTGGGATCAGAGACACGGAAACCCCAAAATAGTCATATTGGTATGCCTACGTATGAATTTATACCCCTAGTTCTGCCTATTGTCTCTTTGGTGTTTTTTCCAAGGTTGCCAAATAAACAAAGTAGGTTAGTGTGTAGACGTTTACCAGGGCCATTCCTAGGGTTGGTGGCACCTGGGGAAAAATTAATTACGCCCTTCTGACTCAAACACAAATAAAAAAAAAGTTCCAGTCGCGGTATCCCCCAGCCACGGTGCCCTCTGTCAGGACTTCTGGGGCAGCTTTCCCCGGCTGCTCCCCCTTTGAACGGCCCTGATAGGAACGTACAAAGGGTTCTGTTTACGACAAAGGGTGTGGGACTTTAACTTTGAGTAAAAGTGCCAAAAATAAACAGATTGTTTAGATTATATATAATGTTTAGAGTAAAAATATAACAGCTCAATAATTTTTTTTTTTTTTGGGGGGGGGGGCTGGAGCCCGTAAGTTCCTCTCCAGCACATGTCCCTGTGGGCTGAAGCCATTGAGGATAATACAAATAGAGGTTAAATTGAATTAAATGCTTGATACAGCCAAGAAGCTAGGTCATAGGAAAATCAATTACCGGGTGCCAGCATTGAAGAAATCAAGAGATACACCCAGGCATATTCGAGGGAAGCTTCTTCCGGGGACAGGGCAAAGATAAAACAAAATCGTTTGATAATTTGAATAACAAGCTCACAGAAATTAAGGAAAATTTAGGATTTCCCCATGCGCACATTCGTGGATAGGCCTATACCTGAAAGCTGTTTAAAAATGGATGTAAACCTTGAAGCGAGAGCAGGTTCTCTAGTTGTCTTTTCCCAGCTATGCTAGGCCAATGAAACTTTTTGGAATCGCTCTACAGCCCAGGGTAGGTTTCAAAAAGTCATTTTCAAGTTTCTACCTCCACACCCCTCATCTTCTTAACAGTGACGTCTTGGAAGCTCGTAAAATTATTGTGTTTCACGAACGGAACTTTCAGGAATGGATCTACAGGCATCTACAGCTCAAATAAAATGGAACCAAGAAAATGTTTTTACATTCCTACTTCAAATTTTTAACTTTGAATATAAATCGGGAACTTACCAACTTATCAAGGTCTTCAGTCCAGGAGGAGCAGATTCTAAACCTAACTTGACCTCTTTTCTTCCTCTTTCTTTCTAAGTAAGGGTAGACCAGTAATGGACCTGTTCATAATAGCTTTCAAGTCATACAATTAAGGAATGGATAAGGATAGGAACTTGAAAACAGAATTAGAATATTTTGAAGTCATGGTTCTTGTGATTCTGGGTCGCAGGTAAAGTTCACTGCATTCATGGGCACCCATAAGGGGGGCAGGGGGCGGTCGCGCCCCCCCCCCTGGCTGAATGATGCTGCCTTATTTTTATGTTTTTGTTCTGAGATTTCTGTTATATAGCATTAAAAGTGCCAACTAGACGAGGTTTGCCCCTCCCCCCTGGAATTCAACTTATGGGCACCCATGACTGCATTTACTACAAAAGGATAAATCAAAGTATATATATTTAGCTATTTTTCTTTTGCAGAGTAAACCTGTTGAGGCTGAAGAATGGTTCACGAAAGCAAGGGAATTAGCTCCAAGCGACTCCACGGTCTATCACCACTATGGTGAGTAACACACACCACATATTTTATAGATATAAAGTAGATATAAAGGTTGTTTCCTACGTCTTTGAGTACACGACCTATGTTTTTGAATATTATGCTCCGAGCGACACCACAGTCTATCATCACGAGGGTGAGTAACACAACACACATTTTATCGATTTAAAGATTGTTTCCCATGTTTTTGAGCACACGTTTATGCTCCAAGCGACTCCACAGTCTGCCACCACGATGGTGAGTAACACAACACATATTTTATAGATATAAATTAGATATAAAGGTTGTTTCCTATGTCTTTGAGCACACGTTTATGCTCCAAGCGACTCCAATCTATCACAACCATGGTGAGTAACACACACGCATATTTTATAGGTATAAAGTAGATATAGAGGTTGTTTCCTATGTCTTTGAGCACACATTTACGTATGAACAGGCACAGTAATTTCTATTAAGCGGGAGCAATTTCTATTTAAGGCTAATTGTGGAATGGGGCGAATTTATTTCATAAAACAGGTTAATCTTACACTGTACATGTTAATGATTTGCGTATCAATTTTTAATTTTAGGAAATTTCCCTGATGGATCTAACTCACTTATTTAGATGTAAAATTAATAGCCATTCCTGTGTTTTGAAACTTAAAAAGAAAAAAACAATAGTGAAGCTAATCATTTTAGCTTCTGAAAGGATAAAGATAACCTTTGATCGTGACGGTTATAACGTTTATTATAAAGCTACGTTGTTTCGGAAGTCTTTCTAATAAGTCCTAAATACACACATCTGGCCAAATTCTCTGGTTTTCGCACATGGCTGCTAATACTCTTACCCATGTTCCTTTCCTGTTTTCGGAAGAATCTTAATAGCCAGGCGAAGCTTCGGTTTTAAATTTTCACCTTGGAGCAAATTGCTTGTTGTCGTGATCTTATTTAGTTTCTGTTGTTGACGAATTTCACTTAGATAATGTGTGCTAATATTTCATCAAAACACGATACTCTTGATTAAACGGTTTCTCAAGACAAACTCAGGTACGTACTAACGAATGGGGGGTCTCCAGTTGCAACTTCTGGACATTTCCATTGTTGTTGCAATGTCTTTGTATTTTATACAGTTTTTGTCGTTTCGACGACTTTAGCCCCACCTTTTGATCAATTATTGCACAAGCCTGCCGTAACTCTGATTCATATTTTAGAACAGTGATTCCCTAAACTTATTTGACCTTCCGCCTCCTTTCCAGAAAAAATATTACCCAATGCCTCCTGGATTTTCTTTTTATTTTAATAGCAACTAATAATGGATATAAAACCCTTTTTATCTGTGAGAAGAGGAATTAACAAGTAAAAGACTAATTTTGATAATGATCATTATTTTAATAAATAAATCATCTAAAGTTCCGGGGGAAAATCTTTCCATCATCAGTGGTGTACTAGATCCTTAGAAGGGGGATTTATGGACCATAGGAGCCTCCCTCCCTGGTTGTTTTTTTGCAGTTTTCAGTCATTTATTAAAATATAGAATCGATTATTTATAGTAATCTTTGTAAAGGGGCCTACTTTAAACTTTCTATCCCAACACAAGTATGAGTTTTCAAGCAAATTTGCACATTTTTGTCATGGTCTTATATCTGGGAAATCAGCACTTTTTTGGTACTACTAACAAAGCCAAACGATTCAAGTTGGCTCAACATCCTGATTTTATTATTATTATTTTGTATCGGCTGAACAGTCTTAGTTTGGATAAAAAAGAAAAAAGAAGCAATAGAAGCACGGCACAAATAGTTATTTGTATGTTGCTAATTTGAAAATTCAATGTCAAGACTGCTTTGATTTCTTATAATTGACCAAAACTTTCAATCCAGCATGAACTTGGATTTTTGTCGATTCTATCTTCTGTAATTTATCAGTTGATAAGAATAATTATTCTTTTTTTATGCACAGGGTATGCAGCAAGTAGCGCGCGGTAACCTTGGCTCACTTTTGGGGATCCAGTAGCGTCAATTGGAGAAGGGCAAGGGAGGGTATGTGCCCCCCTAAATTTTTAAAAATACTTTTTTTGTGGTATTTTCATTGAAAAATCCCATTTTCGGTATTTTCATTGGAAAGATCGAAAAAAAACCGACAAAATACAAGATAAGATGGCGCCAGAAAAACCCTGGGGGCCCATCCCCCCCCCTGGCCCCCTGGATCTACCAGTGCCCCCTCCACTTAAGATCTATTATTAGATCTTACTTATTTACCTTTAAATGAATTAAAATAAAACAATAAGGATCAGCGGTAGAACCACAATGGGAAGGAAAAATCTGTTAAATTAAAAAAAAATGAATTCTAAAGTGGTATATTTTCAGCTGCTAGAGTATTTGTTCCAAACAATTAGCAATTTCATTTTCAAGAAGTCATCATATGGTGTGATTCAACAGGATCACAAGATTCTTGTTTACTCCCAGTGGCGTCAATTTACGAAAATTAAGGAGGGGGTAAATGTATTTTTCCAATGTATAGGGGGAGGGCTAATTCGTCGTTTTTTTTTCAATCTTCCAATGAAAATGCCAAAAAGGGCATTTTCCAATGAAAGTACCCCAAAAAAGGATTTTTTCAAAATATAGGGGACAGAGCCCCTCCCCCAGTTGAGGCTACTATTTACTCCAAGTTGTATTTTAGGGTAAAAAGCGCTAGTTTGTCGTTGCAGAACATAACATCAAGAAAAAAAATAATTAGTACACAAGTTAAGCATACTCTTCTATGTTGTAGGATTCCATAGTTTTGGCCATGAAACGGCGAGCCTTGAACTCGGTTTTAAAAGCTTTGGTGCAGCCTCTACAATACGACTTTGTGTTGTAGTTCCAAGGTTTTCAAGCGTTGTGCTCAGCATGAGAATGAATGTGAAGCATGAGAACGAATATGTTCAGAGTTGGTTTTAGGGGGGACAGAGGGGACACTTGCCCAGGGCGCAGAAATTTTAATGATGCAAAATTTTAGCGATGACATTATTGATGGCTAGTAATGAGTGGTCGTTTAGTAAACTTAAAGTAATATTAACGTACCTCAGATTGACTATGAACCAAGAGCGATTAAATGATTTAGCGTTAATGAGCATAGAACGCGAAGAATTGTGCAAAACTTCTTTTGAATTACTGCAGCTGAAACTGCTTCACCAACATATCCTTTACCAAACTAAATCTTTGGTGAAGCACCTATTTGACTCTGTACCACAGCATGAAAATAATATCTGAAATCTTCATCTAAATAACATCGTAAATGTCACTTAACCCATGAACAGGATTGCTTTCCCGCTGAGAGTTGGTTTAGTACATCGAGCGCTACTGGCTGTATTAGACAAATGAGTAGTATGATCTCTCGCTGTGACTACAAGTTGCCAACATGCAAATTTCTATTTGACAATTGGCTACTAAAAGTGACATGCTGATGAGTAGAGACGTGAAAAAACACGAATACGCAATGATAGAAATGCTGCATTGAAATTCACTGTTTGAATTCATGATGTGAAAGCTTGGGTTTTCATGAGGGGGGGGGGCGGATTATTTTTGATAGGAGAGTCTTAAAACATCTTGCGAGGAAATTCTCAATTGCCCGAGAGGATTATTAATTGATAAGATCTGCGAAAGGAGTTATGTATGATAAGCTGTGGGTGTAGCCGATATTTTTCTATGGGCTGAATAGTTTGGACTTTTCCTGGGGATGAAATCAAACGCTAAAAAAACTGAAATTTTGCGTAGAGATATAAAACTTGAAAGGAAAACATTCTGTCGGGTGGTTTTGATTCTTCAGTAGGATGGATGAAATGTTTCTGAAAAGTGCCCTAAGATACAAATATATTTTATTATTTTTCAATATAGAAAATAATTAAGTAAGCCCACTCAAAGAGGTATTAGGCACCTTAGGAAAAACCAAACACAAGGATCAGACACGTTTGCAGCGTTTTTTTCGGGGTATTCAGGGAGGGGGTAATTATAAAACGATAAATTTTATTTGATAATTTGAATAAAAAGTAACCTACCCAGAAAGTCAAAAAAGTTTGGATTTTGGGTGGGGAGGGGCTCGGGAACGAGGAAGAAGTACCAAAAACCCAAAGAAAGCCTATTGAACACCCGTCCCGCCTGACGGATCCAGGGGGCAGGGGGACCCCCCTCCCCCAAGATGTTTTTCTGGCACCCTCATTCCTTGTTTTAGTTTTCTGTTTTTTCACTCTTTTCTTGAAATAAATTTGTCAATTTGGTCAATTATTGGCGGCCTTGTCACATTGTCCCACAAGATTTTGCTTACTACCGCCCATGTCCCATTGCCCCCCCCCCCCAAGATTTTGCTCTAGCTCTAGATCCATCCTTGTACCCACCAATAGTTTTCTGTATCGTCTGTTGTTGGTGGTCTTAACTCCGGACACTTGTCCACTTTGATATAGAAAAAAACTTTGTACATAACCCCATGGGGTTACACAACACCAATGACAAACGCCCCGCAACCTTTGCTACAATCTTGATTTGAATATCAAACAGTTCGTGGTAACGAACTGTAAGTAAGGAGCGACCCGGCTCAATGGTAACCGAAACTCTAAAAAACGGGATTTTGATACCATAGATACATCAAAAGAATCAGATTTTAATTCTGATTTCAAATATATAAGTTTCATTAAGTTTAAGCTTACCCATCAAAAGTTACGTGCCTGAGAAAATTTGGCTGATTTTCGAAAAAAGGGGGAAAGACCCCCTAAAAGTTATAGAACCTTAATGAAAATCACACCATCATATTCAGCGTATCAGAGAACCCTACTGTAGAGGTTTCAAGCTCCTATCTACAAAAATGTGGAATTTTCCATTTTTTGCCAGAAGAAAGATCACGGATGCGTGTTTATTTGTTTGTTTGTTTGTTTGTTTTTTTTTTTTTTTTTTTTTTTTTTTTGTTTTTTTTTTTTTTTTTTTTTTTTTTTTTCCAGGGGTGATCGTATCGACCCAGTGGTCCTAGAATATCGTGGGAGGGCTCATTGGAACGGAAATTAAAAGTTCTAGTGCCCTTTTTAAGTGACCAAAAAAATGGAGGGCAACTAGGCCCCCTCCCACGCTCATTTTTTTCCCAAAGTCACCCGATCAAAATTTTGAGATAGCCATTTTGTTCAGCATGGTCAAAAATATGATAAAAATGTCTTTTAGAATGACTTGATCCCCCAAAGTCCCCAGGGGGAGGGCTGAAAGTTATGAACTTTACTCAATGTTAACATATAGTATTGGTTATTGGGAAGTATACAGACTTTTTCAGAGGAGATTTTTTCTAGTAGGTGGGGGAAGGAGAGGGTCAGGGGCTATATGGAAGGATCTTTCCATGAAGGAAGTTTTCATGGGGGAAGGGACATTGCTATGAAGGGGGCGCCGGATTTCCCAGCATTATTAAAGAAAAAGATCAGGAATTAAATAAAAAAAAACAATTTTTTCAACTGATCAACTGATTGTGATTAAGAGGTCATTTTTAAAGAACTGGAAAAAAAATTCGAACTATAGTTTAAAGAGGAGGGTATTGACTAGGGGGCGAACCCCCTAATATACGTGTCAAAATTTTATGAATATAGAAGTTCGTTACGTAAGTTAATTCTAAGTTACGTATATTTATTACTAATAAAAACGTTCGTAAATAAAATTAAACAAGTTTCGAGAAAGCCATTTAACCAAATATAATATGCAAAATTTGTTTTAATTATTCATGTACGGTGAGCCAAAATCAAAACCTGCATTAATTCAAAAACGTTCAAAAATTAAATAAAAAAACAAGTTTTTTTAACTGAAAGTAAGGAGCGACATTAAAACTTAAAACGAACAGAAATTATTCCGTATATGAAGGGGGCTGTCCCCTCCTCAACGCCTCGCTCTTTACGCTAAAGTTTGACTTTCTCACAACTCTATTTTTCTAAACAATAAAAAAACTTTAGCGTAAAGAGCGAGGCGTTGAGGAGGGGACAGCCCCCTTCATATACGGAATAATTTCTGTTCGTTTTAAGTTTTAATGTCGCTCCTTACTTTCAGTTTAAAAAACTTGTTTTTTTTATTTAATATTCAGTAAAAATGAAGTTATACGAAATGTATTCTATCCCAGATTTACACAGGAGGAATATTACCTTGTCATGGCAATTTTGTTTCCAAATTCGGTAATTATTCACTGGCGTTAATTTGCGGGAATTTAAGAGGGGGCACAACGTGCTATTAAAATCTAGGAGGGAAAAATTTGTTGTTTTTTTAATTTTTCAATGAAAAAAAAACCCAAAGAAGTCCTTTTTTGAGTTGAAATACCTCCAACAGAACTGTTTTCAAAGTATAGGCCACAGTTTATATAATTAGCAGTATGATCTTTCTCTATCTCACCCATTATAAAAACCTGGACCGAGGTGCGATTGCTCCAGAGAATGTATAAACCGGTATAAACATAAGCGGCATTAGATCTTTTCACGGGTAGACAAAGAATAATCACCTACGGAACAAGTACTGACAAAACCACTTGGCCGGCCTCACCAATAAGTGGACAATAAGTGCAGAAATAAGTGGGAGGAGCTTTTTGTTCGCTTCGAGAATGAAGAGCCAGAAATCATCTGCGGTAAACTTACTGGATAACTATATAAACTGTGGTATAGGTGGAGGGGGGGAAGGGGGGTCAAAAACTATGGGAAAACTATAGCGAAACCCCTTCCCTCCAGATGACACCACTGATTATAGTTCAATTATTATAAAAAACAGTACTTTCCCATTATATGGGCACTTTGGCTATAGACAGTCGAATGAATGCAGTGATGGAGGCTCGTTAAAGCGGGGTAATTGTTATCTAAATTGATCGAAGAGCGTGGTTTCTCATTGAATTTACAATATTTAAACTGTTGTTTTTTGGGGTTTAGGGGTAGAAAAAGGTACCTAGGTTAGGTTAGGTTACGTATTTGATATATGCAATGCTTTACCCCCCCCCCCTAATGTGCAAATACATAGCCCAAATTTGTTTATAAACTATTATATATACATCCTATTTTATTTTGTTTCATTAGCATTAACCAAACTTGACTTTTTAGAAGTGCCCATATAATGGGAAAGTACCATAAAAACTGACAAACCAAAACAATTCAATTATTTCTTTAGCAACTTTTCTGGGTATTTTTCCGTAAACAAGAGCCACAAAAGATGAGTGATAATTTAACTGAAAGGCTAATGGCTTAAAAAATTGGATAACAACAAAATCTTGAGTAAACATAACGACAACACACAAATTTTTTATTGAAGCAACTGACGAATAATGCTATTTGCAGCAATTTTTTCGGCGATGACCCGGGGTTACAGTAAATTATTTAGTCTACTTCGAATTTGCACTGGCCATAAAAAGTTTTTTTTTTCTTTAGTAATGATAGTTCCTGAAAAGCGATAGAAAACTGTTTATTGAGTCTAGTCACGAAATATAATAGCTTTTGAAAATTCTCCTGATACTAACCGCATCTCAGACACAGTCAGCTTACAACATTGTCTATTCACACCATTTTACTCATCATTATTACCTCTTTGAAATCACTTCTTGCGTTGTTTTATTGCTTCAAAACATACATCTTTAAACTGGAGAATCGAATGACACTGCTTGTAATTGTTTACCACCTCGATAATGCTGCAATTCAGTTTGCCTGATCAAATTTCGTTTTATCCTGCGGCCCAAACCGCGGAATATCGTGCACAAATGCTCCACACGCTAAAATCGCATACAGACTTCCAAATTGAGGATATTTTCTCAATTAGCGGTGCAAGTCGCCGCCTATGCGACCGATTTCATGGCGCCGAGTGGAGCATTTACATCCAGGCTCTGAAAAGTTATCCTAACGTTGTTGTCATTAACAGTAATAACACCAACTGAGAAACTAGCTGTGTAGTTTTGAAATAACACCTTGGGTATTTCCTTAAATAGAACGTCACAGAGCCAAGATCTTTGAGAATTTAAAAAAAAAATTCGGCACATATTCCATGTTATTTTCAAAAAATTAAAGGAAAAATATTAAATGAACCGCATGTTTCCACCAAACCGCCTCAGGCAGGGCCGTACCCAGGATTTTTTCGGAGGGGTTTTGCACACGGATTTTTTCGGGGGGCTACACAAAAAAAAACTCAAAAACCCATAAAAATTGGTTATATCCATTTTTGTTACGTTTTTTTATGAGTCAGACAAACATTCCGGGGGGAGGGGGTAAAACCCCCCAGCCCCCTGGATACGGCCTTGGCCTCAGAAATTCATATATGTATTTTCTGTTATTGAGTCAGAATCAGGGTTCCAAACCCACTGTCAATGCTTTAAAATAAATTGTATTGGTTTTCAGACCAAAATGTGCCACAAGAGAATAATTTTTACCATCTGAACAGCAGGTTAAAAGTTCGCCGTAACAAGAAGAATTTTTTTTGTAAACTTAAACAGATATCGGGGTCAGAAATGAGCAAGTAAAACTAAAAGAACCGAATTATACCAGGACCTAATAATTTGCATCAAAAACGGTACAATTGTACCGCGTTGGCAACTACTGGCAAAACTTGTGGTGGATTAACAGTCGAGCTGAACACATTACTGCCGGAAGTATATTTATTAGAATTTTGATAAATTAAAGCTGGGCGCTCAATTTAGCCAGAGTTTTCTAAGTTAGCAAATATGTTCTTTAACAGTACGGTATGTTATTCATGTTAGAATAGGAGTGCGAATGGAAGATGTCAAATAATGAGTTTCGAAGAAGTCCAGTTTAAAGTTATAAATGATAATATCAAAACGCGAGAAAGTCTTTTTATTTGTAGAAATAATTGAAGTTTGACAATATTAGGTGACAGTAATGATGCCAAGGAATGGAGTGAAGCTATTTTTTTCTTTTTTTTTTTCTTTTATTTATTATTTTTCACTATCTCAGTTTGTTACCTGTTTAATAAGTATGTATCAATTCCGATTTTAGCATTGAAAAAGCAATTTTCCTAAATTTTAGTAAAATTTTTCTCCTGTAGCAAAATACAATTTGTGCTCGACCTTTGATTTTTAGAAAAAAAAAACGATTCAAACAATTAAATTTCAAAAATGGCTTCAAATGGATGCTGGATAGAAACTGGATTTGAACTCTTTTGATTTTGGACAGCTTACAAGGAAGAGAATGAAAGGCAAAAAAGTGTGTGCTGGTTTTTTTTTCAATTGGACATTCGGATTCTAGCTGAAAAAAACCCATTTCAACTACCCCTACACATGTTTCTTATGGGCTGCTTGGGCTTAGCACGGAGGTAAGGGTGTACAATCCCCTTAAGAAAATTCGCAGTTCATAAGAGCCGAGTGTAAAGTTAACTTTTGATAAAAGACGGAAAATTTGCTTCCATGTCTGGCTGCTTGCCCACCCCTTAAGGAAAATAGCTACCTATGTCCATCAATTACGGCTTTTTAAAAGTCAAGTTGAGCAACTGCTTTCATGCTTAATGACAGTGCCCAGTTTTTTCGATTTTTGGGCTTATTACCATTTACAAAAATACATATTATTCTTGATGACATTTTAAAGTGTAAGTAAACCTTAAAAAAGTCAACATTAGGCCATCTGTGATTTTCTTTTTCCGACTGAAAATTATAGCACATATAAAGTGTTTTACAAATTGGTGCGAGTAGTGGCTATTCCGGTTTATCAGGAATTTATTTTACGTCGGATTATTATTTTATTAAAACCTTTTTTTGCCCTTCCTTTAATTTGACTACCTTTCCACCTGCTTATTAAACTAATTTTTTTCCAGTTGCAATAGAGCTGTTCCAAAACTTTTCACGTCGCAATAGTAGCTGTCAGGTTGTACAATAGGTGGTCTGTCTGTATGGTTTCTGATCATATAGGTTCGGGAGATCTCGGCTCGAAATGGCACCCAACCTGTCAAAACCCGGGGTATTCTTAGTCGGACGTTATTTATTGCCGTAGCGGGATGTGGCCCGTCTAATTATTATTATTGAACGAAGAAAAATTCAATGAAAATTTCAGGTTTCCGCGACAGATCCAAGTTCTTTTTGCATGAAAGCTATCGAAGAAGGATGTTACGTACTTAGGGGTTTGCAGCTTTTGCAACTGGTATACTTGCGTTATATCAATAGATAGCTGTCCAAAACCGTGCACAGATTAGTTAATTTGGTACTTGTCTAGGATCTGGTAAGTGGGCGATAAAAGACAGCATTGAAATGTCAAACATGTTATTGATAAACTGGTTTCCTCTGACTAGTGAGGTATAAACAAAGGGTTTCTAACTCCGGGAAGTATATTTAAAGTTTTTTTTTTTTGGTTTAAGGGGAATAAAAAGTAGGTTAGGTTAGGTTACGTATTTAATATATGCTGTGCTTTACCCCCACCCCCTAACGTGCAAATATATAGCCCATTTTTGCTTATAAACTTATATTTTCATCCTATTTTGTTTTTATTCATTAGCATTAACGAAACTTCACTTTTCACGCACTTAGCAGATTATTCACAAGTACTGTTAATTTTTACACCGAATAAATAATAATAAAAATAAAAAGAAGAAAACACTATTCAAAGAAAAGTAATCTGTATTTCTTTTTCATACGTAAATATGCCCTAAATACCAGTGGGTGTAGCTAGAGGGGAAGCAAGGGGCACTCTCGTCCCCGAGCAAAGCATCTGTCGGAACCCCGTTTAGAATTAAATAGATGCTTTAAAGAGATTTGGAGATTAGACTTATAACATATATTTCATGAAACATAGGTTAACTTATTTTGTTAAGAGGGGGGGGGGCTAAACTAACACTGCCCCCAGACGCTGAAAATCTAAACCTACCCACGCCTCTGCTAAATGCGTTTATAGCGGGAAAATGCAAATGGTGACTCATGTTGTTTTACTTTATTTTGCATAGTTATTCTCATGTCTTACCAATAATTGGAATCCAGCTCTTGATATTTTCCCATGTTTGTAGATTTATAAAAAAAAAAAAAAAAAACTAGCGCTTTGCTGAAAACTAAGCTTGCTTGAGTTATGTAGAGATTTAAAGTTGTATAGCAAAATTTATTAAGTTCATGGTCGGCAAAAGACTATCGAAAGCTTTATAAATTAGTCTTCTATTTGCTGTGGCCTACTTTTCTGCGGGTTTTGCTGTGGGTTTTTTCTGCTCCTAATCCTGTTTTGTTGCGTCAGTTTTGTGTTTTCAGTAAAGCGCTAGTTTATCTAAGATCTGCAAACATGGAAAAACTTCGTTGTTTCAGAATTAATTGCAAAAAAGAAACGACTAAAACCCATTTTTCAGGTCAATTTCTAAGCGAAACAGATAGACATACACTAGCTGCTGAACTCTACATAATAGCAGCTCAATTAGCCCCGTCTGAGTATGAAACAGTATTTAACGCTGCAAATACGCTTCGACAGGCTGGTAGAAACGCAGAAGCTGAGCATTTCTATCGACAAGCCGTTCAACTGAGACCTAACGTAAGTTTTTCCATTTTTGTGTAGCAAGACAGTGGGGGTAGAATTTCCCCCTTTGTGATTATAGAAACCGCCTAGGAAAACTTGAAAGGGGAAAATATTTGGATTGAAGTGCCGTACTTGTCCATTGTTCAGAAAACACCCAAGTTGACACAATTTACAGGTACACGCGTTGAAACAACTGAGATGCTTGGGAGATAGATAGGATATATATAATTCGGGCTGTATATTTGCACATTAGGGGTTGGGGGCTAAGTACAGCGGGCCTCAATGCAAAGTGTAATATAACCTAACCAAAATACAAACTAAATATTTAATTAAAATATAGCTACAATGTAGTTTCCCACTAAGCCGAAGCTAATTTTCTCCGAGTACAGACAGAAATAAACCGGTTATTGTCTGATATTGCAGATCCAAATTCTTGGTGTTTTCTGAATAATGGACAAGTACCTAAAACGCGAAAGATTTTCGATCTCTGTGCTTAATATTACTCCCTAGGTTTGTTAGACTCCACCCCCATGTGAAGGTTTTTGGACCCCTTCCTTCATGTCTGGAGTATCCATAGCCTATCTATTTGAATTGTATCTTGTAAAAAATTTTCTACGATTTATTATCTAGGTTCTATTTTAGGACCAGACCAAACATTTATTTTCTGAGATTATTTGCTAATTTTGTTTAGCATGTAGGTTAAATACACAAATGTGTACACAAAGCTGACAAAGGGAGTCGAACTAATTTTTCGAATCTCGTGAGTTGGGTTTTATAGTTAGAGATATAGTTTGGAAAATAAAATTTTATCAGCAACAGCAAACAAGAGTTAGTTGATGAGTCCGTTGATTTTGAATTAATATCAAGTATTTTGCAGTAGGCATCAAGACATGGCTAATTGTAGAAAAAGCCAAGACAGATAGCCCGAGTAATTGAGAGGCAAATCTGGGATAGGCCCTTTTTAGGATTGTATAAAAATGATGTCATTTCATTTGTTGATTGAAAAGTCTATCTATGTTAAAGAGGAAAAAAAGCAAAACAATCTAGAAACATTGTTCACATACCGTTCCAAATAAGTTGCAAACAGAAATCTCTTTAAAATTTATTCATGCTGTTATATATACACCCAGGGGAAAAGATAAATGAATCCTTGGAAGGACCATCGAAGGATTCTCCCTCGGATAGGTAATATCAAGAAAAATGTGCTAACGTTTGGATATTTTGTTCTAATAACTCGCATTTTTTAAATAAACAAATGCCATCCACTTGTTACAAAATTCAAAACTTGCCCACTTGAATTTTGGGAAGCTGGTGTTTATCCCTCCGCAAAAAATTCCCGCCGGAAAATCCCCTCCCCTCCGCGGAAAATTGCACCCGGATAAATCCCCCCATGGGAAATTCCCCCACACGAAAAATTGAGCAGTCACAAGGAAGTACAAAATAGATACCTCAAAATGTCCATCAGATGTCCTAAGGGGTAACGAAAGGACCTGATATCAAAAACAGTATTAGGGCAAAGTTCGCCTCCAATGACTTTCGACCTAAAAAAAAGGACTGGAACTCTCAATTTCCGATCGAATGAGTATCCTCTTAAGTTTCTACGACCAAGAGGGGGAAGTTAGAGATGAGGAAGGGGCGGCTCCCCCTATTAGACCCCCACCCCACCCATGGTGTATGCAACCTGGTGTAGACTATTTTTAAAAGTGGGCAACTCCTCAATTAGCACAAAGTACTATGTTTGGTGACGAATAACGCTATTAACTGGTGTTCCACAAAGTCAGTAATAATATCCAACCTGTTCTCTTTTCCTGACGATCATTGCATTTTTGCTATATTTGCTTTATATTTTTGAGATATGTAACTATAACTAAATAAAAAATAAATTCAACCTGCTTCAACAAACCTGCTTCAAAATAGCTTCAACAAAAGCCACTTTCGTTGAAGCTACCCACCAAAAAACAAATGAAATAAAAATACAGCTACTTTTTATTTCTCATTAATTCTTTTATGTATTTAGAAAGAATCATTAAACGGTGACATGCTTAAAGTCTTGAAGTTCCAAAATAAAAACTTCCCACGCGTTTATTCATTTTCTTATTGATGAATACTTAAATAAACTGCTTGAAAAGACATAGGAGAAATTAGAAATATTTTGTACAATAATGTCAAAGTCATTCCGGAGCGTTAAGTTCATTTAAACGGTTTTTGGAACCTTAAAAATGATCTGAGATTTAAAGTAATTTCTTGTTGGTTTTCAGAACTATTTCGCCGAGTGCTTTCATAATTCGCTAATTGTAACTATTTCACTGAGAGAAATGTAAAAAAAAAATCAAAATTTAAATAATATATTTTATTAAAAGCAAATTGAGCATCCCAAGACTGAATTTATTACCTTGAAGATATATTTTGCTTTGTGTTTGATCAAGCCCATTCATACACTCAGTTTTTGTGGTTGGTACCCCTCAACGTTGACAGCCACGAAAAACACAAATATAGGCGAATTGTGTTGAAATATAGAATCAATTGTAGAACGTCGTTTGGCTTCTTTTCAAGCTTTTTCCTGGGAACGAGCTTAGGAGCGACCGTCTATTTCTAAGAATTTATTCGATCTGGTCCGGGGCGGACCCAGGACTTTTTTTAGGGGGTGGGGGGCAAAATAGGTTGATTCGATGAACTTGCGTTAGGAGCAAGTTTAATTAACTCGAACTTGCGTTAATTAAGTAAATTACACTACTTTAGAGGACGTTAGGGGGGGGGCCTGGATCCGCCACTGGATCTGGTGGTTTACCTTGTTTCCTAATTGGGACTACTATGACCTGTTTCCATATCCGTGGGAATACATCTACACAGTGCCTTATTTTATATATATAGTAGTGTCACGGGGCAGGAACATTTTGAAGATAGCCAGTACCTCTAGTCTGAGGATTGGCGACGCATCTTGACTACTAAGGTACTCGGCCCTGCGGCAGCTGGGATCAAGCCTTGGGCTACGTATTTCCAAGCTGAGGTCGACTGTGGCGCCAGTTCTTGAAAATATGGGGGGGATTTCTTTTAATGTAGGGGGGCAATTTTTTCGACTTTTTTAATAAAAATACCAAAAAGGTAATTTTTCAATGAAAATAACAAAAAAAAAAAAATGTATTTTTCGAAATCTAGGGAGGTCAATCCATTGTGCCACCAGAGGCACAGGATTTTTAGCTCCATTTTAAGGTTACATACTTAAGTTTTTCGCCCAATTAATATAATTGTTACCGTGTTTAATTAGTGGATTTTTTTGTTAGTTAATAGTTTTGTTTCTGTGAGTCAAGAAAATTGGGACAACGGAAGCGGGCCTAAAATTACGACATCTATTTAGTAACCAATCCTCATACAGAAGGTAGGTAGTGCTTAGTTTCAACAGAGTAACAATGTCTTACGAAAATAGAAAGACGAAGAAATGAGAAGTCCCAAATCCTAAAGGTGTTTTCATACCAGGGTCTTAAAAGAGAAGTTCCCTTTCATTGTGTTCACTTCTAGCTGCTTCAAGTTTCCTAATAATTGATATTTGCTCCAATTATTTTCATTAGATCACTTAATTTTGTTTCCACTACAGCGTTTCAGAAGGCTTTATGTTATATCAATTGTAAAGTGGAGTGAAAAAAATCGTTATTAAGCTATTAAGTTTTTACGTTGTTAAAAACGTTATTTTACGTAACCTTTTTTACGTTATTAAGTAAAAAAAGTTATTAAGGACTATTTGTTTGCACAGGGAAGCTTTTTAGGTAGACAAGATGCATCAAAAATAATTTTGATTTCAGAAGCTCTATTTACTACTGATTATATCTGAGCACGAAAAGAGGATTTGAAGCATTTCTGAAAAGCAGAAACTTCTAAACATTCTAAGCAGTGGCGTCAATAGGGGCGAGGGGAGTGATGTATCTTCCTAGATCCCCCTCCTAATATTTTGTAAAATACCTTTTTGGGGTATTTTCATTGAAAAATGTCTTTTTGTGATGTGTTCATTGAATTTTTTTTTAAACGAAAAATTTGCCTTTGCCTAGATTAATAAAAACATATTTAGCTCCCTCCCCCTAATTTCGTGTATTTTCGCCACTTTCGTGACTTTTTGCTAAAGATTCATATTGTATTATCGTTAAGTTTTTGTGCATGGCTTAATGAACTTTAATAAAATATTATCATAATAGTGACAATATACTTAGCCCAATCGGCGCTCTTTTTTAAGCAAACAAAACCTTTTTGGCTAGGGAGGGAGTGGATGGTTGGTTAGCATGTCGAAAACACTTTTCAAAGGGGATAATAATTACTATTTATTTGCCATTATTTGGTGTTTAAACAAGTTTGGACTTCTATTTAGCCCCTCACCCCCCCCCAATAAATGTATATACCCCTTCCTGTATTTTATGCTATTTTTTTTTTTTGCAGGAGCCTACCAGCCATATGAACCTTGGAGCCATGCTACACGTAAATGGACAATTAATTGAAGCTGAGAAAAGCTATTTGGAAGCATTGCGGTTGAAACCAAACGACCAAATAACTCGGACTAATCTTCAAAAATTACGCCATCTCTTGGCTAGGAAAGGAATCTCAAAAAGGTGACAAAAATCGCCCCATCTCTAAATATTTATCTCTCTTATAGTTCCTGGCGAGTGAAAGGTGCACTATGGCTAGCTGTTACCAACATTCTTGGCTTTATTTTTAGATTATAGCGCTGCGATGGAGTTATTGAAGGAATATTGTGAAATTTAGATGTTTATTGAAGATAGTGAGGTACGAAGTGTGTAATATATTAGGAATTTCGAAGTTTTTGATGGAAGATTATTAATTTCTATTGCTATTTATTGTGTCAAACACAGCATTTTCATGTTTCTTGTTTAATTGATACGCTGTATTCTTCGGAGTAATTTACTATTATTGTATGTTTCAATTTATTGTAATATAAAAGTTCGTGAGGGGATTTAGATCGGCAATTGTTTTTTTTTCCCATATGAAATATGGCAACATTGTTCTTTGTATTATATGATCTTTCACTGCGAACAAACCCAAGGTTTGTGGTAAAAAATAAAACAGTAACAAAAATTTACAAATGATGTTAAAGAATTCTTAGCAATTTTAAGAAATATAAGCGAAACTTTTGAGAAAAAATGATCATTTATTATATTTTTTTTATTTTAGCATTGCCAGATTTAACTAATTAGATTGCTTATTTTTTATTATTCTTTTAATTTTTTCCATTTTAATTTTCATATTGTATTTATTTATTTTTATTGTCGAACAAATGTTATTTTTCCAATAAAAATGATCGAAGAAGTATAATTTTGAGCGAATTATCCATTTAAAAAATTGGTCGATTCAAACTGACATGTACTACCCTTCTAAACCCAAAAAAAACTTCTTAAGTAATCCTAAACTTTAAAAGCGGGGGTTTTAAGAACACGAGATGTACCGTTGACTTAAGTCGTTTTTTACTACGTTAGTAACAATAGGCCTATATTATTTTAAGATATGTATCGACTCCTGGCTAATGAACGAGGCCAATGTTTGGTTGATATACTAGGTTGATTTTAGCAGGAAATCAGGTCGATATTGATAAAATATTCTTGAAGTTTGAATATAAGATAACATAAATAAAAATTATGATTCTTTTGTCATTCTAATTTCTGATACCATTTTTTCATAAAAATTAAGTTAAATGGGAAGTAATAGTCGGAAGCAGGGACGTCAACTGAGTGAGGGGACAATCTCCTATTTCTTAACTTTTGATTATATAGTGTTTAAAGAAACAAAATAGTAAATAAAGAAGAACTTCAGAAATATAGAAACTTAATCAATTTTAATGTGGAAACTACACAATTTTATAGGTTTTTGAAAAATTTTAGGGAAATTTGGAAATTCCCTTCTGAATAAAAAAAATTCCATTCGTAGTTATGGCAGTAGCGGGCACTAAATTTAAAAAGGAGAAACGTTGAAGAAAAATCAGCAAAAAATATATTAAAAACATGGTACCAAATAGCTTAAAATTTCACAATTTTGAGACAACCTTAAAAAAAAAAAATCGCGGTTTTGAATAGAACTAAGAGGAGTCCAAAAGGTAACATTTTTTATTTTGATGTCCATTGTACTCTAAAGGGAAAAAGATAGAATTTCTATCTAAATCTCAAGAAAAATTTTAATGAAAAATTGTTTCTTCTGAAAAAGTAGAAGGTGATCCTAAGAATTTGTAGTTTGGCTCATTTTTAATAGCGGTGAAAACAAAAACGCATCAAAAATTTGTTTATTTGCATTTTTTTTACGTTTTACAAGTCGAACAAACATTTCGGGGGAAGGGAGTATTGACCCTTTATCTTGAGTGAAGTGGTGGCCTTCGGAACTTTCGAAATGAAGCAAGTCATACAAAAGCTGCATTAGAATGATTCCGAAGAAACTGCTCTCTAGAATAGGTCGGTCAACCGCCTATAGCAGAACACGGAACAAATTGGGGAACTGATAAGACAAGAAACTTTAGGCCTTTGACATGGCTTTAATCGGAATTAAAAGCGAATTTTGCCTCTAACATCGCAACCCTTCACATTAGATCTAAATAAATACAAACCAGCTCAACCTTAAAATATCTAAAACCTAACTTTAATTTGGTATAACGTGGATTTTACTAAAATTTCTAAGTTTATTGGATCCAGCCTTGAATTTGTACGAATATGGGTAGATTTGTTTTATTTTAAAACTATTCGGCATTGATTATAAAATATTCAGATATAAGATAAGATGATGAAATATACATACAATAATACACTATGCACTATGCGTCCAAATGAGCCCCAAAGGCTCATTTGGACGCAGAGTATAGACTAGCTAAAGAATTTATATAAATTTAACTTATGGTGCCGTTTTGGCAAGAGTATCCTTCCTTGCAAAGTTGTGTGCACTTGGCAACACTGTGCTCTTATTTTATCTTCTGCTAAAAGTAAAACAAAATAGAAAAAAGGGTAAGTCAATTAATATTTTGAATTAGCTTTTATCGCTGCTTTGCGATTTTTCTGGTAAATAAAAAGATTTCGGGAGGGGAAAAGGCCAAAAAAAAAAATCTTTGATAGTTCGAATAAGAAGTGCCAAGAAATAGAACAATTGTATTGGAGGGGGGTAGGTCCCAATACTTCCCCTCTGCATACCTCCCTGGTCATGGGTACCCTTTTGCCCTAAATTATGCATGATCGACTAAATTATGCATTATGCTGGATCGACTGATGCAGGAACCTCCAGAGGAGAAGAGATTGGAACCAGCTCCACTATTTCAACACTATTTTGGAATGGAAGAGAACAGTTCTTCTTTTACAAATTGTGTTTTGAATCAAATTAGTTAGATGTGGTTGTTATTTTTACCCTGCGAAATTTAAGTTTCCGCTCTTATCAGTTCCAGTTTTTTGAATATGAATGTTTATGCCTTTCCATCATTCTTAAATATCTACGTAATTGTATATTAGTCTTGTTGGTACGTTAGACCAGCATCCAAAGAATCAAAATCTTGTGGCATCATAGAGCCTCAATCAAAAGTTTTATGTCAATTTGTGTAATATGCATCCCAGTGAATTTTATGCTCGTAATCGATTATTTACTTGGTGGCAATGAGTGTTTTGACTTCTGGAGATCTTTCATAGGAGTATTTTCATTTTGAGTTTTATTTGAATTTGAAACTATTTATTAAATTTGATTTTGATTTCGTAGTTTTTGTTTTTTTATAGGAAAAACCGCTCATATTTTTGAATTGTCTTTTTTATGTGTTATGTCAGGGGTTTCCTAATTACTTTTTTTCAGCATACAGCAGGTCTTGTTCTGACACTTCGAATGACCATAGCAACACAGGTACGGAGCGGGAGATTTTCTCTGACGTTTTCTGTACACCACTATTCAAAAAATATTTTATATACTTTCAACTATTCTCACTGCAGCTATTCTCAGAGTTTTGGGGGACCAATTGATTTTATAGATACGGAGCGCGTCATTTTACAATAAAACTCGCTTTCTGTTAATTTCAATAATAGATGGGGGGGCAGGCCCTTCCTTCTCCATCCCAGTGGATCCACTTGGGGCCATCTTTATTAACACGAATTTGCTTTTAATAACCACCCTTTTTCTACCACCGTTGTCACTGGTTACATAACTTTCGTTTACTAATTCACAGATAAGGTCAAAATACACAATCTAGACATGAGGACAAACTTTACATTTGATCATACTTCATGCTACAACTTGAGGACTCATGTTACAGAGCTTACATGAGTGAACTGGTTAATGGATGAGGAAGAATACTGTTTTGGTATGGGGAGGGAGGATATGGGTGGCGAATATTATTTTTCAGGCATGGGGAAGGAGGATATGGGTAGTGAAGATTCTTTTTCTGGCCTAGGGAAGGAGGATATGGGTGGTGAAGATTATTTTTCAGGTATTGGGAAGGAGGATATGGATGGTGAAGATTCTTTTTCTGGCCCAGGGAAGGATGATATGGGTAGTGAAGATTATTTTTCTGGCATTGGGAAGGAGGATATGGGTGGTGATGATTCTTTTTCAGGCATTGGGAAGGAGGATATGGGTGGTGAAGATTATTTCTCAGGCATTGGGAAGGAGGATATGGGTGGTGAAGATTCTTTTTCTGGCATAAGGAAGGATGATATGGGTGATGAAGATTATTTTTCAGGCACTGGGAAGCAGGATATAGGTGGTGAAGATTATTTTTCAGGCATTGGGAAGGAGGATATGGGTGGTGATGATTCTTTTTCTGGCATGGGGAGGGAGCATTATAGTTGGTGAACGTTATTTTTCTAGTGTGGGGAGGGGGATACAACCTATATGAAGCCGGTATTAAACTAAAGAAATAATTCTCTCCATAATAAAAATTGATCTCCCTTCATTTGCTGTAAGTTGTTGAATTGTATTCCAACATTCTCAGACTTAGTGATGATGGTTGGGAAATGAGGGGGAGCAAAGGGAAAGCCACAATTGTCACAGATTTTTGATGGGGTAAATCGCGTCAACTCCACTTTTCCCGTTTTATTTTTGCATCCAATTGCGTGCGTGGAGTTATGACTTGAGTAGGGCTATGCCTTATCCCCGTTTATATTGAACGAGTTTGTCTTAAGGAACATGGCAAAGACTTGGTAATAAATGCAAAGTCTTCTAGACTTAGTTTGCACAGGGAATTTAAGTGTTCTAGATGAAAATCTTAGCAAAAGGACATGAATTTTAAGAAGGCTAAATCGTTTGAAATAGGAGTAAATGAGGATTAAGAGATGATGCCAGGTAACGCAAAAATTGACCAAAAGATACCGGTACTTACCTAAGAAGTATTATTATGAATGTCGCATGCAGTGGCGATTGAAAACGTGGAATAGTTAAGGTTCAGGGTCTTTTTTTCAAAGTTGATAAAAGCTTGGAAGAAAAGGAAATAAGAACTAAGATTATGATATTAGAAGCCATGGTAATGATAGTTGTCAGTTATGGATCTGAAATATGTGTGCTTCGAGAGGATAATTTACATGGTCAAAGAAAAAGAAGGAAAAATACAAAAACAAACAGATATAGCCTACATATATCAATCATTGACTTATTATACACTTCCACAGAATAAGAAGCGAACGAGTTTCGATGTTGATTTGTCTTGAATTTTACGGATCTAATTTCAGCTTTGGCATAATTCATCTGGAGCAGCATCTGACATAGCAGCATCTGGTGGGAAGATGTGGTGATGCCGAGGTGAGGCAGATATGTTAGATGTTTTCCATAAGAATTGTCAAAGAATAGTTTAGGTACTTCTTTGACTGACCGAATATCAAACAAAAGCTAAGGAAATGTTGTTTGATCTGACTTTTCATGGTTATGATAGAAGAAAAGTACTCTGTCAACTCCTTGATATTTTATTTAATTGATTAATGGCGCCATGAATTTAGGAACAAAAAAGGTTGCTTATGCACCAGTAAAATAAAATGCTTTCTAAAATCTTTCTTTTAGAAAGATATTCAAAGGAGTCATCTTTCTCGAGATATTTTCTAGAGACTTTTGCTTAAGAACATAACCCTAACTACCAGAGCGTAACATAAGTGTATTTTGAAAAAATACACTTAGGATGAATTAAGACTTTTGAAAAGGAGTTTGTAAAAATAACTTCTTTATCCAGCTTTTTCTGTTTTCTCAGAGACGGAAAACAGAGTGTAAGAGAGGATGAGCGTGCACAGCTGTGTCGGCCTCAAGTGGCCTAGTGCTACGATAATGTGTCAGCAGCAATATAACTTCCTAATAGAAAGAATTAACGCAGCAAGTTGATAAAACTAATGAGAGGTAAAATACAAGGCCGTCTCTGAGAAAATTCACCTGACTGAGTGAAGTAAGTCAAGATTTTACGTATAAAGGATAATGAGTTGCCAACAATCGTGCTTCTGGCGTTCCAGCTGGGGTCAAATAAAAAGCAGGATGTCCCTGATTGGGGTGGAAAGGGGTCATGAGGGGGCAAATAAAAGCAGGACGTCCCTGATTGGGGTGGAAAGAGGTCATGACGATAGGTTTAAAGGAATTAGGAGCTTCTCGAGAAGTAAAAAAGAGCGAAAGTCTGAACAGTGTAAGAGAGGATGAGCGTCCACAGCTGTGTCGGCCTCAAGTGGCCTAGTGCTACGATAATGTGTCAGCAGCAATATAACTTCCTAATAGAAAGAATTAACGCAGCAAGTTGATAAAACTAATGAGAGGTAAAATACAAGGCCGTCTCTGAGAAAATTTCATCTTTGGTTGCAATCATTCAAAAGGTGTTACGAGGGATCAGTCTTAGAGGAATGTGAAAAAGTCGATCAGTGGGTTGTGGAATTTTTGACTGAGGGATCATCGGTTTCTGCAGGGGATTTTTTCTTGACATAGAAGATACAACAAAGACAATTTCGATACCAGATGCTCCGATTTCCAACTATTTCTGTCAGCAACTCTTTTCTCTCTTTCCCCCCTCCGATGAACAGTGGCGTAATTTCGTAAAAATCCTGAGGGGGGGGCAAAGTTGCAGCCAATTTTCCCAAATCAAGTGAAAATGAGCCATATAGTACCATAAAGGCAAAAATACACTACAGAAAACTGATCCGTTTCTCTGGATGCTTGAATTATGCAGGCTTATCTTAATTTTGACAAGATTTTTGAAGAAAGTAAGTTTCAGCTTGGGGGGGGGGACAAACTGGGGTCTGGAGGACCCCTCCCGCCCCATGCTAAATTAGCTGCCGATAAAGTTCCAATTTCCTTTAAATCCCTTTTTATTCATTTATTGGAAGGATAATATTCGAAACATAATTATTATTTATTTCTAACCTACACTATACAAAGGTATAATATGTGGAGTAACACAAAGAAAAACACATAAAAATACAACCCAAATCAATATAGAAATCAAAGAAAACCATTTACAGAGAGCACATAAAATTTAAAAGAAACTAAAACAAAAAAGAAATAAAATAAAAGGAGGGGAAAAGAAGAAGAGAAAAAAAAACTCACAACTTGCAGAAGCTAATAAGCGGTAGCATACAGAAATATGGACACAAACTGTCATTATTATTATCATTATTTGATTTTTACTCACTCTTTACAATACTAAAAAATGTGGAGTAACCAAAGAGAGAGAAACAAACAAACAAATTGAGGAAAAATAACTTACGACTGAAAAACCTGACAAGGTGATGGTGCGGAGAAAAACGGAATATTTACCCGTTTTTAGTCCATGATGGAAGAAATAACAAAAATTTACAAAATCTAAAATAATTAACCAGGATTCTTTTTAACTCTTTTTTGTTAAGAAGGGGGAAATTCCAGAAGCAAAAGGAATTGAATGGTCGCAAAAAGTTGAGTAGAGCTTGGCCAACGCGAGTTTATTATATTTACCTCTATTGGCAACAATCTTAGCATATCCTAATTGAATTTTCTTATTAATATCGGAGACTGAGCGCTGGCGCAAGTTCGGAAGACTATTAGTAATAGAAATACTGAGCCATCAAAGAGAATCTACGAGAGGGATAGTAAAGCCACTACAACGAAGGGGAGTACTAGAATTTTTGTTAAAAGAAAGAAATTTACATTAAGAGAAAGGCCTGTGTCTGAAAAAGAAGTAGCAAGACGAGAAACCATGTTAGAAAGACCAGTTTCAGCACGGCTTATAAGAAGCAGGTCATCAGCATAGGCAATATATGAAAATCAGAAAAACCAGAGAGATAGGTAGCCGATATCTTTGTCAGAACTCCTGAAAAACATAATTTAAAAAGGGTCGGAGATAAAACTCCACCTTGCCTTAAACCTCTTTTCACTTTAATAATAGAAGCTGGCACCAATTTCAGCCGAAGAAAAGAATTAGAGTACCAGTAACGAAGAAGCATTATAACCGATAGATTGACACCGCAACCATGAAGAGCAGAAAAAATCTGACTATGACATAGACTATCGAAAGCTTTTGATAGATCTAAAGCACAAAGACATATACTCTTTCCCGTAGAAGAGTTCTCAAAGAGCAAAGAAGATAATACACGATGTGCATGCTGACAACCTACTCTTGGCTTAAATCCAAACTGGTTATCTCTCTCAAGCATATTATTAGTCACAAAAGGTAGTAATACATGCTCAAGAAGTTTACTAAAAGTGCAAGAGACAGTAATAGGTCGGTAAGAAGAGCAAATTAAAGGAGAATTTCCCCTCTTTAAAACTGAAGAAACAGTACCACATAAAAAATACTCCGGTGCACTAGAAGTACAAATACACATCTGGAAAAGCAGAAGTAGATGGTCAATAGGCAGGGTGCAATCTAATAAAAGGTGAAATCTAGATATACCATCATTGTCAACATTATCTGATTTAAGTTTCTTAATTACTTCAACTACGGATGAAAGAGAAATAGGAACACAAAGACGTTGGGATAGGGAGGTACTAAAAAATAGCAGAAAGAGAATGAATATACAAAGAATGCACAGGGTAATTAACATTAGAAAAAAATAGACGAGTAATGGTCATGCCAAGCAGATGCAGGGAGACAATCACTACTTGGCACATCACTTCTAATCGACTCAGAATTAATAACTTTTCGCCATTCTCTCCTTAACACTGGAAAATCCATACCACGATAACGCATTGACTTAAGATATTTTTTATATTCACTGCGCGTCTTACGCTTAAGGTCAGATACAATTCCACAAGGCGTCTATCACATTCATTTCATACTTTTAACCAAAGCTTTGCTTTATTTTTCAAAGTTTTTAAATTAGGATCTAAAGACCAAATAGGTTTTTTGTGTACCACATCTAACGCGTTCCAACGGCACTGCAACTGCCTCGGCATCTTTTAGACATTTAATAATTTGATTATAATAGCAATCCAGGTCCATTTTGCAATTCACTGGTATAGAGCACTGGAGCAGATGATAGGGAACTCGTATGGCAGACAGCAGGTTTGTTAGTGTAAACATATAGGGAGGAACATCAGCTTTCCTCCAATTAATTTCTTCAAACCATTTTGAAGACCGGGGTAGTTTATAAATACTAGCAAGGTTTATATTAAGCGTAAGAGTAAATAAAATAGGGAGATGGTCTAAGTCTTGTTCTTCAACATGTACAGACACTATTGATGTAGTAATGCTAGATGAACAAGTAATGTGATCAACATTGCTCTTACTGCCTGATTGGTGAATGTAAGAAAACGGAAGAGTTTTGGGTATAACATAACAAGATGGAAGGAAATCAAACACCGAATCACTTCTCACTGACGAATGATTTACATCCATATTAAGGTCACCAATGATCATATAATCTAGCGAAATAGAAAAAATTTGTTCCACTAAAAACTTCAACGTGTTCCAAGCTTTAGCATATCTAGTCATCGATCTGGCAGAACGATCATCATAAGGCAGATAAGAATTAATGAAATCTATAGTGCCCATACGAACAGCCACAAAACTCATCCGAGTAAAAAGTCACCGGAGAAGCCAAATTCGGATTGCGCTTAAAAATATAAGCTAGCCCACCGGATGGGCGGCCTCTAGTAGCTTTGGCAGTAGTAAAAAACTCATCATGATGAGGGCTCTGACGCAAAATGTTAATGCTAATGTCTGTAAGAATATGCTCCTGTAGACAGACCAAATCAAAATCATTGTAGACCTCACCAATAACAAAGTCCTTATCCTTAATACTGTTAACATTAAACAATATTATTGAAAACTCCAAAATCATTGCAAAATGGGGGAGCGCAACATTAGTTCCTTAGATACTGGGCAGGACAGACTATAAGAAGCATGATTTTTACCACAGTTAGTACACCTGGGAGCAGCGCTACAAGGACTATCCTTAGCAGAAAGATGTGGCCCAGCACATCTGGCACATTTCGGGACATTGTTGGGGCAAGCACTTTGAAAGTGATCGTATGACTGGCATTTGAAGCAGCCTTTAGGTATTTCCTTAAATTCGTGAATTCGAAAAAAATCATATCCAACTTTAATTCCTTCTTCGAAATAAGCGGACTGAGTGAAGGAGTCTTCAAATTCAAGCTTGACTGACATAGTCAGGTCCAATCGATTTATACTTTTTATACCTTGCAGTCTATTAATAACTGAAAGGTCGACATCAACTGGGAAACCTCTGAGAATCACAAAAAAGCGCTTGGATCCTACTTTAACTGTTGCTCCGGTAATAAAGTTCTGAACTGATATAAAAATCTTCAGTTGCAGATTTATCAATATTGAACTACCATCTGTCATTAACAGGTTTCCCGCTACAAACTAATTCATGCCCAGCTATTTGATCGAGAACAGTTTTGCGTTTAATCGGATCAGACAGATCTGAAGGCACTTTAGAGACAATAACTGTCTCTAAAGTGCACAAACACATGAGTGTCAATTGCTGGGGTAGGTTTGGGTAATTGAGGAAAGTTCAACTGATAATTGTCAAGTTTCCCTGACATTTCAACAACCACTTGTTGCAGCTCATTAAACTTAGGGGGTAAAGAAGTATAAGTAGCGGCAGAGAAATGGCACTTCAGTAGGTCGCTTTATCACAAACATAGGTACGAAAGTGTCGCTACTGTCAAGAGATCTTGACAGATAATAATGTCACTAAAATGACTAGAAAGTGCATTGTGCACGATCATACTTGTACACGAGTATGATCTTCCATTTTTTAAGAATATAACGTATTTTTTCATCGTCCCGTGACATTAGTAGAAAAAGAAGATAATTCTGGAAACTGTATGGTGTTTCAACTCTAACAGTTAATTTTGTTAGAATCTCATATCACAAGACAATACTCGGGGTTTCAGGTCTACATGCTATTAAATCGCAATTTGATTGGATTTGTTTAGGCCCAGCGCCCACGGGGCAACTGTTTTGAGACTAGAATTGCTAGCTGATTGCGCACGCAACTGTTTTGCGACTATGGCCTTGAAGTAGAGTGGGGGCTGCGCCCGAGGAAATCCAGATGGGACTTGCTATCAACATCTCAGACAAGGAGTTAAACATGAAATCCGTAGGAGAAGTGGAGAAGCATGAAGAGCTGTAAAACTGTCTGTAAAATGCGACATTCTGTAAAATGAGATATATTTTCCATCTTTTTGAGACAGTTCTTTTGCTGCTAAGAACACACGAGACTTTGCATTCTCTTCCAAGTAGGGATGGACCCAATACTCCCTCTGAACTAAGCATGGGCACTGTTTCTGTTTTCTGTTCTGTTTTTAAAGTACCTGTTTCTGTTCTGTTCTTACAAAAAAACAGAAACAGAACAGAAACAGATGACCTGTTTTTTTATTTACCTATTCTGTTCTGTTTCTGTTTTTATAATAACTATTTTGTCCTGTTTCTGTTTTTTTTCTAACTGTTTTCTTCTGTTCTTGATTTTACTTTATTGATTCGAGAATGAGATTTTAAGAAATTTTGAACTTACAAAATAGTGTCTTAAATCGTAATTTGAAATTTTGAAGAAGCGTGTTACGCCTCATGCAGTTTTTGGAATTGGAGCGTTAATATAAAGTAGAAGTAAGTAAAATGATGGCACTCAAAGTGTCTAACATATCAAATGTGCAGCTAGATTGTTTAAGCTAGGCAAAATTAGGGCTTAGGAGTCAGATGAGAGTAGGTAGGTGTGGAAATGGGAGAACAGTAAAGGTGCAGTTTTGTCCTACTAAAACAACTTATTTTTTAGTGTATATTATTCAGTCTATTGGGCAGCAAAGTTGCATAGATACTGTCTATGTGAAGCAGGATTTAAACAAATCACTTATTACTGTACATTCTGGTTCTATTGGTAGGGCCTCTGTATCCTACATTACATGGAAAGTAATCTGCACCTTTAACCGGGAAAACTTTAATTCAACGGTTTTTATGGAATTTATGCTGCTAGATAACAGTGACTTGCTATGATTACCATACTAGCCTATACATGATAAATACCAATTATTAATTGCAAATTTTCTTAAATATTTAGTCAGAGAGGAATGTAAATGTATTGAAGTCTTGTCCAGTAGAAATATATGTTTTTGCTGGCACGTTTTATTGCATCAACATAACAACATATACTTTTTCAAGATGTCAAATATACCTTTTCTACCATCTCTAAATATAAACAATGGAAACCCTTTCAGGGAAAAGCCTAGAATTGAAACAGTGGCCTAAGTAGCTGATTCTGGCATAGCTGGCCAAAGTCTAATAAAATACTGATGCACTTTTCTCATTCTATTGAATAACACATCTTCCTGTGAACACGGTAATTTTTTCCATACAGCACAATAAATTAAAAAAAAATGCCACTAAGCAGTTTATTATTTCTTGTATCTGTCTCTTAAATACTTATTATAGACAAGTAAACTCCTGTAAAAATTAATATGATATGATATGATTTATTCACACTAAAAGCCCTACTAGGCCACGGTTAATACACAATACACTTCAAAAATAATAAATGAAAATAACCTTATAACGTTATAATACTATATATTGTAATACTGTGCTGCAAATTGTCTAAGTTTTTAGGAAACCGTAGTTAGGAGCTGACATTTTGCTTTTATTAGCCGACAGGTTTTCTTGGCTCATTGCGCAAACGAAACCGCTCAGGGGGAAATTGGCCCCTTTTCCCCTAATTACGCCACTGAGGTGGAAGAGGTCAGATATTTGGCTGCAGGCGCAATTTTCAAAATGGTAGGCTACTGGAAGGTGCTTCTAATTTTGTGAAAAATCCTAAAATCAACCTTTGTTTTAAGACAAGCATGATTTCATTTTCTGACGACTTGACGACTTGGATGTTCCAAGACATTTCTCTGTGTACCCTACGGAATAAGGAAGCAAAGGAAGTATTAGGTGCAACTTCTGAAGAGCGTCTCTAAAGGCTAAGGGAGTATCTGCCATGACGTTTTTATATTATCTTAAAAGGAAGCACACAATTAATATGCACGAAGATAAAGTATACGCGGCTGGTGCAGAAAATAACAAACTCAAAGCAACTAAAAAAATATATCAAGTCAGGCTGCTTCCCTTGAGAGAGCTCCAGATAGTAAAGCAAGTGACACATAGGGCAATGGATTAGTGAAATCTGGAATAAGAAGAGCAGAGATACGATGTTTTTTTTATTTACAATCGATCAAAACAAGTTGGTATGCGGATGCTCTGCTGCAAAACCCTGTTTAAGGACAAATTGCCACTGTCTACGTTTGATAAGCCAGATATGAAACAGCTTATTTAACAAACGACAACAGGGGGATTGAAAGCACCATTTGGGGGAACCGTCCATCGTCACATAAGTTTTCCTGTCAGAAAAAAAGAAGTTCAGAAGGCTGCTTTAAGATCTGCCACTCAGACTAGCTTGACTTTTCACTGCTGGTTTGCAAAAGGATCTGGCTTTATAGGTATCACTGCCTATTACCCCAGGAAGACGAAAAATAAGCAGAGGTTGCACCACTATCTTTCACATTTCAAAAAGCATAAGCATTCTCATACAACTACTAACATCCTTTCAGCAATCCAAGTTGCAATCAGGGAGTTTTCAATGACAGATAAGATGTTCCACGTTGTGACTGATTCTGGGAACAATGTCACCGAAGCCTGTAGGATATGAGCCCTTTCCTAAACTTCATGTTTTTAACATTATTTTCATTCATCTGTTGCACGTGTTCTTGGATTTTTGTCCACTCGAGGCTTAGCCAATGACATCCCTGAAGAAGATTGCTTGGAATCCTTTGATGAAGTCGAAGATGTCGATCCAACTGTTGAATATGATTCAGACGGTCTTTCTGTTCCTTGATCTGAAAACTCCGGAAATGAAGATACGCTTGCTGAAGAATCTGAATAAACTGATGCAGTGTCTAAAGAAGAGGGTGGTAAAAGTAATGGAGAAAAAGAGTGGGGAGCTGGGAGTCTGTCAAAAATGAGGTTGCAACACAGGCTATCCGATCCGAAGACACGCTACACTTGCTCAAACATTGATAGTCGAGGTTGTCACTACCCCTTTTCCTTTGGGAATGGACCATGAAAACGTGCCTAAATAATCAAAAGCATACCCACTCGTATTCTTAAAACAAAAGTTTGATGTAGTAACACTTTCTATAATGAAGCAAGTGTATTGGTTGGAAAAAGTATTTTCTGCCACAAAGCGAAAGAAATTTTCGAAATAAGTTATCAAAAAGTGCAATTGTTTTTATATTGCATCCCTTTGAAAACCTATTAAGAGAAGAGAATGCTTAAAGAAAGTATTGTGTAGCAAAGGGTCTAAGTTTCTTTGAAATTCAGAATTTGAGAAATTTCATTTTACATACTTGCTTAAGAATGAATTCGGTGGAGGGCCTAGAACATTATTTTCTTGCGCAAAGCGCCGTAAAAAATAATTAATCTTAAAAAGATGTTTTAAGCTGCGGGGCAACGAAAATTTTTGACTTGGTGGTAAGAAGTGTCATTTTCCCGTGCATTTTTCTTCTTTCATACATTATTTCAGATGGTTTCCAAACATCTGGATGGGGGAAGGGGAAAGCATGGTCTGGAGGGGGAGACTATCCCCCGCCAAAGCAACTATGGGTTCTGCTTAAACACTAATGACTTTAAGCTGATTGCGCAATTTGACGACGAAAATTATTTTATTTTCAAAACGTCTCAAATAATTAGTATGCATTTCCGGGAAATTCGAGGAGATTCTGTATAAACATAAAAGCGCATTTTTGAAAAAAATGAACGGGAAAATCGAAGAAAATAACCATAAAAAAGGATTGCGATGTTGTGTGCATAGACATTTTTTCGCCCCTTTATTGAAAAACTATCTTTTTTGCGGAAAATACTGCAATAGTACTGATAATTTTTTTTTCTTTTTTTTTAATTTTTTTTTATACCACCTCCTCTCCTCTCGGTGACCTTCAAAAATTCTTTAAAAATATCTCATAATTTATCTAGTGTCACTTACTCTTTTCTTAATAAAAATAACTTCTTCAAAAAATTCAATTTATGAAAATTATATAAAAATTAAGCATTCCAAAATATACCAGGGTATAAAAATAGAGGTCTACTACAATTAAATTTTCTTATACCTTTTAGGTTCATCCGATACCTCAGGCTGCCCTTCCCCCTTAGGGAACCCCTTCAATCGTGACCTTAAATTACATTTTTCATATCCTTTTTCATCAACCTGTATTTTCTCCGATATATAATTTACTTTTACCCCCGTACCCCAAAATTAGAATATATAAAAAAAAGTAAGAAAGAAATGAAATACTCCACCTTTACAAATAAATACCAATAGGTAGACTCTTTCATTATCTTCCTACTTCATTTCCTTTACTCTTATTACTCATCTGTCATTTCCTCTTTGGCTGCTCAATCCTGATTAAAACATTATCATTATCCTACTTTCAATACTTCTCAAATCTCTTTAAAACTTTATCTTTATCCTACTTTTAATACTTCTTTCTTTATCATTTTTTTAATCCATTTTAAATCACAACATTTCAAATTCTAATTATAAATTCGAACAAAACTTTTTCATTTTTTTTAAACTATTCAAAAAAAACCCTTACTTTTACCTTTACCTTCACTTTTCTCCTTTCTCTTTGCCTTTCCTTATATTTACTAGCCTGTCCCACTGAACTCTTACCTTTTTCATTACCTCTGTCGGGTTCATATCTTTCATTTTCGCTTTCCAAACATAGTAGTTGAAATGTGTGAAAATGTATGCCAAATCTTCGTGTTTTTTCGTTTGATTGGTTTCCGTGCATGATTTTAATTCTACAACCTTTTCTGCGGTGACCAGTTCCTCATTTTCTTGTATTTCGCTACCTAACAGTTGTTTCAATTCTTCTAATTCTGTTTTTACACTTGTGCACTGAAGAATTAAATGTTCAAGTGTCTCAATTTGATTTCCACACCTTCCGCACATTCCAGTCGGCTTGGTGGGGTCTATCCTATGTTTTCTCTCTTCAGTTGGCAGTATTTTGTGAACTTGTAAAAACGCATGCTCTTTAACCTTCGGCGGTAAGAAACTAGAGTGTATCAAGTCGAACATTTTCTTCAGTTTTTCATCGTCAAGATCACTCGTCTCTAGAGTTTTCGCTGGAGGTAGGTTTTCCTGCGAAATGAACCATTGGTTCACATCCGTTTTGTTGATTGTTTTAACTATCAGGGTCTACGATCTTTTTTTCCATTAATTCTTTGACAGTTCCGAAATGTTTGTGTACTGAATTTGGGCAGTCACTCCTTTCATTTCTCGCCCATGCGTTATACCAATTTTTCATAGGGGTTGTTTCTTCAAAATAAATTTTTTCGGTAATTGTTTTCCTGTGAAGTTCTTTTATTTTGACTTCGGTGTTAATTATTTGTAGGACTCCTTGGCTTTTCATTAGAAACATATCTGTAAATTTAAGCTTTGGAGGGGGTTTACCGTACAAGACGAACTGATATATCATTGATTTATTTTCTTCTGGATGCCTTTTGTGGGGTTTGATACTTAAGCGAAATACCATATCACTGGACAACAGTAAATATTAACGTACTGAGCTTTTTGAAATATTGTGAAGGCTCTTCCATAGTCGTAAGCAAGTGCCGACTGAAACTTCTGCAATGTTTTAGCCCAGTTTACTTTTTCTGTCTCTTTCCATGTTTTTCTCTATTGGATACCTAAAACTTTTATTTCATCTTTCCTTTCTATCCCACCAATAAACTGAGGTTCTTCTTAGCTTAAACACAGGACTTCGCATTTTTCTTTGTTTAATTCTAGTTTGAACAAATAGCAGTACATAGTTATACAATGCAGAGCTCGTAAATAATCCATGTCTGTTTCCGTGAAAGTCGTGAGGTCGTCGACAAATCCTTCTCTCTTTTGTTGGGTTCTTCCTATCTCGATTCCTTGTATCTCATGCTCCAAATAACGCAACAAAGGGTCAATATATATTTCGAACAATAAAGAGCTTAATGGGTATCCCTGTCTCACTCCTGTCTCTGCTTCAAAGCTATCATTTTCTATATTACCTACACAATTGTCTGTTCTATTTTCTCCAAGGTCTTTTTTATCCATTCGATAAGCTCTTTACAGAAACCGTATGCCACTAGTATAATAAGTAGGATTGTCGTTCTTATTTTTTCAAATGCTTTTCGAATGTCAAAGCTTGTGATTCTGTATTTCCCTTTTTCTTCTTTTTTTCCATCATGTGTATTACGTTTCGTATGGCTCTTAGAACATCAGCTGTTTTCCGTCCATCTAATCCTCCATTTTGTCGCTTAATTAGCAACTTAGCAAGTACCTTTTTTTAAATCGGCTTGCAAGAACTTTGGTGAGGATCCGATAGTCGCAGTTTGTTAAATTTACAGGTCTCCGGTACTGATAATACTGACAGTACTGATAATAAAACAAAAATTATCATTTACAATTTTTTTTCTTTAAGCTTAGGTGTTCGAAAAACAGCTGTTTTCTGTTTTTACCAAAATACCAGAACAGAAACAGGTCTTCTGTTTTTTTTGTTGACCTGTTCTGTTTCATTCAAGCCCTGTTAATTTTGTTCCTGTTTCTTCAGAAAAACAGAACAGTGCCCATGCTTACTCTGAACCCTACGAAACCTGCGATACTCATAGTAATCAATGTCTTCCACGTCGGAACTCAACATAATTAAACACACTGCATTGCTCAATTAGATAAACACAACTGATCCACAACCACTCGCGTTCGGTGGGCGGAGACAGTTTTCATTTTGGTTGTAAACCAGTTGCAGATGACTAGTTTCCAACCGCTGTCTTGAAACAGTTACCCCGTGGGCGCTGGACCTTAGTGTTTAGTGACCCTATCGGAGTTGTTCAGAACTCAAGCAAAACAATGAATGTAGTTTTTTAGATGCCAGTTTCTTTCGTCACGAACATTAAGCCGAAACATTTAGCCGTTCTTTCACTGTCTTAATTAGAATTTTATGCTTTGTATATCTTCATTGCATTTATATGACCCTACACGCGGGACGTATTTCTTCGTTTTTCATGTTGTTTACTGTCTGTTTTTTTTTCACATTCATCGTTCTATTTTAATGTTTTTTCTTTTGTATTTTTTTACTTTAATGTTTTTATATTTTTTTAATTTGCTTTTCATATTTTGTTTTCGTTCACTTTTTTTATCACTAGAAGGCGAATAGGCAAAATATATGAGAATTAGAAAAAAAAAATGAACACATAGTAAATGCAACCCTTTCCTCGAATGTAAGTGCCTGTCTTATAGATTTTTTTGAACCACTTCCCAAGAAAATTTGCACAAGGGGAACTATTATTTTGTATGTATGCACTGCAATACAGAGACATTCCTTCATACAATTGAAGCTTTCAAATAATCAGCTGTAAAATATTTTAATTTTTTTACAGACTGTATACATGTACCACCATCACGTGCCATAGGGACGAAATGCGTCATCAACCTCTATGTATTCCTGGAAAATGCGACACTTTACACAAGACTCTTGAATAGTTCAAAGTCATTGAATATCCTGAAATTACACCCCGTTTCGTTTTAGCTGTGTCTGGTCCAAATTTGGAATCTTATGGCACAAAATGGCCGAAAGCAGCACATTAATGTAACCCAATTTTTGTTGAAAGGTCGTTAAACTCAAAATTCCTGTTAGAACGAGCTTTCTCCTGATATCCTACAACCGCTAGCTCGATAAAATCACCTTGGCAAAAAAAAACAAAAAAAAAAAAAATCAGGAGGAAAAAAAGTTCAGGAGGACAGATATTTTATATATCATAATATTGATCATTTTCAATAGGCACTATTGAAATTGATCATTACCAAAAGCAAGGACATCTTCAAGTGTTTTCACGTTCAGGAGGACCGAATAGGCTATAATATTGACAATTTTCAATAGGCAAAATTCAATTTAAATAGGCACTATTGAAATTGATCATTACCAAAAGCGAGGACACCTTCAAGTGCTTTCACGTTCAGGAGGACAGAATATGCTATAATATTTTTCAAAGAACCCAACTTTAGATATAAGTTGATAACGATACACAAACTGTCAGAAAAGAAAAGAAATTTCGGGAATAGTAGGAAACCGATCCCACAACCCTTTCGAGAGTTCCGCAGATTCAAAGCGTTTGGCCAAGTGCTAACAGAGACCAGATCTACTGAGAAGTCAAAGCCAAAAGCGTAAAATATAACAGCTGGTGTCAGGTGTCATCAGTGTCAGTTTCACCCCCTACAGCTTATACGCTTCATTTCTATATTTTATGCCAAATTCACACATTTGTTCTGCAAAAAAAAAAACAAAACAAAAAAACCCTGTTTATAGAATCTTTTATAAACAAAACCCTGTCAAAATAGACACCACTTACAGTCGATAATGAAATCATAGCTACACTGTCGAGATTGATAAGTCATAGACTGATATGTTATAGCGTCATTTGTTAGCAGTGACAGATCAGATGTTAGAGTAGCCCTCTTCTCTTTGCTTGATAGATTTGCATTATTGTAAGTAAATACGAAATTAAACCACAACCAAGCCAGCCCCCCCCCCCCAGTTTACCACGTGGATCCGTCACTCTTTGTTAAATGTAACTTATCATCGAGGCAAAAACAACTACGAAGCAAAAAAATGTCCGTTTCTGTTAGCTTTGCACAAAACCCGAGTAAAGGAGCCAAGGCCATATCCAGATGGTTTGACCCCCCTCCCCCAAATTATGTCCGACACGTAAAAACGTAACAAAAACGCATATAAGCAAATTTCTCATGCGTTTTTTTGTACCCCCCCTCCTAATAAAAATCCAGAATTTGCCCTTGAAAGGAGCCCTATCTTTGAAAAATCGAGCTAACGATATAAATTAAAACAAATATAACCTTTATTCTCTAGACTTCCGAATTATAAATTGACATATCACACAATGCAACGGAAAAAACATTAAAAAAAAAAAAAAAAAAAAAAAAAACAAAGAAAAAAAAACATACCAAAGGCTAGGTACTTTGAACTGATGTAGATTCAAGTTACTCACAATATATACAGGAGTGTCTCAAAAACCTTTCCGTTAATCAGAAAATTAAATCGAAGCTGCCAGGAGGGGGGGGGGGGTAGAAAAGGTCTGAAAATACGGTCCAATTTTCCAGAAATATGATTTATTCCTACAGAATATTACAAGCTTTCGCGCTTGATACGTCGTTTGCCATACAAAGGGAAATATATCCCGGTATTATTCTCTCCATGCGCCCATGCTTTTCGGAAACCATGTAATGTAAAATTGCACGTCTTTCAACAGTTTTACCCTTTTCGTTGCTTTTTAATTATTATCATTTTTATGACGTCTGATGAGTGTGACAATCGAAAGCTGGACTTACCCGACCGAAAATACACAAAACTTGCGGTTGAAAAAAGTTCAATACTACTTTAACTTGTTTAATTGTATTAAAGAAAATGGGTAACAAATTTTAAATTCTTGGGCTTACTTTGTTAGAAATGAGGATGAACATATCCGAAGGGGATATTTATCTAAATTTAGTTGACGCCATTAGAGCTAATGATGGCGGTCGGGTATGGCTGTGGACACTTCAAAATAATGACTATGGCATGTTAGATGTTTTCCAAAGGAGGCATCTAAAGGTTCATTCACAATGAGATATTACTTATATGGGGGAAAAGCTAGCGCTAATTTGAGTCAATGCGAATTTTTGTAAAATTTTTCAGCCAATCAGGAAATTCGAATTGGCTTACATTAGCACTAGCTAAATTTCGGTACTAGCAAAATTTCATTGTGAATGGGCCTTAAGGATGATTTTAAGTACTATTTGAATCGCTGTAAAGAATAGGAGGTTGCCGACAATCATGTTCTCCAGCAACCCAAGTGTGACCAAACAAAAAGCTGGGCGTCCTCAAACGGGGAGGAGTGAGGTGGGAATAGGTAACTAGAGAATATGTAAATAAATAAGAGCCTCTTGAGATGAGCAAAGAGCGAAACACATCGGGGTGGGAGAGGAGTGTGTACATCTCTTTCGGCCTCATGCGACTTGGTACTACGATAAGCTGACAATAGCAATGTTGCAAATTACGGGAAAATACATGAGAAATTAAATAAAAAGACGAATTACAAAAATTTAAATGAAAAGGTAGCAAAACGCTTAATAAAAATAGTAAATAATTGCCGAAATATACCATTCATTTCTGGATCGAATGTTTTCCCGTTTTTTACTTGTTTTCAAATGAAAAGACAAATATGAAAATCAAAATTTTTTGGAGGTGTTTTCTGTAAAGGATTTAAACGAGCATCCACAGTATATTAATTTAGAATCATAAAAAAGCTAGGCAAGTCTATTGATTGAAACTTATGCAATGTCGAACTTTATCTAATAAGAGAATTCAATATCTGAATACTAAAAATACTAAAAAACTAATGATGTTTCTAACTTTTGATTCAATACTACCTATACAAAAGGAAGAGTTAAAGCAAATATTCAATCAAAATAAATTACGTAGTTTTCTCATCCTTAACTTCATTACAAAAAAAAAACAAAAAAACTTCAATTTAAACATCTAAAAACTTGCATGAGAGACTCAAGGAAAAAAGGCTAAGTTTTTTTCGTCATAGAAATTTCACTATTTTTAACTTCGTAAAAAATTACAAAATCACATACAAAGACGCCGCACTTACAATACCCAGTCCCTTTTTGATTATTGAACCATTCAAAAAGTTTTCTTCTTAAACTTTTCCACAATTTTCTCATCAAAATTCTTTTTCAAACTTGGACCACATTTAAACATGCCTACTGCAAAATGTCTTGATGCCTACTGCAAAAAACTTGATTTTCGTTGATTTTGAATTGAAAATCAAGTATTTTGCAGTAGGCATAAAGAAATGGCTAATTGTAGAAAAAAGCCAAGACAGATAGTCCGAGTAATTGAGAGGCAAAAATGTTTAAATAGGACGGTTAAATGGTGGGAGTAAGTATGACTCTTAAATTGGATAGTATTTGTGTGTTAGTTTTTGGAAAGGCACGCCTGCCTAGATGTTGATTACAAGCAACTTTCTAAGACCAATGATCTAAGATCAATTTCTAAGACCTAACTTTCTAAGACCAATGATCTAACTTTCTAAGACCAATTTCTAAGATATACGATGATATCTCGAGTTAACCAAGACTGGGGTATTATGTCAACCATCTGAGTTTTCACGAATCTTAGGGAAAGATATCTCCAGAAAATCCCTGGAGGGTGTTCATGCCCTTCGCCCGTGCGCGAAGGTATGAAATATTCGATTTTTAACGTCTCTCGTGATATCTCGGAATTTTTTAATATGTTAAGATGTTCAATAATTCCCCCAGAATTTTCTATATTTTTCAGGTATTTTGTATATTGCTTATATTGCTTTTCAAATTTTGCTACGCAACTATAGACTATATAATGACACCTCGATCGCGACCACATTCCAGAGAAGAAGGTAACCGCTTTTCATTACGGCTGAAATTTACAGATTTATTCCAAGAGTATGGCTAACTTGTAAGAGTGGAAACCGACGCAAGTGCGGACAGAAAAACCATCGATGCCATCTAACGTTTGACGTTTATTTGCATTTTTCAGTGTAATATTTAGAAAAATTGTTATTAATTGGTGTAATTAGTAAAATTCGTGACATCTAGCCAAATGCTAGATCTCCACATGGGATTGTTACATAAAATTGAAATTATAATAGAAAGATGAAAATATAATAGTTTACAAACAAATTTCGGCTATATATTTGCACAATAGGGGGGTGGGGCGTTTACCCGCCGCTGAAAATACCCCCCCCCCCATCTCTCTACCATAGATGCTATATAATAGTCCTCAAAACAACATAAAATAAATGACGGTTTTATTGGCCTCACCAATGTACTATTTTTCTTATTATGATACACTCTCGAGCTCATCTATATGCATTGGATTAGGATTTATTTAATAAAAGAAGGTTAAAAGAATAAATATGTTTTGAAAATAGTGTTCTTTTTTTATTGCAACAATCATTGTCATAAAAAAGTATTTATGCCTTTATAATAACATATGATATAAATTAAATGTAAACGCATTATTTTTACCTTATAATAATAAAAAAATGGCGATTTAAGGCCTATAAATAATTTAGAAATGGTCTCAATGCAGATGGTTCAGCAGCAAAATCTACCTCTTTTAACAACAACAGTAGAATAAATTCAAAACAGGATTCATTTTATATCACCAATAATCAGTTTGCTTTATTTCATTTTGTTTTCGCTTAGAAGCTACACATAATTTTACTACACTAATTATTAAAATTAGTGTAGTAATAAGTGTATGATCTCAGTTTCCGAAGCGATAACAAAGCTTGAAAAAATACCAAGAAACACCAAATGCTGGATGTCCTCCATGTTGTCCACAGTAGATGTCGACAGTAGCGCCAGGTCCCATTCTTTGAAGTTAACCACATTCTTTGGATTTATTCATCAAACAGATTTAGGTATAATCGGACTAATATTTTGGTTTCTCCAAACCGTTCTATTTGGGTAGGTTCCGTTCAACACTAAATTATTAAAACAACCAATGACTGAGTTAGTTTGAAGAATGTCTCTCCCCACTCCAAGACCGTACCCAGAGAGGGGGGGGGGGTTAGGAGGGTTTGAATCCCTCCCGAAATGTTTGTTTGACTGGTAAAAACGTAACAAAAATGGATATAAACAAATTTTTTATGTTTTTTTTTAGTTTTTTTTTGTGTAAACCCCCCCCCGCCCCGAAAAAAATCTTTGAGTAAAACCCCTCCGAAAAAATAAAATCCTGGGCACGGCCTTGCCCCACTCCCCTCCCATACTTGTTCTTCAGTGTTTCATACGAATAGCAAATAAAGGAATTTCAAAATAAGCCCGTTTTTTTCCTTCATAATATCAAAAATATACATGTGATACCAAATGCAATTAAAATGATTTTCAGTCATTGCACATAATCACTAGCAAAACAAGTAATACAAAATCCTAGCCAGTGGCAAAAGAAAAAAAAAAGAATAACAATTTTGAATTTTTATTATCGCTTCCAGGAGAGTTCTTCCATTTCTTCGTTATCATAATCAAGCAACTCATCGTTTGGAACCTAAAATGAAAATCATCAAAATAAAGTTGAAATTAAAAACCTTTTACATACAAAGAAATGGAAAACCAAGTTTAGCTAAGCAGCAAATTTTATCGTAAATATTGAGTAGTTCACATAAATGAGCTACAAATAAAGTGAACATACGACTCGATGCCCATTTCTATGCTCTTTCCGGATATAACAATCGTTTTTGTCGCAAATTCAACTTTAAGCCCTTTATGGACCCTCGAAGATGATACCTTTTTCATTTGTTTTAGATACAGTTTATATCCCTTTGTTAGCGCCACTCTTTTTAAAACCGTTTAACCCGGAAACTGAATCGACGGTGACAAAACTGAGAATCAATAAATGCACGGGATATATATAATATGGGCTAAATTGGGCAAAAAATATAATATGGGCTAAATATTTGGGTAAGGCTAGAAAAGTTAGCTTAGGTTAAAATTGAATTTGTGACAAAAACGATAATTATATTCAGTAAGAGCATAAAAAAGGCCTCAAGTGGTATGTTCACTTTCTTCGTAGGTCATTCATGTAAACTGCTCAATATTTACCAGATTTATTAGTATGACAGTACTCCCTTATAGCTAGAGGGTTCAGTATTAAAGTTAAAATAGGCTACAAAAGTAAATTTCCGCATATTAGGGTCTCAGGGCCCAGGACATAAAAGGGACCACATTTAGTTTTTTCTTTACATTGTCTTTAGAATATCGGGATAGCTTTACTGAAAACTATATGTGTCTTGAATGGTCTTGGAAAGAAATAATAAAATTAAACTGAATGTTTGATATGTAATAATATCAATTGATATAAGCTCATCAGTTCAATATTATATTTTACTTTAATTTTCAATGTTGTAATAAGTACAAAATAAATTTTTTGTAGTATAGTTCTTTTTCTGTAAGTCTTTAGGATGTAATTTAGTAGGACCGGTGAACAATTGCTAGACCAAATTGCAATATGCCATGAAAAGTAGAGTAATTTTATGACGTCAAATGTTGATAAATCACGGCGGAATGCAAAACTGCCTTTTCAGACTTATCATAAAATACTAATGGTAGTTGTATTATATTACATATTTGTAATAAATTGGTAATTTATTTGTAAATTATTGGATCTACTTGGTAATGGGTTCGATTGGTAATATTAAAATATATTGGTTCTATTGGTAATGGGTTGTGCTGGTAATATATATTATATATATATATATATATATATATATATATATATATATATATATATATATACATATATATATATATATATATATATATATATATATATATATATATATATATATATATATATATATATATATATTATATATATATATATATATATATATATATATATATATTATATATATATATATATATATATATATATATATAATATATATATATATATATATATATATATATATATATATATATATATATATATATATATATTGGTAATTTATCGGTTCTATTGTAACATAAAACATAATACCATGGGTTCCCACTAATATGTACTGCGTCACTCCACAGATAAAGACTCAAAAGAAAGAAGGTCTCGTTACTGGACAAAGTTCCTGTTTTATATCCTAAACAAGAATTTCATGAATGAATAACGGTAGGAGATCATCCCTTCTTTCTAAAGAAATAAAGATGATTCTGAAATTATCATAATCTTTTAGGTTCTACTTAAACGATATCGTAATGGTTATGAAGGCTAAACTATGCTGTATATTACAAAACAAAACCTACATATATTTAACATATATAGGACTCATATAAAGTTATTCAGTTTTATTTTTGCATTTGTACGTGCTTGTATCTACATTTGGTTGATATTTATTAATTGATGAGCTCAAATTTCAATTACGTTTTATGCATTAGCGTCAATTCATGACAATTTAGACGGGGGGGGGGGGGGCAAATTTGTCGTTTTTTATTTTTTCCCATGAAATTACCAATAAGGCATTTTCTATGAAAACACCTCCAAAAAACGGTGTTTCCCAAAATCAAGGAGGGGAAATCTAGGAACAGCCCCCCTTCCAATGACACCACGATTTTACGTCCGTTGTTGCCATACAAATTTAAAGTCAAACAAAACGGCGAACGTTAACCGGATTTTTTTGCAAGTGTCCAACAAATTCCGGGGAAGAAATCAAAGGTCTATCTTCGTATATCCGTTACATTATAAAAACAGCATGTTTTTTTTAACAAGTTTTAGACAACATGCGTGCTTGTATCTACATTTGCTCAAACATATAAAATTACAATCGTTGAAACAGTTCAAAAGGGTTCTTTTAAGAATTCTAAAACCCTACGTTTTCATAAACTCAACCCCAAGGATGAGAAACGACGCCTTAAATAAGGAATTTTTTTTTGTCCCAGGCCCATTACTGTTGAGCCGTCCTAGCCGATTGGTTAGCGCTCCAGACTTGGATTCCTCAGGTCATGGGTTCGAGTCCTAGTGTCGCTCAGCCAGAGTCGACCCAGCTCTAAATGAGTACCCGGAACAATCTGATAAACAAAAAGAGGAAGCGCCCCCACCCACGCATTGCACTCCCGGCCGAAGGCATTGAATCAGGAGAACTAAGGGGAATACTTCTCTGGATGTAATCCTGACAAATCTTTCGGAATATTACCAGAATCCAAGTAAACTAGCACCACTTGGTGGAAGTTATCATTATATGTTACAGTGGAACCCCTTGGAAAAAGTAAAAATTAAATATTCAGTAACCGAAGTTACTTCAAGGCCGATCACTGACCATGGTCTGCTGCAATTCGGTGACTGGATAACGGGAGAAAACTGTCTCTTCAGCTAAAGACTTGGATTGCCAAGTCGAAGAATTCCATAATAAGGTAAATTCAAAATTTATCGAGTGCTTTCCCGAACGTAAGACTAAATTCTGTTCTAGTGATAAACTATACGTAAATTCACAAATAAAGCAACTGATAAAACATAAATTGCACCTAATACGAAAAGGTCAAGTGAACCAAGCAAAACAGTTGGCAAACCAAATAAAATGGAAAACCAAAGAGGCACAAGCAAATTACTATGAAAATGAAGTTGACCATCTTTTGGAGTCCAAGCCGTCGCAGTTTTTCAGCAAAGTAAAAAGTCTGACTGGCAAAAGTTCTCAACCAGTTGACTTCATGAAGGAGGAGCCTCTAGAGAAAACTGCGAATGATTTAAATGCCCATTTTGCTTCAATTGTGCAGTCTTACCCCCCTCTTCCACCCGAGGATCCTCCAGTAAATTTAACTACTCCTTTAGATGATAATTTAATTGCTGATATTTCATCGGCAATTATAATCCGTAAACTCTCTACGTTAGAAAGAGCTTCCGTTGCCCCTTTTGACATTCCAGTTGCTCTCATTAAAGCATTTGCTATAGAATTATCATTTCCCCCTCAGATAATTTTCAATAATATAACAAAAACAGGATATTTTCCAAAGAAATGGAAGAAAGGGTTTATTACCCCCATTCCAAAGAAAGGAGCAGCTAATGATTTCTCTGGTGTCCGGCCGATCCCAGTTACGTCAGTTTTTAGCATAATATACGAAAGCTTTGTTGCCGCATGGCTAAAAAAAATATCTTTTGAAAGTAACTGATCGAAAGCAATTTGGAAACATCCCTAAGTGTTCGACAGTTCATTACCTCGTTAATTTAATTGATTTTATTTTAAAACACATGGATGGACCTGGAAAATGGATAAATTTAATTGCAACTGATTTCAGAAAAGCATTTGACCTTGTTGATCACAAAATCCTTTTAGAAAAAATGGCGGAAAAAAATATACTCAGCTTTATTATTAAAATCATCAAGAGCTTCTTAACAAATAGAGAGCAAACTGTGAAGTATAAAGACCAATTTTCCACTTCTCTGACAGTTTTTTGTGGAATTCCACAAGGAACTGTGATCGGGCCGCTGGGCTTCCTCCTCATGATAAATGAAATTGCTGCTGAGTTGGAGGACAGATGGAAATACGTTGACGACTTGTCCTTAACGGAAATCGTATCTAAGGATTCGAAGAGCAATGCTGCTGGTTTCATCGACCAAGTTACCTCAGAGGCGGCTGAACTAAACATGGTCGTGAATAAAGACAAATGCTCGGTCATGACATTTTTCTTTTCTTCAGAATACTCAACCGTCTTTCGAACCTCCTATCGCTTCCGAGCTAATAAGTCATAAAATAACTTTACTTGGTGTGGTGATTTCTTCTGACCTCTCATGGCGGGAGAATACAAAGACAATTGTAAAAAAGCTAATGGCGCAATCCAAATGCTAAAAACACTGAAAAAATTTCGAGTTCCTAAGGACAAGCTGAAACTAATATTTACACTTTCATCCGCCCCTTAGTTGAATATGCTTGTCCGGTTTGGCACTTTGCCCTTACCCCGGATGAAACTGATAAAATAGAACGAGTTCAGAAGAGATCACTGCAAATCATTTATGGCGGTTCCCCTCTACCTTACTCCTTTTACCTCAAGGAATTTAAACTTGAATCCCTTTCTTCCCGCCGAGAAAAATTATGCCAAAGATTTGGCTCCTCCCTCCGTCAACATCCCATCTAGCGATCATTCCTTCCCCTACCTTTTGTCCCTATAAGATCTCGTCCCCCCAGGGAAGTGGCTGAGAAGGTTCCGAAACTAACTCCAGTCCACTGTAACACCATGCGCTACAGTAAAAGGTTTGTGCCAAGCTTTGTGAAATATTACAATGATCTCTAGTGTTTTTATTGTTTAGTTTATTTTATCCTGACGAAGTTTTATCAGACAATTTTATTCTCAATCTCAAGTGTTTTTATCCTTTAGTGTATTTATCCTGACAAAGTTTTATCAGACAACTTTATTTTGCTAATTATGACTAAGAGACATCATATTTGGGCTTTGCCCACGAGAGCTACGTCTTGTTTTTGAATTAAATGAATTTGAATTTGAGATCGGTACCTGCGCAACGCAGACCATTGGTCAGCATGCGAAAAACTTTTTTTTTTAATTTTTTTTATTGTTGTTGCTCAAATTTTACCATGTTTACTTTTTGAAAGACTGCTAGCAGTGGTTGAAACATAATTTCAAATTTTCATAGAAACATGGTTTAAAACTTACCTCAGTAAGATCCATTAGCTTTTCACTTCGTGTTTCCTTGACAGTATTCGATACTGGAACTTGCTCTTTCAGTGCGGGAGGGGAAGGGTGCCATTTCACTCTCAGCTTTGTATCCAAAAATTCTTGATTGACAATTTCTTTGAGAGCCGTCTCCGCTTCATACCGATATTTGTACTCCACTATCAGATCTGTTGGCTCAGCCGACATATGACTCACTATATCGCCATATTGCTGAAGAAAAATTAAAATTAAAAGAAGGAAAGAAAAAAGGCCGTCGGCAGACGGCCTTTGGACGGCCTCACCAGTCGAATAGCTTTTGAATAGACTCCCTAAAGCAGAGGACGCCAATTGAGTGGAAGAACAATTCCCCCTATATTTTTTTTACAATACTTTTCTTGGTATTTCTATAGAACATAAACAAAAAAAAAAAATTCTCCCCCCCCTACATTTTCGTCAATTGGTCCCCCTTGGCCAAAGCTATGAGCCTGCAACTGAATCAGCTTTTGCAAGGCCGAATCCAGGATTTTTGTTTGGGGGGGGGGGGGGGTACAAAAGAACGATACAAAACACACACGAAATTTTTGTGCATTTTGTTACTTTTTTACGAGTCAGAGAAAAATTTCCAGAGGGAGGAGGGGGGGGGGAGGTTAAACCCAGTACAGTACAAGACCAATTTGTAATGAGAAATGTAAGAGCCGTTTGGTTAAAGATGAGAAAATTAAAACTGCCCCTCCCACACCTCGGTCTCCCAGACCCCAGTTTGCCCTCCCCCCACCCAGATAAAATTAGTTTCTTCAAAGATCTTGTCAAAACTAAGATAAGTCTGCATAATTCAAGCATCCACAGAAACGGGTCAGTTTCCTTTAGTATACCTTCACCTTTATGGTACTACATGGCTCATTTTCAGGGTTTCACTGCTAATTTTCACTTGATTTAGAATAATTGGCTTCAACACCCCCCCCCAACCCCCACCCCCCCAGGATCTGACGAAATTACGCCACTGCTGATACGTAAATTCATTTTTTTTCGCTTTTTTTTACTTCTTATGTTGTATTGATGTTTATCCTTTTTTACTTTATTTAATCCTCGATAACAACATTTTTAATGTTTTGTAAAGAGGATAGATGTAAACTATTAATACTATTATTATATTTCTTTACAATAAACAACTGTCTGGTATAACCCTGGAAGCGTTTAAAATGTGCCAAAACAGCTTACCGCAAGAAAGGCAAGAACATCACCAGTGTCCTCTTCTTTAAAACCAGAAACTAAAAGTTTTGTTGTGCGTCTATCTAACGAGATTTTTGGCCCAATAAATCCACCTCGACCACCCCTTGCTCGAATTGCTGGTTTCCCACGAACAGTGGCACCACCCACTGCCGCAAGCTCTTGACGAAGGCCAACAAGTCGCTGCTTAGCCACTGCATATTCGGCCGGAGCCATCAATCTTGTTTGAAGTTCGACTTCCGCCTGGAATAATTCCTTTTGTATGTCTTCCAAATTTCTTTTCAAAGGTGCACTTATTTCTTTTTTTAAGGATTCTATGCTTTCTTGTACAGTTTTGATTGTTTTCACAAGAGTGTCTCTCTCATCTTTTTTCATAGTTTTGCCACCCTTTTCAAGTTTTTGCAAGAAGGATTTTCTGTTGTTCAATCTGTTTTTCAAGCAGATCTTGCTTTCGCTTCACAATGTCCAGCTGCAATTTGGCAGCTTCTTTTTTCTTCTGCTCTTGTTTTTTCCTCATTGCTTCCTGCGCAGCTAATAAAGCTTGAGCCTGTTTAATGCTTTCCAGCTCCTGCGCTTTTTGATGCTCCTGCTGCTTCGCCAACACCTCTTTATTGACAAATGTCGTGCTCTGGATTTTATCTTCCTCATAGTCCATTACTTCTTGATCATGTGGAACTGGTCCGAGACGATCTTTCAAAGACCTGCAAAAACATATATACTATATTAAGTGCACTGAAGCTAGGAAAAAAGAAGAAGCATTTCCCCCGTAAATTATACTTGACCCTTGCTGCTCAAAAGGTAGGGGGGGGGGGGTAAGGATATTCCCCCTGAAATAGGTTCGAAAGACTCCTTGGAAAACAACGGTCTAGAATTGAAATTTTTCTCATTCTGACCCCCCCCCCCCCCCCAACTACAAAATAATCTGACTCCCATGCCCTCAAGGTGGAACCTTAAACAAAATAAATCTCATTCCAAGTCAATGAAAACTTACAACCAGCATAACTGATTTTTGGATTATGTCTTTCCTTAAGCATAGTTCTTACCGTTTGAACAATTTACAATTGTAATACGATCTTCACACTAAACTACTAAAATGCTGCCAGCTTCACAAAATTCTATTGTATGTACTGTGAATTTCTGCATGCAGCCAAAGTTGATGGCTGCATTTTTCACCTTCCATCGCAGTCGGCAGGCAAAAGGCGGAAGACTTCTTGCTTCTTTTAAGCATGCTACACACAAATTAAAAAATTAAAAGTATCTCATGGTTTGCATGCCATTTTCAGATTTGGTGAGAATCAATCACTGACTTGAAGATATTTGTGATTAAAGTCTTAAAAAATAAAAACACTTTTTCAGGTCAATTTTTCAAACTCAGTCCAATACACTTAATAGCGATTCTTTCAACTAGAAAGAAGGACAAAAAAGAGAGAAGCTAGCAAGAGAGAGAGAGAGAGAGAGGAGAGAGAGAGAGAGAGAGAGAGAGAGAGAGAGAGAGAGAGAGAGAGAGAGAGAGAGAGAGAGAGAGAAAAAATCTAAACAACTTCGAGACGAATGGAATGTATCTACTCTCATTGCCTGGTGGATTTCCAAAAAATCTTTAAATTTAAACAGGGAGACAGCTGCTTCAATTATATTTTGCGCAGTGGCGTCAATATATGAAAATTTGGGGAGAAAGGGAGATAAATTAGTGTTTTTTTTTTCAATTTCTCAATGAAAATAATAAAAAAGGTAATCTAACCAGGTGGGGAGGTGGATCTAAGAAGGGGCGGCACATACACCCCCCCCATTGACGCTACTGACTTTACGTTCGTTGTAGCCGTACAATATTTATCAGTCAACAGAAACACTGAACATAAACTTGATTTCATCTATAATGATCCAACAAATTATGAGGGAGAGATCAAAGCAGTAGCTATTTTAGGCCTCATAATCGGGGGGGGGGGGGGGGGAGGGGCAAGGCACCTTAATAGGAGTGTAATAATATTAAACAGAAGGAATTTATCGCCAGATCTCAGAAAAACTGGGTGATGGCAGCTGCCATCCCCCCCCCCTGACCAGGCCTAAAACCGCCTCTTTATAAAAGGTATATTTACTTATATCCATTGTATAATAAAAACAACATGTTTTTAGAAAAGTTTCTAATTTCCAAATTGATGGTTGAAACCCCCTCCCCCCCAGATCTTTCCTAAATATACCACTAAAAGTAACAATTGGTAAATTGATAAAATTTATATTGTATTCTTTTGTCAAATTGAAACATTTGGTTAGAAAATATATTTATTTTTTTTTATATATAAATGGTATAAAACAGAACAAACTTAGATGACGACCTGTCAAGCAAAATATAGAAACACATGTCATACATCTCAGGGACATAGCAATTACAGTAGGTATAAAAGCGTATTATCATCCTGTCGTACTGTTTGATTGACACAAAAAAAAAATCACGATAACCATCAACTTATGCAACCCTTTTATCATGCGAATTTTGCGGGATTGAACATTCTTTCAGAACTTTTTATGCAGGCATAATTTTGATTTAAAAGGGAAACTATAATCATCATGAGCAATATGGAAGTAATTAGAGACCGAGTGCGCGTTTGACATGCAACATTGCTGATATCAAGAAAACTTGGAAAAAAAATTGGAACAAAAAAGACTCGAGCAAAATCTCAAACACTTGTTCTCACCTGTAGAGACATAGCTGAGACAAAAAGAATTATCATCGCTAGTAATTTTTAAGTACCAGGTTTACAAAAAGATAGTAATAGAGTTAGGTGGTAGTAAAAAAGAAAGGGAAAAAAAAAATCATTTCAAAGATCTTAAACAAAGAGACCATTCTTCTCTCTGTAACAGGCTAAATTCTTGCAGTATGTTTTGTCTGCATTTCAGCCCATCTAAGGAGTATAAAAGTCAATAAAAATTGTTATCTCAATTATACCTTTATATTAAAAAACACCAAAGTCTTTTCACGCTAATAATACCCCTAAGTATGATTATACCAAAGTATTACTAAGTATTATAAGACCAAAAATTAATACCACTAAGATCCAGTTCAGTAAAAGGTTTAACCAGGGACATATGCATAGGGATACTACTAGGGGGAGGGGTACCACTACGTCTTTGAATCCTCCGTTCCCCCGAATGCCAAATTTTACTGAATTTCTGGGCCCTTGTTATTCGAATTTAAAAATATTTTTTTTCTATTTATTATTTCCCCCCCCCCCATAAAAAATTCCTTCATGGGTTGAATGGAGCAGTTTTCGTTTGTGGTTTAGATCAGTATCGTCTTTTTAATGAGATAATTGTCGACTCGACGCCCGTGATAAATAACCGCTACACTACTACTTTACCTATTTCATTTGAGGCTGAATATCTCCCACAGATCATTGTTTAACGATATTAACATATGCCATTGGTGGGATACCACAACCATACGGAGACTAACCCAAATAGATGAGCAGGTCAAGGGTGTTTTATTAGTACTTGACTCTAAATATTTCCTCCCTCAAGATAATCAAAAGAAAAAAGTGCGGCTAGGCGTTTATTTTTCGCCTTGATAAACAATGACATGGTAAAAAAAAACTCATTCAGAAGGGGATGAGGGGATGTACCTGTAAAAGACCCTCATTGATTACACTTGTTCTACTATCCTATTCTAGATTCTCTGGAGTGGTGCTAAACAAGTTTCAAAACCCAAGAACAAATGGAACAGCCACATCTGAAGACGAGTCTCCAGTGGGACTTTTACAAAGATCACATTTCGTGCATAAAGGCTAAGCAGGATGGAAGTAAGGAACCGTTACCGCTAGTGAATAAGGCATATAATTCATAAAATTTTGCGCCCTGTGCACAAAATTTGTGGTAACATTTGTACACACTTCTCTCAGTGTGTTAAAAATTAGTAGAAGCCAGTCCTATTTTCTGTGCTAAAAATTGTACGTGGGTTACTCGAAGCCAATAGGCAGCCGACTTTCGCTTCACGTGTGTATTTAAGAACAAAAAGAAGAAAAGTCTAATATTTTATTTTGCCAAAAATGAGCCAATGTACTGGAAAATTAATGGAATTTTGGGAGTTATTTTAATTGACATTATGAGAAAGAGAGTCCGATAATCTAACAAAATGGCAGTTGTGCAAGCCACAACAACTTTAAAATTGCTGTGATAATTGAAAACACTTGGTTTACAATTTTTTTTTCCAATAATGAACGGGCGTGGAGAATAAGGATTATATACGTACAGTTTATTCTTTTTTTCTTACATAAGCCTGAACAGTCCTTAAGAGTTTATCTGAATAACTATAAGATCATGCAGGTATATTTACTTTCAAACGGCTATGGTAACTTAAAAATTATTAGAACGGAATGTATAACACTCACTCGACAGAACATTCCAAAAGCTTTTTAAAGTGCGTGAACATGACTGATCGAACGTTTTTTTTTTAGGGTTTCAGTATTTTAAAAGACTGATAGACTAGGTTGTCTTTGAGTAATTGGTTTTTCTTGGTGTAGAAAAAATAAAAACAGACACACATTAAACAAAATCCCTAGATTTAAAAACGAAAATAAAAGTATACACCTTCCGACTGCTTCTCCTATCTTTTTGTAGTTTACTTAAAAGTCGTTTTTTTTTCAAAAGATCTCCCCTCCTTTTATGGTTTCTTCATTTTTTTTACCAAATAAATAATAACAGATAAATAAGGTAAGGATGAGAACATTTAGTTAACAAAAGAAACCTCTAAAACGAAAGTTGGTTGGTACAACTTAATCCTCATGCCGGGGTGGCGTTGAGAGCGTCGTCAGCCTTCTCAACGTGGAGCAGTCTGCAGTTAGGGCCTCTGCATCAGACAGCAAAATTCCAGCTTGATCCAAGAAAATCCAGAGACTATCACTCCACCAGAACTTGGGTCTTCCTCTTGGACGCTTCCAGCCATTACTGGTTGGGTCAAAGTCGGAAAGAATCCGAGCCAGAGTGTCAGCCGGCAATCGCAAAAGATGTCCAAACCAACGAAGTGTCCGCTTGGCAGCCAGGTGTGACAAAGGTGATTGGGAAGTCATACTTCGTAGGTGGTCGTAGCTGACAAAGTCTGTCCATCGGATTTCCTCGATTGTGGGAAGCCACTTATATTAAATAGTGTCAAAACGGCGCTGGACAGCTGCAGTTGTAGGCCAAGTTTCAGCTCTGAATAGCAGGATCGAATAGACTGACCCTTCAAGGATCTTCATTTTGGTGACTCGTTTGATCATTGGGTTCTTCCAAACATGGCTCAGTCTACCGAAGATGGGAGAGGCCTTGGCCACGCGGGCAGCAACTTCATGGTGGATACAGCCACCATCCGATGATATTATAGAACCAAGATAAGTGAAGTGATCAACCACTTCGATTTGGTTTCCAGCGACCAAGAAATTAAAATTGTCGGCGTCAGACTTTGGCTGCATTACCACGACTTTCGCCTTTTTCCAGTTAATGGACAGTCCTGGTAGCTTCACACAGAAGCGTGTTTAGATCCACGAGCAGCTGTGACTTGAAGTTGATGACTAGTGCTATGTCATCAGCAAACTCACAATAAGTGACATTTCTATCCCCGTACTTGAGTTCAAAGCTCAACTTCCGGGTTGTGCAACTCATAACATGGTCAATAATACAGTTAAATAACTCAGGAGCAACTGAACAACCTTGCCTGACTCCTGTTCTAACTGGAAAGAACGCACTACGTCTACCATTCACATGCACACAGCTCTCAGTCTCTTGATGCATGGCTCTGAGTAGGCGGACATGTTTTGACGGAAGGGCAGCATTAGAGAGGATGTTTCATAGAGAATCTCAATCAACTGAGTCAAATGCTGCCTTGAAATCGACATAAGCAATGAAAGCCTACTGGCAGAACTCGTTCGCCTTCTCGGTGACTTGTCTTATGGAGAATATCTGCTCTGTCGTTGATCGGCCAGGCATAAAACCCGCTTGCTCTACTCTCCACTTTCGTCGAAGGTGTGAAAAACATCGCTGCAATAAAACCAAAGAAAAGATCTTGCCTGGTACCGAGAAAAGCGTTATCCCTCTATAGTTCTTGCACTCCCTCCCGGAAGCTTTTCTCTTCCACAGTGGTAGGATCACTCCTGTACGCCAGTCTTTCGGATGATCTCCAAGTCCCGTATCGAATTGAATAACACTTGGAGCCAGAACAGGATAGTGCCACCGCCGTTTTAAGCAGATCCGCAGAGATTCCACGGATGCTGTGAGCTTTGCAGTTTTTCAATTTCTTCACAGCATTCGGAATTTCTACCACTGAGAACCCAGGTTATTATAGATCACAGGTTGGGGATGGCAGGAGTCGCTACAGATGGAAAGAGAGGACGCATTAAGCAGAGATGAAAAGTGTTCATTCCACCTTGAAAGGTTGGACACTATGTCTTCTATGAGCACTCCGTCCACAGACAGTACGTTTTCTATTGGTCGAGCACACTGGTCCGAAAACTCACGTAAGTGTTTGTACACTGCTTCAACGTCCTTCCTTGTGGCAGTTTTTTGTAGCTCATCAGCTTTGGAGTCAACGAAAAACTTGAGATCTCTATGTATCACCTTGTTCTTCATACCATTCAGATGTCGATAGATCTTCTTATCCCCCCGCAGTCTGGCCTGCCTTCGGAGTGCAATGACGTCCACAGCCTCCTGTGACAGCCAAGGATGTTTGAACTGAACTTGCAAGCCAAGAGTTGTTCTAGCTGCGTCAGCGACTCCAGTTTTAAACGAGTCCCACAAGGCTTCAATATCCGAAAGCAGGGACGGGCTTTCGAAACGGTTTTTAAGATCAGCTATGTACCACCTTTTTTTTTATCGCAGAAGCATCAAGATTGCGGAGATTTAGCGTTGCAATGCGCTTGTCGACCTTATGAAATGTCAGCTTAAGATGAATTTTTGCAACTACAAGTCGGTGATCAGTATTACCAAGGTCAGCACTACGAAACGAGCGGCAATTAGATACCGATGACCTCCATCGCCGAGAGATGATGATATAATCAATCATTTTCTTTGTGAAGCCGTCGTTACTATACCAAGTATACTGATAAATTTGAGTTCTTTCAAAAACTGTCTTGGAGATAACAAGCTGATGGGCCTTGCTGAGCTGAAGTAGATGATATCCTTTGTCATTAGTTACGTCCGGGGTAACATGACCCAAGATGACTTTCCATACGCCTCTGGGATCACTAACGGTAGCGTTGAAGTCCCCAAGAACAAGCAATATATCACTAGGAGAGGCAGAAGAAATCAGTTGCGTGAGGTCTGTGTAAAACTGGTCCTTAACATCGGGATAGGCCTCATTTGTTTGCACATACCATACAACTACAAAGAATCTTTCATTACGGTGTCTCAGGCGGGCTGCGAGGAGACGCTCTGATATGGCATTATAGGATATGAGTGCATTTCTAGCTCTTATAAAGAACCAGACCAACACCAGCTCTCCTTGTGTTTCCAGTACCCAACCAAATTAGACTATAATTGCCGCTGATGAATTTTTCACCTTTTCCTGGCAAATGCGTTTCTGTAATGCCAGCAATAGCTACAGAATACTGCTTGAGTTCATTAGCGAGAAGTAACTCAGCGCCTGGAAAACTCAGAGTTAGAATATTTCAAGTAGCAATTTTCATACCACTCTTTCCAAGGAGTTTCAATCTTCGGGTGGTTTGATCACCGTCGTCAAGATATCCGGGGACATGCTGGGGTCGGCAAAGAGACTAGGTCCCCCCTCCCTTGGTCAGCGCCTCCTACTGCAGGTACCCAACATATCTGTCAGACATTCCCCTATCCACCACCCGGGGACGCGCTGGGTGGCCTAGGGGAAGGTCTCTACTGTGAAGATGACTCAGTAGGTGACTCCGAGTATAACCGAAAACAGAAAAAAAAACGAAAACAGAGAGCTAAAGAAAAAAATGACAGTTCACTGAACATAATAGAATCATTCCTAAACAACCCTTGTAGTGGATGTTAGTGGTGAGTGACTCTGCAAGCTCAGCCACCGTGAGTCTGGGAAGATTACGGTTAAAGAAATTCCCAAGTAACATCGAACTTCAGATGCCAGGTGAGGTGGGAAAAGCCTGGTCATGCTGCAAGAAGAAGCACATGATTAATTCTTTACATTACCTTAGATCCTCCTGGGCCTCCAGAGGCGCTTAGGGCATTCAATAAAAGTCGCCAGTCATCTCTCATCGCTGCGGCCGCCAGACATCTTGCCATTCAGGTTGGATTGAGGCATTGAGATTTGTGAGATCACCCCGGTAGCAGCGTCGTAGGGTGTTTTTGGGGCGTCCTGTTCTTCTGGTACCACGTGCTGCCACTGAAGGACAACCTTCGGTAGAACGTCTCTTTCTGATCGTCTGTGGCTTCGTTAGTGGGTGCATAGCACGCAACCAGGGTAATTTTGACATGTTCCAAATGGAATAGAGCAGTCATAATGCGGTTGTTCACGGGTTTCCAGCTAATTAGTCATTTTGCCACTGGTTTTGAAATGACTACGGCCACTATAGTTTCTCGTCGTGTTTCATGGCCGCTGAAGATTAAAGTGTTTCCACCGCTGAGCAGTTGCTTTCCATTTCCCAGCCATAGCACTTCCGAGTGGGCCATGATGTCTAGCCGATAGCGGGTCATCTCCTTCTCTAGCTGTTCCACCTTTTACAGCTGTGCTAGCGTCCAAACGTTCCAAAATCCAATTTTTAGTAGTATTTTTCACATTCAAAAATATTATCCGTTGGGTGAGTACAGGGGGTCGTCATTGAAAAGGGAATTCCGGTTATATTTTTCTTGGACGTTTCTTTTAGCATATTTTTTTCCAGGGGCAGGTTGCTAACCACTGCAAAACTCTCCTCCTTTATCCAGGCTTAAGCTTGGCTCTAATTACTTACAGGCAGAGTTTCATTCTTAAAGCTACATTTTCACAGTCATTATTGTTTTTATGTTATAAAAAAAAAAAAAAATATTGCTTTTCTACGTTATAAAAAAGAAAAAAAAACGGAGAAAAAAAGAAGAAAAAAAAACAAAACAGATAAAAGCAAAAAAAAAAAAAAATAAAAGAAAACAGCTCCTTTGAATTGATCCAATTAAGGGACCGGACATAATGGGATCATTCTTAGAGCTACAGTTTAAAATCATGATGATTTCTCTATGAGATAAGATTTATTGCAAAAAGCCTGCGGGCCATGGCAACACAGAATACAGTCTAGAAACAAAGCTCGGGAACAAAATACAACTTTAGATAATATAAAAAAAACGAAAAAAAAAAAAAAAAAAAAAAAAAACAACAACGACAAAAGACAAAAAAAAAAAAGAAACACACCGAGGTTCAACATTTTAACCGACAAACACCAATCATAATAAAATTCAATTCTTAAGAACCGTAACAAGCTATCCCCTCAAACATGATTCCCTATATTTACTCTTAAACGAAGAAACTGACACAACTGTTTAATAGCACATGCGTTCCTCTCAACCATCCGCACAATTAACCAGCATTCACTCCCAAACACTCGTCCAAAACATTCACTCCGCAATTCAGACAGCTCTTCACACTCGGATACAAAATGAAATAAATTCTCATTCACACATTAACACATAGGGCAAAAATAGGGGCCAGTACTAAATTAGCCCCTATATAATATTATAACAAAACAGAAAAAAAAGAAAGAAAGAAAATAAAATTATACCTTTGAGTTGACCCAAGTGACGGCGGTATGTTTTCTTGTTTGTCAGCATTATGCCAGAAAACTTTTATAAAGCGATTATTCATAACTGCTTCTGATGATCGATAGGCAGCCAATGCTTCCCCGTGGTTTGAAAAAGTGACTACAGCTGCTTCTGGGTCACCGCCATACATTATCTATAAAGCAAAATAAACTATATTCAGGGCTTATCTTTTAATTCAAATTTGTTTACGCAATACAACTATTCGAGTATCTTACAGTACAATTAATATATAAACAATCGCCGATTTTGGTAATTCTATTTTTTTTTGTCAAGCAATTTAATGAGTAAGAAAAATTCAAGTTAGATCAGGCAATTTGGCAATTTTTTCTACACAAAAGCAACAACTATGGAAGACAATAGCTTAGAGCACAAAACTGAATGATAGCATAATCCTGCGTGAGCACAAAGACGATTGATATAGCTCACTGATGTTATGAGGGATAAATTCCTATCACTATAAATCTTGTCTGTGTGAGCCAAGAGTAAGACTTAAAAAAGAAAAAAACTGTCGTCTTTCATTCAGCAACCAATAAAAACCGATTACTACTACTACTACTAACAACTCAACGCATCAATAAGCCGCCTGAGGCCAACACAGCTACGCACGCTCCTCCTTCATCCCGATCTATTCAAAACCTTTCTTTTTACACCCTCCCACGAAGTCCCCATTTCCTTTAAATCTTTCTTTATGAGGTCCTCCCACCCCAGACGAGGACGATCTGCTTTCCGTTTAGCCCTAGACGGTTGGCCGAAACGAACAATCTTCGGCAATCTGTCATCCTTCATCCACACAACCTGCCCTAGCCACCTCAACCTTTCTTTCATTATAGCCCTAGAGAGCGGTATTGAACCACATCTTTCGTACAGCCTATAGTTTGAAATACGATCAGTCAGCCGGGTACCCAGAACAATCCTTAAGCAATTTCTCAGGAAAACATCTAGTAAATCTTCATCCGCTTTTCGGAGCGCCCATGCCTCAGAGCCATATTTGAACACTGTCATCACTGTAGCTTCTAATATTCTAATCTTGGTCTGCAGACTTATCTTCCTATTCTTCCGAAATTTTCTTTAGCTGTGAAAAAACACCCTGAGCCTTGGCTATTCTACTTTTAACATCTTCACTGCTCCCACCATCTTTACTAATAATACTACCAAGGTAAGTGAAGCTGCCCACCTGATCAATCTTTTCATTACCTAACGTCACTTTTTCATCTTCACTTATTCCTAGCCTTAGTGACTTAGTCTTCTTAACATTAACTTTCAAACCTATTCTAGCACCCTGAACTCGCAAAATCTCTAAAAAGTTTATTCATTTTGCTCACACTGTCATCTAGGATGCTTAAATCATCAGCATAATCTAAGTCCAGGAGACTTTTTCCTCTCCATTTGATTCCGTCGTCTCCCATTGCCTTTCCTGTGCTCCTTAAGACAAAGTCCATCAAAATAATCCATATAAAGAGGGATAGGACACAACCCTGCTTAACTCCTGATTTAATACAAAACCAGCTGCTAACCTCATTTTCTACCTTAACCACAGCAGTGTTATTCTCGTACATAGCACTAATCACTTTAATGTATTTGTCTGGTATACCATACACGGATAAAACCTTTACTAAAGCTCTTCTATCAACAGAATCGAGCGCTTGCTCATAATCTATAAAACTGAGGACCAAAGGTGTTTGACAACTCAGGCTATTCTCAGTTATTCAGCTAAGAGTGAAAATTTGGTCGGCACATCCTCTATATTTTCTAAAACCGCACTATTCTTCTCTTAAAACTTTGTCTACGGCATCTCTCAGTCTAAAAAGTATCATATTACTAAGTAAGACTCACTCAAGACCAATTTCCACACACACGCACAAGGGCATATCCAAGATTTTTGTTCTTGGAGGTGGTGGTGGTCATATTTTTTTGGGGGAGGATTACAAAAAAAACTTTACAAAACGGATCAAAAAGTTGTTTATATACATTTTTGTAATTTTTCACGTGCCAGGCATTTTTTTTTTTTTGGGGGGGGGGGGGGAAAACTCGGTAATCCCACCTGAATACGGCCTTGTCCACGCACACCAATAACAATTCTGGAATTTTCTTTTCCGTCAGATGATTGATGAACTGAAATCAAAATTAACAACAAACCATCTTTTTGAATTTTTCACTCTTTGTTGTAAGTACTTGGTCAAATTGGCCTCTGAAATATTTAGCTAAAAAGAGCGTGAGTTGGTTAATTATCCTAATAGAAAATGCAACATAGAATGTCCAGACGCACATTTAATTACTATAAACACGAATTCGCATGAATGAACTAAAATTGCTACTAACTCCAAAACAAAAAGAACAAGATCATAGCTTTAACGGAAAATAAGAGAAAAACAAGAGAGAATCCTCAATTTGAAACAATTTTTGAAATTTTCTTGTTCTACCTAATCTAGTAATAGCAATACATCCAACTTTGAACATTTCAAAAAAGTTCTAATTGTTCACTTTTAATTATTCTCAGCGTTTGTTTTTCACGCACCGGGATGCTTAAACAGAGAAATGAAAATTACAGCTTGAGATAATTGAAGAAGCAATTAATTTTGAGAGAAGTTCATGATTTTAAGCAGCTTTGGCGACAGGGACGTTGATAATCTGCCAATCGCTATTCCCTTGCATTTGTTGCTTTGGAAATAATCTATGATTAAAATTCTGCCAAAAAGCAATGCGCCTTTTCTGCTTCAGCAACGCCTTGCACATGAATTTTTATTAGTACAGTCTTTTTCCTAACAATAATCACTGGCTACATAAAATTTATTATAAATGTATTTAGCAAAAATTTAATTTTACAAATAAACCAATGATTTGCAAAACAAAATCTGGATACACAATCTTAAGGAAAACAATTTTTATGGGAGGAACCATTTAACTTACAAATTAACCTTTTATTCGCAAAACGGCGGTTATGAATGCACCTGATTAAGGAAAACAATTTTTATGGGAGGAAAAATTTATTTTTACAAATTAACCTATTATTTGCAAAATGGCGGTGATGCTTACACCTAATTAAGGAAAACAATTTTTTTGGGAGGAATACATCCACTTCCTTGAAAAATCAAGCATTTCAAGACTACATACGTGTGCTGGAAGGGAGGGAAATAATTCAGACCTGTACCCCTCCCCCAAAATTTTGACATTTTAACGATTTTTCTTAAAAGTTCTTTGATTTTACATAAAATTCACAAATTTTTTAAGTCCCTCCCCCCCGGAAACAATGCGCATATGCCTGCCTAGACCACTTTTGACCACATTTGTCAAATTCCAGCATAAAGAGCATTAAGCAAACTGCTCTTCATGATCATACTGCTTCTTATCAGAAAAGTGCGCATATGAAAAGTGTAATCCTTAGCTCACTAATCTAAAAACAAAAGTTAAAACCGACCTTAGGGGGTAAGGCCCCTGCCCTTTCGTGCAAACATATATGCTTTACTTATTCACAAGGGAGAGCATAAGCGGGCAGCTTTTAAATCCTATGAGCAAAGCTCTATTGGAAATATGGATTAATCCGTTTAGTTGATATGTAAATAAACAAATCTATCTAAATACCATAAAGATTTGACTCAGGAGTATCCATGAGAGGAAGAGATGTCAATCTAAACGATGACTGATTTTTGAACTATTTTCTTGGGGTTTGCATTCCTCCGAGGTTGAGAAATTTCCCCTTAAGTGAATAGCATAATTTAAGCTTTTATTTACATTTTAAATGCAAAAAAAAAAAAAACAACAACAAAAAACTTGCCGCATGTTATTGGAATTGCTGGCCATGAATCTTGATATAGCACCCCCCCCCCCACAAAAATTGCAACACTGTAATTTTTTTCAGAGAACGGGATAGGGGTTCAATTTTTTAAGGACTCAGCAGACCTGACTGAATTAAAAAACTGATCTTCCTGAATATGAGACATGGACCTCGCTGGCAACACTTGAGATAAGGTATTACTGCGTAAGCATACTATTGGACAAAACGGGATAAAGAAAGAAGCAAACATAGCAGTAATGCGATGACAATAGAAATAAGCAGTATAGGTCTATACCTGGACTGCTAATATATTTTAGGAGAATGATATTTAAGAGAACAGACATTTTTCAGAGTGGGGATACAAAAAAAGATTTCTGTTCATTTTAATATGTGTATCATTTTTTGGAGAGGTCTACAAGGGGGGAAGGGAGGGGACAAGGAAATCAAAATCCTCGGACCTCCTTATATCCAGGTATGATTAGCAGAATAGGCTACCTATGAACTGTGATTGCAGTATAGACAAAATATGCTCGAGTAACGAAAGTAAACTGCAATGACAGACGGATATTTTGTAGTAGGGGCGAAAAAATTTTGATACCCAAGTTCCATTTTCTAACTATTCCTAAAAATAATAAAAAGGAAAATCAGGATATTTCAGAAAAAAATCATCAAATAAAATATAAGAAAACGGATCAATTCAAACGGTAGATCAAACTGAGTTTAAAAACATTAGCTGAGAGCCGTAGTTTCACAAAAAAATGTCACATATCACGTGTTTGAGTTGTCGCATCCAATGGTGTTTTAACGAGGGATTCTATTCCATTCATTTAGTTACAGACCGGGTATTAGCATAACTATTTCAAATCCCTTAGTCGATAGTAATATAGGAAAGAGAAGTAATGTGCAAAAACGCCGACAGATTTATATTTTTGAATGAATTGGATAATAAACTAAAAAAAAGACAATGAAGAAATTTATAGAAAAGGCACGTCACACACATTAATTGGTGTTGATTACCTTCACAGTGAAGCTGGCTGAATTTAAGGCTTTTCCCCGCAATCCAATTATTAGTTAAGAATTTTTGTTCGGACGGCGGAATCACAACTGCTAGCTGACAAAAATTGTTAGGTAACAATCCGCAGAAACATAGTAATTGGACGAAAAAAAAAAGGCTTGTAAAATAGGTGTGAAAACTTCAGGGATTACTTGTGGGGCCAAGAGGACCTCGAAGGAATTAAAAAAAGGTCAAATCAGAATACTTTAAGGGAGCAAAAAAGTTCTAGCCATTGGCCATGTCAGCATATCTAAGGGGAGCAAAAAAAGTCTATCCATTGGTCAAGTCAGAATACCTCAGGAAAGCAAAAAAACGGTCTATCCATTGTTCAAATCCGAATCCCTTAGGGGAGCGAAAAAGGTCTATCCATTGGCTAAGTCAGCATACATCTCTTAGGATAAAAAAAAACTATTCCATTGGTCAAGTCAGAATACCTAAAGGGAGCCAAAAAAAGTCTATCCATTGGCCAAGTCAGAATATCTTAAGGGATCCAAAAACTCTATCCATTGGTCAAGGCAGAATACCTCAAGGAAGCCAAAAAGTCTATCCATTGGCCAAGGCAGAATACCTCAAGGGAGCAAAAAAAAGTCTATCCATCGGTCATTGGGCAAGCCAGAATACCTTAAGGGAGTCAAAAAGTATATCCATTGGCCACATCAGAATACCTCAAGGGAACAAAAAAGTCTATCCATCGGCCAAGTCAAAATACCTCAAGGGAGCCTAAAAGTCTATCCATTGGCCAAGGCAGAATACCTCAAGGGAGCAAAAAAAAGTCTATCCATTGGTCATTGGGCAAGCCAGAATACCTTAAGGGAGCCAAAAAGTATATCCATTGGCCACACCAGAATACCTCAAGGGAACAAAGAAGTCTATCCACCGGCCAAGTCAAAATACCTCAAGGAAGCCAAAAAAAGTCCATCCATTGGTCAAGTCAGAATACCTCAAGGGAGCAAAAAAAAGTCTATCCATTGGTCATTGGGCAAGCCAGAATACCTTAAGGGAGCCAAAAAGTATATCCATTGGCCACACCAGAATACCTCAAGGGAACAAAAAAGTCTATCCATCGGCCAAGTCAAAATATTTCAAGGGAGCCTAAAAGTCTATCCATTGGCCAAGGCAGAATACCTCAAGGGAGCAAAAAAAGTTTATCCATTGGTCATTGGGCAAGCCAGAATACCTTAAGGGAGTCAAAAAGTATATCCATTGGCCACACCAGAATACCTCAAGGGAACAAAAAAGTCTATCCATCGGCCAAGTCAAAATACCTCAAGGAAGCAAAAAAAAGTCCATCCATTGGTCAAGTCAGAATACCTCAAGGCAACAAAGAAAATCCAACTATTAGTCAAGTCAGAATAACCGAAAAAGGTTTTGCATATGCTTTGTTGAATAGTTTTGTCTGTGAATTTGTCGAAACAATTCTGTCAAGAAATATTAGCAACCCTGAACTCTCTATCAAGGTTATAAGCATAGACAATAGTCACCCTGCTTTGCTGCATTATCTGGTTTTTGAATACTGCGTTTCAAATTCTACAACAATGATTCGATTTGATAGAGAAGTTCTTCAAGGATGTTTGTTAGCAGTTTTGTTTGGATGACGAAAGCGTGATTGTTGGGAAATTTTTTAGCTAACAGCTTTTGTTCTGAACGGCGGAAAAGAGACATTTTACGACAACACCGCACAATTTCTAGCAGACGAGGATATTCATTAGCCGGTGAGCAAAGATACACTGTAAATATGTTGGCAGGGACGAAGTAAACAAAAACATAAAAAAGACACTTACGAAAAGCACAAAACTAACATTGTTATATTGGTTTTATGTAAAATGAAATAAAATCCCGAATAGACTAATTTGGAAATTCAAATAATAAACCTAAAAAAAGAACGAATTATGAAACTTATCAGTCGTCCTATTAAATAAATCACAATAAAAACTAAACAGAACCAACATTAATTGGACCAGAACTGAAGAGAAGCAGAAACTGAACAGAACCAGAACTTAAATCAATTTGTTTTAGAAGCTCTTAGAGATGAGGCTCCAAGTTCAAGGCTATACCAGGTAAGGAAGATTACAAGATTGCTGAACTGGGCAATATGGAAAAATGGACTGAGTATAGATAATGAGGTGGCAAAGATGGTAGGAAGTATTTTACGTGACTAAGAGGAACAGGTTCGGCAGTATGAAAAAAGCTTCTCATATTCCCCTCGACTCTACGTAGTGGTAAAGGAGACATGGAGCGAAGGGATTTTTTTTAAGTGAATTCAAGAAAGGAAGAGTTAAAGTGCATTATTCGATTGAGGGCGAATATAGAGGTATGGATGAGACTGTGGGTCATAAGCTCGGTGTGTGAGTGAATCACGAAAGGAAGTGTATGAAGAAAGTAGGTTAGATGAAAGATGGTTTGCGAGTATAGTGAGGGGCGAGGGTTTCGCAACTGTGGAAAGATTAAGGCGATTTCTCAGGCAAGCAATGGAGCATAGAAATAAATTTTGAAATTTGTGGAATGTGAATAATTATGTAGTGCCATTTAAATAGAATTGATTTTTTATTTTGTGTTGCCATAGCCCTAGGGCTTCTAGAGCAATAAAAGTTAGGAGTATTTTTGTTTAATTCTTAAATTTATAACCTATGTATAAAAGTTATTATTATTATTCTTTTTCTCTGCACTCCCAGCCACAAAACCTTGTACATATTAACGTATTTACATGTATTGTTTAAATTCATTGTTGAATTGTCGTTGGTTGAACACATGTATTTATATATCTATCAATCTACCTCCATCGACAAAATACCAAAATAAATATATTTAATTGATTACGGATCGTTTCTTAGCTACAGTTGCATTAAATATTATATTAATTCTGACACGACTAAAATTCGTGAAATACTTTGAAGTCCCAGTAAAAACTAAATGAAGTTCAAGCGTGTATATTCAGTATAAGAACATAGGGAGAAAAGACTAATTAACCATAACAGAAGTAGACGAATATTATCTCGAATCGCATGAATTAAGGTATCACCTCCTTCCTTCTGAACTTTGCGTTAATTTTTGGCTTTTTTTTTCCGCCATCCAAACAAATACTTAGCTAACAATTTACCCAAAAATAATGTTTCCGCCGTCCAAACAAAACTATTAGCTATCAATATTAGAGAATTTCTCTAACAAATCGGACCATTGTTGAAGAATTTTCAGCGCAATATTCAAAACTAGATAACGCAGGAAAAAAAGGATAACTAGTTTCTATGCTTCTAGCATTGATAGAGTTCAGGACTGCTAATTGTTATTACATTTCTATTTTTTCTAGCATTTTTTTTTTTGTCTTGTGGTGCTTTTGGCCTCACAAAAAACCTCTGAAATTATCAAGCCTTATTTCTAAGCTTGTGTTTTTTAAATTTTCCGCCTAATTACGTTTCCACGAGTTTTTAGCAAACAATTTTCGCCAACTGACGATTCTGTTTCTGCCGTCTTGATAAAAACTGCTAGCTAACAATGTAGGGCGAAAAAAAGCCTTTGTTGCACGAAAATAATTTATAATTTAGCTCATTGAAGTAAACGTTAATGTATAAAACGGCATTAAAAGGTTAATATAGTAAGCGCCAATTTATAATTTGGCTCATTTAAGTAAACATTATTAGCCTGGCTTTAAAAGATCACGTTAAAAACAAAGTTTCTAAAACTGTTCAAAGTCTAAACAATTTTTTACTTCTTTTTAAGGTAGGAGGTCCATAAACAGTAAAGCCGGATTCATTCAACTCGGAGCCTGATTCCGAGTTAATAGCAAAATCTAACCACGAAACTTCGCAGTATCTGGCCTCAATTCTTTTTGAATCCCCCTTTCCTGGAGTTTAATTACTAAAATCAGATTGCTTACATTCGGCTACACTTTTTTGGACTAGGTAAGGCCAACTAGGAATGATATAAAGATAACTTGCCTCAAAAGTTAAGATCAATAAATAAAAAAAAAAAATATAATAAAAAAAATAAAAAATAAAAATAAAATAAAAATAAATAAAAACAACACCAAATTGTTCAGCTTCTTTGAGGAGAAATCAGATACAGAACTGACGCGTATACACCTCGCGCTTTGAAAATCTTTAGTTTTCACGAGAATTTTAGAACATTCTTTAGTGCTAGTAACGAAAAGAAAAAATATGAACAATAGAGGAAACACTGGTAAGGATATGAAAAATAAATATAAAAAAAAAATGAAAATTTATAATAAGAAAATGTCAGACAAAACAGAAATTGTCCAAAAAACAGAAAATGTCAATACAAACATTAAAGAAAAATTAGACCATTTATAATTAAAGTTAGATGAGACATATTCATATTTCTCAGACCGATCAATAGAAGAGAAAAAGAGAATGATATTTCTTTTGTTGCTATCTATTTTTAAATCTTTAATTCTTATATTTTTTGGTTGTATAATTAACCATGAATATAGAAACTACACACGAATAAACACTTTGCGAAATTTTTGTCTAAATTGACACACGGAAGATTTGAATGCCAGACTTAAGATAGTTTGAAAGCATTATAGCAGCATTGAAAGTGTTTTTTATTCTAAATTATTTTAGAATTTTACTGTAAATTATATTATTTTATTCTAAATTATTACAATTCGGCATGAAGTGTAAAAGCTATAAAAATGTCATACTTTTAATGCTATTTTAGTTATTGCTCTTTTGAACATAGAACGTTCATACCTAATGTTCTCAAATATTTAATAATTATTTTCTCATAATAATTTTATTTGTTCTCGTCCATTTCACGAACCACATAAAATTGTATAGCCCCCGCCCCCCAAGCCTTCTGGGAAACTATTCGACAAACATCACCAAAAGGTGGATCTCCTAGTTTTCCTTGAAACCGAGAAATACTGCATGTTCTATTTCAAGCTTGCTATAAACTCATTAAGTTTATCACTCGTAATCAACGTAATATATATAACGTTACATAGCATTACATAGCAATATACATTAAGTTAAACTGGTTATAACCTCATAACGTTGTATATAGAACGTCAATAACATCCTATATAGAACCAGTGGGTAAAGTAATAGCAGAGGTATAAATCGTCTAATTTGTTACTTTAACGTTTATATTCCTTTTTTTTGGTCAGACCTAATGTTCTATACGCAATGTATGGTAAAAATTTTGCAAAATTTTGTCAAAATTGAAACACGGAATGTTTGCATGACAGGACTAAGATAGTTTGAAAGCATTGTTGTAGCTGCTTCAATATTCTAGTTATTACAAGAATACGACTTGGCTCATAAAAACACAGAAAAGTATTGCATTTTACAGAGTATTGTTACTTAATATATACAAAAAAAACCTTTAATACTGACATCTCTATTTTTTTTTCCGTAAATACGTAGTCGAAATCAACTTCCCTATGCTTTATATAACAAATAATTCTCAAGTACTTTTTTTTTTTTTACGTAAAAGATTTTTCTTTTCTTTTTCTGTTTCAAAGTTCTTCTATTGGTTTGTGTTCTCTTTCATGAGCTGTACATGTGTCAAACCACGAAAATATTTCTTTTTACATCATTATTTTTCAATTTTTCCCGGGGAAGAAGAAGGGTTAAAATGGTGGGCTATTTAAACTCAATAATGAAATGTCTGCCAGGCTTGTTGTCCAATGATGCAGCGAATTGATCAAAAATATGTGAGAAAAACAATATTTTAAGGGCCTACTTTAAAAAAAGTCACAAAAAAAACCGTTTGGCGAGAGCAGCGGTATTAGCAGAAAGCCTATAACGCGGAATCATACTATTTCAAGAGCCAGCGGTTTCTACCCCCACCCCCCAAAAAAAGATCTTGCAAAAAGAATCTCGGCTAATAATATTTAAGCACCGGTGGAGTTGCGATCGTTGCTTGCACACCTTGTATCTGATAAATATGGTAAAGTTAAGTTAAGGAGTTACCAATCCTCAAATCAACGAGCCCCGTAAAATAGTAAAGCCCCCCCCCCCCCCCGAACCTTCTGGGAAACTATTGATACAACATCACCAAAGGTATCACCTACTTTTCCTTGAAACTGAGAAAAACTGCATGTTCTGTGTCACGCTCGTTATAAACTAACGTTATAACGTTAAACTTTACAAACTCGTTATAAACCTTAAACATGTTGTTCAGATCCATCACCAGCAGTTATCGTTTTTAAATGCGTCTTTTCCTACTTCTGAGAAATCGAATTTTTTCTACATGCACGTTGCATTCGTGTCTGATCGGTAGCATTTATAGAAATAAGTAGGCTACCTGTAGGTTTACAATACGTCCAAATTTGGAAAAATGCTGATTCAGCTGAGCTATGTTGTTCAGACCTCTTGGAACCTTCCTCAATTCTAAACTGCAATTGTTCGGATTCCGAGCACCCATTCGCCTCTGTCGAGCCTCTGCCATTACTGTACCCACAGATTCGTCTGTTTCAGCGTCTACCTTTATCGGACGTATTTCTCGCACAACTAAAATAAAAAAAGTTTAATTTGGTTAGCTATAAAAAGGCACAATTATTTGATTCTTTACAATTTGAAAAAAAAATGGGAAATGACTATGAGCTTTTTTAATACATGTGTGTTTTTTTTTACAGCAAAAAAAAAAAAAAAAAAAAAAAAAAAAAAAAAAAAAAAAAAAAAAAAAAAAAAAAAAAAAAAAAAAAAAAAAAAAAAAAAAAAAAAAAACACATAATGATACAAAATAAGCAACGTTTGTTTTGCGTAGTACAGATTCCAAATAACAGTAAGGTGAGCAAGATAGTAATTATAAGGTCAAAAGGGGAATTGCAGCGATAAAAGAAAACGTGAAATTGTAAGATGAAAAAGGAAAGAGAAAGAAAAAAGAACCATAATAGCAGTTTCAAGTAAAAGTCAGTCTATATTTAAAACCTGTTACTCGGTTTAAAGAATAAAGTTACAAATAGTCGTCTCCAGTAACATTTCCATGAGAAATAAAACGCGGGTTCAGTGTTCATTGGATGAAGCTCTTCGCGTCATGACACCAGGTCTATTCATACCGACATGTCCCACCAATTTGAGACTTGAAATTATTTTCTATAATTTTATAAAAATTATACAATTATAATTCATATAATTCTATTTCTCATATAAGTAATTAATATAATTATTTCTCATATAAATTATCAGATTATAATTATAATATATCATTTCATATAAATTATGATTCATTATAATTCAGGACTTTTCATACCGACACGTAACGACAATGAGACTTAAATTTTTTTTATAATTTCATAAAAATTATAAAATTATAATTCATGTAATTTTATTTCTCATATAAATTATTAATATGATTATTATTAATTATTTCTCATTTAAATTAATAAATTATAATTATAATATACCATTTCATATAAAGTATAATTCAGGTCTTTTCATACCAACAAACCCCGACAATTTGAGACTTAAAATTAGTTTATATTCTTTACAATACGATTGCGAAGATGAAACAGATAATGAAGTAACTGCAACTTAACATTTGGCCCATGCTGCATATGCCTATGAAAAATTAAAAGGAGCGGTGTAAATTAAGCATGAAATGCGTCAAATTTTTTGTATCCACAAGTGACCCATTTTCATAGAGCTATTATGGTCGAGAACTTGTATCTTAAAGATTGTTATTTTAAATGCTTAGACTTTGTGAACTTTTTTTGATTAAAGTGCCTAGTATTAACAATCGAAGAAAACAAAAATTTATTAAAATTGCTGGTCTAATTTTCTCTTAAAATTCTCGTCCTTAAAATTCTTATTCTTTGAAATAGAGTTGTTCTAAGACTCTTCATTAATCTCTCTTATTCAAATTCTCGTCCTTAAAATTCTTATTCTTTGAAATAGAGTCGTTCTAAGGCTCTTCACTAATCTCTCTTATTCAAATTCTCGTCCTTAAAATTCTTATTCTTTGAAACAGAGTCGTTCTAAGGCTCTTCACTAATCTCTCTTATTAAAATTCTCGTTTTTAAAAATTTTATGCTTTAAAATAGAGTCGTTCTTAAAGTTCTTCACTAATCTTCCTTATTAAAATTCTTAATAAAACTCGTTAAAATTCTCGTTGGTAATAAGCAAAGGAAAATAAAGCTTATTAAAATTCTTATTCTTTGAAATAGAGTCGTTCTAAGGCTCTTCACTAATCTCTCTTATTCAAATTCTCGTCCTTAAAATTCTTATTCTTTGAAATAGAGTCGTTCTTAAAGTTCTTCACTAATCTTCCTTATTAAAATTCTTAATAAAACTCGTTAAAATTCTCGTTGGTAATAAGCAAAGGAAAATAAAACTTATTAAAATTCTCGTCCTTAAAATTATTATTCTTTGAAATAGAGTCGTTCTAAGGCTCTTCACTAATCTCTCTTATTAAAATTCTTATTAAAACTTATTAAAATTGTCGTTCTTAAAATTCTTATTCTTTAAAATAGATTCGTTCTTAAAGTTCTTCACTAATCTCTCTTCCAGTGTGTATTGTCAGAAGGAAAATGCACAGATATTTTTTTTTTTTCATACGTAGCTGCAAAGACAGAAGGTAGCTTTAGATAGATACCGAGAAGGCGTTTTAAAATTCTTACCTCAACTCGTTTATCCCTTTAGAACTGTGACTTCTCATAAATTTCAAAAATGGTACTACTATTTCAAAAATTCTTACCTCAACTCGTTTATCCCTTTAGAACTGTGACTTCTCATAAATTTCAAAAATGGTACTACGATGTCTTGAAAATAACTTTCCAGGAACTAAATTGGGCCACAGGTATAAACCCGAAAATTCATCGATCTGGGACAAAACCCATCATCTTGAACAACTGTTAATTCTTACTATTACCCACAGGGCTAATGAGACATAACTCATTATAAAGTTCAAGGAGAGGGTGAGTTTTTTGTTTCTTTGACTATACTGGAGAATGGTACATCCCATCCCAGGAACTTCAATATTTAAGCACAAAGACGGTTTTAGGGAGGTGGGAGAGAGGGCACGTGCCCCGGGCGCAAAAATTTTAGGGGTGTGAAATTTCAAATAAATAATTAAACGGCATCATTTTGTAATTGTAGAAATTTTATTTTTATTCAAATAAGTAGAGAGCACGGTTGGCAGTAAGCATAAGAAAATTGAGTCCGATTTTCATTTTCCCGATATTTTCATCACCAATCCTTGAAAATAAAAGTAAGTAGATCGAATTTAACTAATTTTCGAAGACGGAGAATTAGAAGCAATCAATTTGGACGAGATAATGAATAATTTGTAGAGACTAAAGTAAGAAAAGTCAGATTCAAATGAAAGGAAGACTTTGTTAATCAATAAAATTTTGTTAAAACTTGGCCTGAAAGCTTTTGGGATAAAAGGGGGAGGGAGAGGGGGGGGATAATCACGATTTTGCCACGGGCATAAGAGAGGCCGAAACCGTGACTGCTGAAGCACTAAGGAATTTTACATTATTACCGGGCGTTTTATTACCGGACTGAAGAAAACGCTGTGGTTGATTGTGTACTGCTCATTTTCATATTCTCCTTCTTGTAGCACGACTAGCGCTTTTCCGCCTCACCTGACATCTGAAATTCAGATGTTACTTGGGAAGTTGTTCAACCTTAAGCTCCCCAGACTCATGGTATCAGTTTCATATTCCGCACGTCTAATTAATCTTTAGATTTGTAAACTAGAACATAACTATAATTAGAGTATAACTATAATTACAACAAATTCACATGCATCTATAAATCCATTTTTAGGTTTACAGCAACGGAGTTCGAGTTAAAATTCGAAGCAAAACTGAAGTGTTGGGGGACTTAAACTGAGAAAGAACAGGCAAGTTGTCAACTTTAAGTTACTCTATTCTGCATTGACAAGAGCTAAATTTGAAATACAAGGTAATATAACTATTTTTCCAACTTTTATTTGAATTTTGTTATGTTACGAATGTGCTTTCTTTTACTTTTGACAATCTCTCGATTTTCTGTGGTGTCAATTCATTAGATTTTTTTTTTTTTTTTTTTTGGGGGGGGGGGGGGTGTATTTTTCAAAATCTAGTGAGGGGCAATTTTGTTGTTTTCTTCAATTTTTCAATGAAAATATACAACAGACATTTTTCTTAAAATGCCTCTCCAAAAAGGTATTCCTCAGAACCCAGTCTCGACTCCCCCAATTAAACCCTGTCGGCTTCAAAAATATCATTCATTTCTAGGCGAGAGAATTTTACACACCGCCCCAATTAGATAATTTGGCATGGATCGACGCTTATTTAGCTCGTGTGTAGAGTTCTATATCAAACTTACTAGAACTGACAATCTTCCCGATCTTTTCCAAATTTTTTATTTACTTAAGAATTCAAAACTTTTTACTTGAATCCAAAAAAGCAATTACCTGATCCTGCAGGTACGACGGCCTGCACTGGTGTGGTCATGTTTCTTCTAATGTAAGGACGGTGTCCAGTCGGTCGCATGGTCGGCTGATATGGAAGGGGTGCCATTAGGGCTACAAGAGAAACGAAATTTTATTAATAATAATATGACTGTTGCAAAATGAGATTTTTGTTCATAATAATCATGTAAGATACACCTTCAGAAAAAAAACAAAAAAAAAACACACCAATAAACAAAGTCCCAGATGTAGGGCATTCAGCAAAAAAAGTAATGCTTCCTTAGATTTAGTGTTAAGATCACAGTTTATAGAATTATCCAGTAAGTTTATCGCAGATCATTTCTGGTCTTCATTCTCGGTACGAACAAAAAGCTCCTCCCACTTCTTTCTGCATTAGCGGGTTAGTCTGTTTCCGATTGTTTCCAACAAAGTGCATTATTCGTAATAGCGGGTTTCCACTTGTTTCCGATTGTTTCGCGTCTGACTTGTCTACCCGTGAAAAGATCTGATGCCGCTTATGTTTCTATCTGCAAAAACGTTCTCTGGAGCACCCGCATCTTGGTCCGGGTTTTTATAATGGGTGAGATAGGGAATGATCATACTGGATAATTATATAAACTGTGGTTAAGATGGACTAATTAATTCACTACTCTTTCGGGTTAATCTATCTCAATCTCATCCCATTGAAATTCCAGTGGGCTTTCCCAGTAGGCAAAGTTTATTTAATAAGAACAACCTCAGTTACCCAATTGCCTTCAAATGGCTCAAAAAACTCTTAGACTATTTGAAATACCCTTATTCCATGCCCTAAGGATCCATGCCCTTAGTTCTGCCTAAGGATGGATGGATGATGGACTATCCATCAACATGTGATATGACATCATTTTGATACAATTATGAAAAACGCTTATGCCAATGGGGTTTCCAATTGCCGTCAAAACAATTCTTACTTCATAATATGCAGAATAATCGGTAAATATTTATATTAATGGACAATTCAGATACCTAAGAAGCAAACTTACCCCTAGCAACAGACTTTCATCCTGAATCCAAATATGACATTTGTGTCTGTTGCAAATTCTTTTCAGAAATACTTTTAATTTTCTTGCTTTGTTAACCAGAAATGCTATTTTGTTGAGTTGCCATTTGATAGAAAATAAATAAATTTTGTTGAACAGCAATCAAAATATTTAATGCTGATAAATCGAACAGTATATGTAATGACATATCAAATTGCCACTCAACAAAATTTAGTTGAAAACCTTTTATTTGGGGTTTCCAATTACCTTCAAATGCCTAATAGAATTCACAGACTATTTGAATTACCCTTATCCCATGCCTGTTCGGACAAAGGCTATAGCAACCTTTTTTCCAATTAGCCATGGCTCTCAACTTTTTCCACACAGTCCACCAAGTTGATTTTAATTCAAAAATTAAGGGAAAAACAAGAGAAGGGAAATTTTTTCAGCAAATGAAGTTCCCGCTCGAAAAAGTTTGGAAGCATAGGAAGACAGGTCTACGAACTAAGATTAGAATATTGGAAGTCACGGTACTAACATTGGTCAAGTAAAACACTGAAGAAGATATTCTAAATGTTTTCCAGATGAATCTTTTAAGGATAGTTCTAGGCAATCGTTTCACTGACTGTATATCAACCAATAAGCTATACGAAAAAAGGTGGCTGGATTGTGGTCACCTAGGGCTATAATGAAAGAAAAGTTGTGGCAAGACTATGCTTTACAGATTAAGGATGACAGATTTCCAATGATTGTGTTTTTCAGTCATTTATATGGAGCCAAACAAAACACAGGTGTCGTCGCCAAATGGGGCGGAAGAGGTGATAAGGAAGGATTTAAAGGAAATTAGAACTTCGTGGGAGGGGTAAAGAATAATGCTTTGAATAGACTGGGGGAGAGGAGGAATATCCGCATCTGTGTTAGTTGTTATTAGTAATAACTGTAGAAGTAATGAAGAAAGGTAGTTATTTTGGCAGAAACTCTACCATCTGAAAATCCATGGTGCAAAAAAAAAAAAAAAAAAAAAAAAAAAAAAAAAAAAAAAAAAAAAAAAAAAAAAAAAAAAAAAAAAAAAAAAAAATGAAACCAAAAATAAGAAAAGAGAGTTAAACAAAAATTGAAATCAAACATAATTTTACATCAAAATGTATAGGAATACCACCAAGAGCCGACATAAAAAGAATACCATTGCTATATGACATAGGAGAAATAAGGCTTATTTGGTGCTACTATAATTTAAAATTTATTATTTAAAAACAATTATAGCCTGTCACTAATTTAGTTATGCTATGCATTAATGGTGTCTCAGTATCTAAAATAAACGTTTATTTGAACATTCAGTTTTTTTCTACTGTAGTCTGATGCAACAGACCGTGAAAAATATGGATTTAAATAATAGATAGCCGAGCTAGGCAATGGTGTTTCAGCAAAACACTCATTAAGCTGGAAAACAGTAAATCTCTTCCTCGACATATGATTCTTCATCTCAGGAGCTGTATTAATTATAATAAGTGGAAAGTTCGAGTTTCTCCGCTTCCCCTACGGCTTACCAAATAGATATGATGACAGTAATGAGCAAGTTGCCGTTTTATTGATAATGTGGTGTTTGAAAGGAAAGCCAAAGAAAAACAAGTAAACCAAAATAAACAAAACGAAGGGACTTAAATTTGTCGTTTGCAGTTTCGGACTCTGAACTTCAAACGATATGCTAGCGGAGATTAATCAATAGGCCCACTAGACCAGGCATAGGGGCGCACACTGTAAGGGGGCGTAATAAATTATCTCTGAGTAATTTTTTCTTAACAAAAGCTGGACTGATGTGATTTACCGTCAAAGTGTTGGTTGCACTCCGCCACCGCGCTGCCTATTCACAGAAAAGGGATTTTAAAACAACACATGAATTCCGTAGCCACTTATAAACTGTCTGATGTAGCCCAAAAATAGCAGTTGAGAGTTCGCTATCAGTTTTCTTTTTTATTACTTTTGGCTCATCAGTTGCGTTCTGTTTAGCGCTTCCACTATCCCTGAATTTTCTGGGATTTCCCCAAAAAATTCTCGCAGAAACGGAGCGGCAAAAACACTTGGGCCTAGAAGTGTCAAAGCTTTAAATCCGGCCCTGTATGCTAGGTGGGGATATTAATGTAACTGGGCAATACAGGAACTACCATATATTTGAAAAAATAGTTATAAATTGTCCTATCAGGGAACTTCTAGACTCATATTAAGGAAGGGGGTTCATCCTTTGTATTAAGATAATTATTGGTACGTTGCTCTAACAATTATTGCTCTGAGGAACAGGATTAAACAAAATATTTAGCAAGTGGTATATTTACATACCCGTTCGTTGCTGTTTGTGTAAGAAGGAAATATGATGTGTCTTGCGAGATTTTGATTGGCATTTTAGACGTCTGCAGTTTACGATTCATGCAATAGTTTGAAGTTAAAAATTGACTAAATATTCAGAAACACGTAAAAAAGAACATTTGACCTGACTGATAACATATTTAATTTGTAAATAAAAGTTACACTCATCAGGATCTCGTAGCAGACACATATATTTGAACAATTCATAAGTATGGACCAATTCAAAATCGCTATGAAGGGCTTGTAATCCACAAAGTTTGGAGGAAGTAGGTGTGATCTGGTATAGGCTCCAGGCTATTTTAGGAGTGTTACCATCAGTCTTACTGAAGATGAGCAAAAGGCATCATCGACCATTCCTCCATCTATGAATGCAATGTCTGTTTTGGAGTTCAAAGGTTATACTAGGCTAACCGTTGAGAAAAGGGCCTTTTGCCGTGTAACATCTAGACCCACACATAAATATAGCTGGCTCTGATTCCCTTAATGAGGAAACACATAATGAACACTTAAAAATGGCTTTGATCGGTATTTCCAATCCATTCGGAGCCGTCTCCCTGAGGGAGGTACTATTCCATCAAACCAACTCTTGGTACCTTCAACCGAAGGCTTAACATATAAGAAATTAGTGGCATCTGGGACCCCATGATATAGACGGCATCACAAATATATATATATATATATATATATATATATATATATATATATATATATATATATATATATATATATATATATATATATATATACATATATATATATGTATATAAAGGAATAAATCTTATCATATGATAAGTCTCGAGATTCTTTTAAAGGTGTTGATATTTTTTTGGTGGGTCTGCATCGGTTGAGATATTGTGTATGTTTGTCAGTCACTGAATAATAGTATGAATTTGTGTTATTCCTAATTGCGAAAGCAGAAAGAAACGTGGTGAGCCGGCGAAGTGGTTTTCTACTGTCCCATCTCACAGGTATGAGTTAACTGATTGGCTTAGGTAGGATTTCTAAAAAGGGGGGCGGGGGGTTGGTTAAATTTGTCAAAACAAGGACATTTCTAGTGCTAACTTCTAATCAATACTGCAACAGGGAAATAGCCGCAATTCCATAACGAATTTAAATTACTATTGCGGAAAAAAAAAAATACAAAACAAACAACTTCAACAACACTTCAAAAAAAAAAAAAAAAAAAAAAAGAGAATAAAAACTACAGCAAACGAGTAAGACCACTGTGGGCTGGCATATACTTATATGTAGACTGGGGTAGTTTGCCGGCAAGTTCCGTAAGCCTTGACCCAATATCCGGAAGACTGTTAACAGATATGAGATTCCAATTTCTATACCATGGAGGCAGATACAATAGAAAGCGGGGAAACCGGAAATAATATGAATGAACTGATCTGATGTCTTTTCGGTGAAAAACAGGGTGAATTCCAGACAAAACAAAACCGACTGATCTGTAAAAACCGAATATAATTTAGCAAGAGACTTTCTATTGTATCTACCTCGATTTGCAACAATTTTAGAATAACTTAACTTAATTTTCTTCTTGCAATTAGCGACGACGAGCTTTCGGAAAGATTTTAGTGTTTTACTAATATTGATACCCAGCCACCGGAAAGAAGGAACCGGCGGGACAGAAAAAGATCCGCAAACTAGAGGGGTCATATTATTACTATTAAATGAGAGATATTCACACTTTGAAAGATTAAGAGAAAGTCCAATGGTATGAAATTTAGATGCTATTGTTAAGACAGACAGGGAAAGCCCCTTTTTAGTCCTGCTGATCAAAAGGATATCATCTGCATAAGCAAGATAAGAGATGTTAACGGAATTAAGAATGCAAGTGAATGGGATAGAAGAAAGAACAGATGATATACAAAATTTAAAAATAGAAGGACAAAGGACGGCACCCTGCCGGACCCCACACCGCACTGGAATTTTGCTTTCGGGAACATTCATGTCCGTTTTAATCCGCAAAAAAGAATTGGAATACCAATATCTAAGAAGAAAAATTACCGATATGTTAATACCATGACTAAAAAGGGAAACAGTAGCTTGGGAATGGGTAACGGTGTCAAAGGCCTTGGAGAGATCCGAGGCGGATAAATGTAAGTCGAACCCATTTTTAGTCGCCCCAGTAAGAACATTCGCCAAAACTCGATGTGCTTGCTGGCAACCTACCCCAGCTGAAAACCCGATCTGGTTTTCACCGAAATATGCGGAAGAGTTAACTGAAGGGAGGAGAAGATACTCGAAAATTTTACTTATATTGCAAGAAACCATTATTGGCCCGTAAGATGCACACTCAATCGGAGTTTTTCCTTTTTTCGAAATTGAGGTAACTCTTCCGCACAAAGAACATTCAGGCACAAAGGAGGTACATAAACAACTTTGGAAAAGAAGTTGTAGATGTTGGGCAAGAGCTGAACAATCAACCTTTAGGTGTTTGGCACTTATGCCATCACAATCAGTAGAACTTGACTTGAGCTTCTTTATAGCTAGTACCACCGAAGATAAATGAACTGGGAGGATCTCGTTCTGGCGGAGTGAGGTAGGGAGCGCAGAATTAAGGAGCTTCATAAATGTAGCATGAACGAGATGGTTTACGGTGTTAAAAATCTGATCATAATATTTGCACCAAGCAGCAGGGCTAATTGGGATACTCGTTGAAAAAGAACCCTCAATTTTATCTGAATTTATTACCTTTTTACTTGTCGGAAACTTACAAATTTTAGATTTTGCAGACCGTAAATACTTTTAATACTCTAGTTTAGTTTTCTGTTTAAGCTCAAAAACTACGCCGTTGAGTGGCCGTCCGCAAGAAACCCATATACGCAGCCAAAATTTGGCTTTATTTTTCACTGTTTTTAGACCTGGATCCCACGACCATTCAGGCTTCCGCGTATTAAATTTTACCCGTTCCTTGGGAACGGCCACTCTTTCGGCTTCCTTCGTACATGATATAATACCAAAATAATATTTATTCAAAAAATTCTTATCATTTACAAATTTAGATCCAACCTGAAGTAGCTGAAAAGGAACTTTTATAGTAGACAAAAGAGCTGTAAGAGTAGAAATGTAGAGCGCCCAATTAGCCTTATTCCAATTTCGCTTGGTAAACCATCTACGATTCACGCGTGAAATATCTGGTGACAGAGAGATGTCAAACGAAAAGGAAATTGGTAGGTGGTCTGTATCACTTTCTGTTTCGTGAACATAAACAATCGAAACCGATTTGGAGAACAAAGAACGTGATCTATATTAGTATGGCTCCCAGAATGATGGAAATATGAAAATGAACGATTCTTATCCAGTAGCTTAAACTCGGACAAAGACTGGAGAACCATATCCGATCGGAGGTTTGAATTCAATAAATCAGCATTAAAATCCCCAACGACAACAAATTGGTAACCAAAAGATGATGCAGAATCTGCCACTTTTTTCAAAACACTACAAGTCTTGGCAAACTTATTCAGTGACTGAATAGATTTACGATCACAAGGAAAATAAATAATATAAATACATTAATAAATACTAGATCGGCAATTCGCACGGCCAAGATGATTTCTTCACTCTGGAACAGCACTGGCGTTGCGGATGAAAAAGAACTACGTTTCAAAATACAGGCGAGGCCTCGAGAAGGTCTACCAAACGTAGACCGTGCAGCATTCACAAACGCAATATGATTCCCACTCCGTTTCAGCAGATTGGTATTAGCTGATGATAAAAGATGCTCTTGAAGACAGACGATATCGTACTTGCACGAAAGTTCGTCATGTGCTCTTTCCTACACGTTCCGTTGATATTGTACGAAATAACCGAGAACTTTTGCAGCATCCTTTTTTCACACCGGCCGCAACACGAGACTTGAGCACTGGACACAATAGACTATACGAAGTGTGTGATCCGCCGTAGTTCGCACAATAAGGGATGTTAGTACAGGGCGCATCTTTCGAAGAAGAGTGATTGCCAGCACAGCGCGCACATTTTCCCACTTGACTGTTGCATCCGTTTAGAACGTGATCAGGAGACCTGCACTTAAAGCAACAACGCGGTACACTTATAAAGCCATAAACGCTGAAAATCTCGTATCCGATTTTCACACCATTTTTTATCGCGTCACTTTTACCAAACGAGTCCGAAAAGACTAGCTTGATAGTTTGGGACAACCCAAATCGACTTGCGTCCTCGACTCCAGGGTGCATTTTGAATTCACTAGCACTAAATGACAGCGGGATTCCTTTTACTATTCCGAGGTACCGCTTCTGCAAAATCTTCGTGCCAGCACCCGAAAAAACAGACTTCACAGACTCACAGAAACCAGAGGCTAGAGATTTCTCAATATTCACAAAAAGTTTATCTCTCAACGGCCGAACACTAGCAATCCAATCATGACCATTTAGTTGATCAATAACGTTCTTATGGCTTGTCGGATCACTAATAGATGGTGGCAATTTAGAGACAACACTAGTAGAGTGGCCATCGGCTGGTTGCGAGGGACTGGCTCCAGACTGTGATAGTGGCGGGAAATGGTTGGAAATTTTCTTTAACTGGACACGCAGCTCATTCACTCTCGATAAAAGAGCAGAATAAGCTGTGGCTGGTATCGATGGCACTTCATTGGGGCTCGGAATAACAAATACTGGGATGTCAAAATCGTCTGTATTGCCATTCTTGATAAAGTCCAGAAGATCACGTAGATGGCTCAGTGACGCTTTCGATCCTGCTCCGCGTACAAACAGCTCCTCTCATTTGATCTGCCATCAGCGGTCTAATTACCCTGGAACACGTATTTACGCAGAACCTTTCTCAAAATGCCTTTGAAACCAACTCGAGACTTTGAAACCTACTTGTAATTCCTAAAAAAATCTAATAATAACATTGCACTAATAATTACAGATTTTTATATATGTATTGGAATAAATTAATTTAAAATTAGATTCTTAAAAATTTAGTGTTACAACGTTGAAGCCAAGTTTCGTGTTCAAGAGAAATCTGACTTGTTTACCTGTGAAAAAATCGAATGTCGCTTATGTTTATAGTTGTTTAAAAGTTCTCCGGAGCACAAGCATCTCGGTCCGGGTCTGTACAATGGTTGAGATAGGGAATGTTCATACTGTCTATTATTTATATACAGTAGTACTTAGTTAGATAAGAATCCAAAGCTATGAAAAGTAATCAGACTAAATTCAAGTAATAATCTTTTGAAAAGCAAAGATACGGAGCCATAATAACAAGTTTTAATATTCACAGGTCAAACACTAGTTATTAACTCGTTAGTTAGTGAGCAACCACTCGCTAGTATGTTTTCCTCAATGGAAAATTATAGCAGGATCTTCTGCAATAAAGCCAACCCGCAGGATGCATGTCTTGCCAGATAGCAAGTCCCCGGCTAGTTTCTTGCATGTGTTACTACACTATTGTAACTATCTTTTTTATGCTACTACTTCTTAAGTTCAGTTTTGTTTCAGAGTAAAAAAAAAAGGAAGCAATTCTTTCTGTTTCAGATGTTTTTACATCCCCAGAATCCATATTCAGTGCCTGCTACCTGTATTTCAGATTCATATTCTTCAAAAACATTCTTTCTCTTACATTATTGGTAGTTTTTTTCGCAACTTTTTTTGTTTAATAACTTGCTCATTTACTTCAGAATGTTAACTTTGGTGAAGAACTTCGTTAACCACTTTAGGCACATAAAAAATAAAAACCAAAAGAACAGATCCGTCAATTCAAGAAGATGTACGAGGGGGGGTGGGTGGGTGAAATTACATCTTAAAATCTGGGGGGGGGGGGGCAACTTTATTGTTTTTTTCGATCTTTTATGATGGAAATACCAAAAATTGTTTTCAAAACCTGCGGCGGGGGCAGCAGATCCCCCCCCCCTCCCGTTTGACGCGGCTACGACAGAATGGATGAAGATAATTATTTTCATTCATCAGCTCATAAATTTTCCCAAGAATCATGAATAAACAAATGAACGTACTGAACCGGCAATACAGTCAGATTTTTATTGTCTTTTGAGGCAAAAAAAAAAAAAAAAAAAAAAAAAAAAAAAAAAAAAAAAAAAAAAAAAAAAAAAAAAAAAAAAAAAAAAAAAAAAAAAACAAGCCGACATAGTCTAAACATGAACGAAATAAATACATACCACTTGAATACAATTAGAACAATAAATTTGATACGCTTAAGACAGAATCGAAAAAGGTGAATTTAGTTAAAATATATTTGATTCACAAGGGTTAGACACGTAAGGGGGGGGGGGTAGTTTATCAATTAGGGACGAACCAGCCAAGAGCATTAAAGAACACCTCAGCCATAGATTCATTTGTAGACAATAAAACATCTTTCTGTAAGATATGATATAAAAATAAACTACTTACGAGGGTAACCAGGTCTTGGCCACGATATTGCAGGTACATCGGGATTATATGGCTCTACAGCAACCGTTGGTGGTGGTGGAGCAACATGTGACACATGTAATGGTGGAGGAATTTCAGGCAAAGGACCAGTAAAATTCAAGACTCTTGGGAGTTCTGTATCATCAACCACGACCGGATCAGTACCATGATCAAAAGGGCACAATTCACCAAGCATGCAAAAACCCTTTTCTAAAATAAGAAACAATGAAATAAATAAGTGAGTGGAGTACACAATTGAGGTGAAAAAGAACTGACAGAAATTATGAAACAAAAATCTTTCAGTGATACACTTTCCTCTTTCTTACTTTATTTATTCACTGTCTATGCAATAACAATAGGCTTCTGGTTTAAAGTCCCCCCACTCCCCCAAAATGTCAAAAATTACATACACGTCTGCTATACAATGCTTAAGAGATCTATTCTATAGTTACCCCCCCCCCCCAAATCAAAATTCTTGGTGCGACCTGTTCAATTCGTATTTTTGTACTCTGCTGATAAATCATGTGTACAAAGACATAATTAGCTATAGATGAAATCATACTTAAACATAAAACACTACACCAATTCTAACTACTCACTGATACTAAAATACATACAAGGACACAATTAGCACCTTACTTAAAACGTTGAGTGTCACACCCACGCCCCCTCTTTTAATCACCTTTTTAATTGCTCACACAAGACAAATTACATTGCAGTACTAGTCTTATGTCAACTCATTTTGCTTCCGCTATATTATATCTGAACCAATGGTAAATATTTTTAGTTTAGGTGGCACTTTAATGCCAAAAAAAGACAAGGCAATAATAGAAAAATTGTACTTTTATAAAGAAACGATCCCAAAGTATAACAGTAAAGTTCATTGCATAAGCTCCTTGTAACCCTTCTCAAATCGTTTTTTCCCTGCGGGATAAAATAAAAAAAAAAATATAATTTATTAATTTTTACTATCATCATTAACAATCTGTAGCGGATGAAGTGTTCAATAGCCGTCTTAGACAAGGGGTTAGTCTGGTTATCCAAGTAGCAATAGCCTTCTTAGCCAATTATTTTATTAATTTTTACTATCATCATTAACAATCTGTAGCGGATGAAGTGTTCAATAGCCGTCTTAGCCAAGTGGTTAGTCCGGTTAGCCAAGCAGCAATAGCCTTCTTAGCCAATTATTTTATTAATTTTTACTATCATCATTAACAATCTGTAGCGGATGGAGTGTTCAATAGCCGTCTTAGTCAAGTGGTTAGTCCGGTTAGCCAAGCAACAATAGCCTTCTTAGCTAATTATTTTAGTAATTTTTACTATCATCATTAACAATCTGTAGCGGATGGAGTGTTCAATAGCCATCTTAGCCAAGTGGTTAGTCCGGTTAGCCAAGCAACAATAGCCTTCTTAGCCAATTATTTTAGTAATTTTTACTATCATCATTAACAATCTGTAGCGGATGGAGTGTTCAATAGCCGTCTTAGCCAAGTGGTTAGTCCGGTTAGCCAAGCAACAATAGCCTTCTTAGCCAGTTATTTTATTAATTTTTACTATCATCATTAACAATCTGTAGCGGATGGAGTGTTCAATAGCCGTCTTAGCCAAGTGGTTAGTCCGGTTAGCCAAGCAACAATAGCCTTCTTAGCCAATTATTTTAGTAATTTTTTCTATCATCATTAACAATTTGTAGCGGATGAAGTGTTCAATAGCCGTCTTAGCCAAGTGGTTAGTCTGGTTAGCCAAGCAGCAATAGCCTTCTTAGCCAATTATTTTATTAATTTTTACAATCATCATTAACAATCTGTAGCGGATGGAGTGTTCAATAGCCGTCTTAGCCAAGTGGTTAGTGCGCTAAACTTGAGACCCTTTGCCCGTGAGGACAGGGGTTCAAGTCCTGGTGTCGCTGGTTATTTGGTTCGAACAGGAGTCAGTAGCGGGACTCTGTAAGATCAGTCAGAATCGACTCAGCTTAAGATGGGCACCTGGAGAAATCTGGAGACGCAGTTTAACATTATGTTTAGTTAGCAAAAACCACCCAGATATAGCAATTTCCTTTAAAATGAGTCCTTTGCAGCTTTCTATGATGTTGCAGTGTCCCACTAGCAGTGTAGAAAAAAACAAGGACCTATCAGTGCTAATCATGCAAAAAAGTGATTTTCCTTTTTGATTTAAAAATAAATTTAATAATGAATCCAATTACTTTTAATTTTAGGGCTTACTTTGGAAACTCTAATTTTTTTGGAGGTCCATCTCAAACCACAGTCAAGGCTTCAGCAAAATTAAAATCTCTTGAACAAGCCAATCCTGATGCAATGATGATTTTTCTGGCAGATGTTTGGCTCGATCAACATATGGTTAGTTTAAACATAGGTAAACAGGAAGGGACTGCGAAAGCACGAGGTGACCAACCCCCATTGAACTTCCTGGCTGAAGGGCCATGAAACAGAGATCACACCACCAGTAGGGATTGCAATATTCAATGCCGAATTCTTTACCTTACTTTTTACCCGTTTTGTTACAAATTCGATCATACAACAAAGAAAAAAAAGACAGACAGAAAAAACAAACGCCTTTGTAACAATATTGAGGACAAAACATTTATTTTAATTATTGTTGCACGGAGAGAAAAAATACTGGTATATAACCTCGATGGGAAGCCTTACCATCAAAATCTCGACACCTTTGCTTTCCAGGAGGCAAAGGGGGAGGCGGTATGGTCACATCTAAAGGTAGTGGAATTGCTGCTCCAGTCACAGATCTCTCGTCACGCCTGTGGTCAGGAGACCTTGTTCGCGCCCTGACACGGAGAGGAGACCTACTCCTTCTAGCGGGGGACCTTCGTGAAGCTGATCTCGATCGACGATAAACAGGTGTTCTCCTCCTACAAAGGGAGGAAACAAAAAAGTCAGAAATGACTAGGCAATGTAATAAACATTTCGGATACACTATTTTTATGATTGCTCAGAATATATGCTCTGTGTAATAAAGTGTGCTCCCTGAAAGATAAAATGAGCCTTTAGAGGTAAAAGTGGACAAAAAGTGGCTTTAAGCAAAAAAATTTTACAAACGGTATTATGTATCATCTTCTATTTTGGAGGGTGTAGGAGTTTCAGAGTCTAATTTATAATAGGAATAAACAATTATTTATTTTCCAATAATAAATTGATAATAATAAAATTTAATAAAAATTTAAATAATAATTCCAATTGAACAACTCTTTTTTAGAATGTCTTGATATATTAAAAACGCAATTGAAGCTTGGAAAACTCAAGTGAATTTTGGAAATCAAGGACTTACTTCCGGTAAGCAATACTGTTTTGCCTTTTAAGTATCCTTTTATATTATTTTTTCCAAACAAGCTAGGATTTAAAAATTAGGCGTAAAACCAGTAGCTCAGTTCGTCGGACAGTTACAGTGTCATGAAGTTTGCAACAGCTGTGAACCAAGTGACGCCTACTAAATCGTAGAGATGGCACTTCCAACAGGCCTATCAAATAGCTTTCACCCTCGAGGAGTGGCTACTTTTAAGGTAAAAAAATACGAAAGAGCCGACACGTCTTTGCTCTGCTTAATTGGCCTCATACAGGGTTGCCCACCTCTAGTGATTTTTTCTTGCCTAGTGACTTTATTTCGGCTAGTGATTTTTGCTAGCTAGAGTTACAGTGTCATGAAGTTTGCAACAGCTGTGGATCGAACGACAATTAATAATTTGTAGAGATGGCAGTTCAAACAAGCCTTTCGAAAAGTCTTCACCCTCGAGGAATGGCTACCCTTAAGGTAAAAATACAAAAGAGCCGACAAATCTTTGCTCTGCTTAGTTGGCCTCATACCAGGGTTGCCACCTCTAGTGATTTTTTTTTCTTGCCTAGTGCTTTATTTCGGCTAGTGATTTTTTGCTTTTATTAGTGATTTGTTTTAGAATTGCAAGTTTATGACAAAAATTCAATGGCAATGGCGCAAGAACTCTTAATTCAGAATAAAATTAGAGCAATTCTAATTTTAAGCAGACAGTCTGAGGAGCATTATTGATTAAACAAAACTAATTGATGAAAATAACCAGAAAACTAGTCATTTGAAAAACAGTGATTAGTGATTTAAAACACAGACAGAAACTAGATAAAAAACAATGTTTTTCACCCGAAAGTAAGGAGCGACATTAAAACCTAAAACGAACAGAAATTATTCTGTATATGAGAGGGGATGCCCCTTCCTCAGCCCTCACTCTTCGCGCTAAAGTTTGACTTTCTGTCGTGATTCATTAGGAAAGACTCTTCAAACACAAGGGCCAATGATTTTGAAGGCAAAGTATTTTTAAAGAATTTAAAGACATTAATTTAAATTTATTCATAAATGTATATTAATGTGAAATTTATATTGAATTTTATATTTATTTCGAAACGTATTTTTATTTATTTATATTTATTTCAAGCATATTTATCTGGGAAAAGATGAATTTATAAAATTCGAGCAAATCTTACAAAACTAAGAATTAATTTTTTTTTTTACACTTTTTCATTAATTGTTGCAACAATTTTTCCTTGTCATGGCACTTTAAGCAATTCCATATTTTAGGGTTTTGAATTATAATTAGCGTAAGAACAACTTAAAACAAAACTATCCCTTTCGTCTTTTTATAAAACAGATCTGTCCCGGTTCTGATCTTTTTAAGACGATACGGAAGCTTCATATTATTTAGCAAGCCACAGCGTTGACTGACCATCACAAAGACAAAGGGCCGAAAGTAAAGATGGGACAAGCCATCATCGAAAGCTCTCGAAAATCTGAGCTTTGAACGTGAAATTTTGCGTCCCTTTTGTCGGTGAGCTTGTCAATCAAAGCAAGTGACACTCCAGGGAACTCCCAAAGCAGTCAGATTGCTCAAATGGGCGGATTTTTAGCATTCTCCTAGTATGTATGCTAAAACATTTTTAGAGACTGCCCTTTCCTGAAATTCAAAATTAATAATTTGCTCAATTTAATCGAAAATACAAAATCTACACTTTCTTATGCTTTAAATTTCGTTAGAACTGAATATCCCAATCTCCGGCACAAACGGGAAAAGTTAAATGGTTTTTCTAAAGTTTCTGGGAAAGCAGGTGATGGCTTTTAGTGTCCTATTATTTATTCGGATCTCTCATCCAAGCTCTACAACTTATGGCAAGACGGACCAATCAGTTCTAAGTAGTTTTTACAAATTAAAAAAGTTTATAATGGACGAGATAGGGTAATCTTTTAAGACAGCGCATCCTCTTAAACCATTATATACTAAACCTATCTTGTCAACGTTGTTTATCAAGTTGGAGTCCTCTGAGGACCCCTGATTTTTTCCGTTATTTCTTAACTATTTGTTCTGCAAGGTTGTTTACGTTTTTTGGGTATCTAGAGATACATTATTTATGCATAAAATAATTTGTATTCAGATTCTGTGAAGAAAAAGTAAAAAAAAAAAAATTTGGAAACGTAGTATACCAAGCAGAGTCCTGCCGGGACCTCAAGCTGGTTATTATTCTTTTTACATTTTTTTTTTGGAAAAACGTATTTTATGCATAACTAGGAAGTTTTGATCGTTACCTCAACCAGAAGGAATAGAAAAATCAGGTTAAACTGGATGCCATACTTACAGCAGAATCACCCTCTGGGGTCCTCCGAGGATCCCCCTCGGTATGTTAAGGGTTAAGTAATGCAACACTAGTAGATGTGAGCGAATTTCGGATATGTCTCAGTGTTTGGTAGAGAATATATTCATAGTTATGCAAAATTTTCCTCAGCGTAGCCAATTACCTGCTCAGTAGCTTCTGAGTTTCCTTTTAGTCTCAAGGGCTCTATTGAATTAAAGGTAATTGATGAAAATAAAAATCCTGCGAAACTATGTTTTAACTATGCGAAAAAGGCATTGAAAGAAATATGAGATATTATGGATTAAATGTTTTATTTATGTATTTCTCTCTTTTTTGTTTCTCTAGTGTTATTTTCCTCGCCATAGAACCTTACGGGGGAGAATATGTTGAAGTGTTTTTTGTTGTGAATTTATTGATTGAATAAATTGATTGATTGATAGTCATTACTCTCCAGGTCTTTTGATGTAATTTTGCATAAAAATAATTGAGATTGTTTCTCAAAACCTATTTTTATTTTTTTCTGTTTCACTGTGCGATTATCTTTTGATTTTAGCTGCACAAGCTCTTGATCTTGGCATCATTTCAATTATGTCATATCGTTCTTTAATTTTTGAACAAACTACTAGTACTACTACAACTACTAAAAAACTCTCCGCAGCACGAAGCCGGCTCAGGCCAACATAGCTACGCACGCTCTTCCTCCATCCCAATCTATTCAAAGTCTCCCTCCCTCTTTACACCCCCCCCCCCCAAAAAAGTTCCCATTTACCTTGAATCTTTCCTTACAACATCCTCCCACTCAACCAAGGATAACCCTTCTTTCGTTTAGCCCTAGACGGTCGGCCGAAATCTTTCGCAATCTTTCATCCTTCATCCACAGAAGCCCAAGTCATCTTAACCTTTCTCTCATTATAGCCCCAGAAAGCGGGGTTAAACCAAAATTTTCGTACAGCCTACTGTTAAGCGGCGTTCACATGCGTGTCTAGCTAGAATCCCATGTCTAGACATGTGTCTGACACAGCTAAGCATCCAGTTCTAGACTCTAGAACTCCAAGTCTAGGATTTTCGATTACAGGCAATCAGAATATTTCTAGGTCCACTATTTTCATAATCTCTGTTTATATTTTCAAACTGAAATTTAATTTTTGTTTTCTCATTAATTTTTTTTTTCATTTTAGGTAAATATGCAACACCAGACATAATAGTGAAGCACACCAAGGCAATCGTTTGGTTTGTCTCATCCATTATCTTGTGACAGTAAAAATAGGGATTACAATTTTGAAAGTTTTGCCTTCATAAGCTCTCTTGATTGGCTAGAAATGACAACTGTAATCTATTTGAAACTAAATTTGTAACTTTAGCTAAGCTTTGAATTTTTCTTGTGAACGGTAATTTCCTAGACATTGATTTCTGGCCAGACACGTGTCTAGACATGAGATTCTAGCTAGACACACATGTGAACGCAACTTTAGAGAAAACTCAAATGTACAACCTCACTCAATATATATTTAGAACAAATACATACATTATATTAAATTCCTAACACAACCTTTAAGAAACAAAACTTTAAATACCTATATACAGTTCGCCTAGGAGATCTTCGGTTCCTTGATGGTCTCCCAATTTTAGCTCGATCATTGCTTATACTTCTTGACCTCCTAAATTTATCCCGCGGAGAACGGGAACGACTTGAACTACGAGACGATCCCCTGGACCTGGTCCGTTTCCTTCCACGCCGACCATCCTCTCGATCCTGAAAAAAAAATTGCTTGAAGCAGAGAAAATAAATGGTCCAATAAATTGGATAGGAATCTATAGCTCTTTTTATTTTGAATGAAAAGTCATAAGAAAATTGAAAGTTGGTAATCGGAATGAGCAAATTTGAAAAACGGAACCTCTTAAATGCATTGTTGTTTAGATGATGTTACTATTATTCAGACAGTTAAATATTATTTAAACAACACATTTATTTCATGGTTGCAGCGTTAGCTGCAACCATGGTTGATATAACCTATTTTTATTAAGAAGGTAGAAAAGTACCTTTTGTACTAAGCATTGGGTACTAGGCCTATTTCCATTTCTGATGTTGAATATACAGAAAATTAACAGAACTGAAACATTTTGTTGGTGTGACATCATCAGCAAAATTTTGTACGCGTTGGTTGATATAGCCTATTATTATGAAGAGTTTATAGAAGTACTTTCTGTACTAAGTATTATGCCTATTTCCATTCTGATATCAAGTAGATTTATTAATTCAACAAAAAAAAATCAAAATACCATACGTCAAATACCCCCCCCCCTCCTGCAAGGCTCTATGACCGGAAATACAAGGAGAAAAAAAAGTAGATAAAAACGAAGATGAATAAAATAAAAAAACAAACACACACATAAAAAGCAGCAGTCGGGGGGTTGAAGTCTGATCTGACTGATGTACTGAATAGAATCTGGATATTATCATAATTACGAAGATAATGCGTAGAATGATCCGAGATAAGAAACGGTCCAGTTTTAAAGGTCGTAGGAACATGACCACGCAATTGAAGAAAAACGAAAGTCACACACGAAAAAATATAAAGTGAATTCAAATCAAGCAACGGCTTATTAATAGGACTATTTGTCTAAAAGTGCATAAAAACACATCAAAAGTTTCGAGGTGGTGGGCTCAAAACCCATACCCCCTTTCCCCTGGAAACAGCCTTACCCTTTACCCCTCCCTTCAAGTTGAAATCCAAGGTTCAAACTTCCACAAATCGTCTGCTTCAACTTGAAGAGGATCCTGAAACATTGTAGATGCGTTATTTTGATAATCTTGAATCACACAATGTCATTTGGTTTACCTTGATACTCAAGACACGAATGAGAATTTCTTCCAGACATTATTTCTGTATCTTTTTACTGTTATTTAATGTTTCTACTAATTTTTTTTTCACGTTTTCCTTAATAAACGATATTTTTATTGAAAAGAAATATGTTTCTTAGTCCTTGTTTTAGAATTTTGCTCTTCTGTTTTTAGTTTTTATTCACAAGCATGCCCACCATTATTTCCCCTCGGAAAATTCCCACTTCTCGTGGAAAATTCCAACCACATACAAAATTGAGCAGCCACTGAGAAAGTATGACAAATAAAAGTAACGAAGAAAATAAAATTGGAATATTGTGCCAATTCATATTATAAACAGAATAAGTGGGGTTGAATATCTTACAGTATTTATTTTGGCATTTTTAATTTATCTTTAAAATAACCCCTCTTTGGCGAGTAACTGGGGTTTTATCTTCACCAGAATTTAGGAAATTTATGACTTTAAAATTATTGGTAAATACTACACACAGATTATTTTGTGTGCAAACTTTTTTTTAAGATTTGTAGTGATTTTTGGGATGTAGGAGAGGTAAATTATGTTTGAGTGCTTGTCGGAAATCTCACATGGTAAACTATCATTAATTTTACGGGAGTGTATTTTCAGTCTACAGTTATTTACACTATTAATAAATAAAATAGGATATCCATTTCCAAAAAGTATGTCCCTGATAAAGTATAGTTTTGCATGTTATGGGAATCAGAACAAATGTTTAGGGCAGGATCGACGAGAGATAATATGACAGCTCTTTTAACTTTTGGGGGGTGGTTTGATTTAAAATGCAAATATCTATAATTTTGTGCTGGTTTTCTATAAATAGTAAAATTGAGTTTGTCGAAGCTACGAATAATTAACACATCTAGGAATGGGATTTTATTTGCAATTTCTAAAGTAAACTGTAAATTTCTATCGAATGTATTAAGGTGATCTAAAAAAACCCTAAGTTCATTTTTTCCATAATTCCAGATTCCATGTAACGTCCCCAAAAGATATGTTTCAAGAAATAAGAATCTAACGCCCAATTTTCAATATGTTCCACGTAAATATTCGCTAGTAATATTAGCGGAGAGGGGCGCGCCCATCGCTAAACCATTAATTTGCTGGTAAAAAGAATTACGGAACTGGAAATACATTGAGTACTTGTTACAGAGTTTAAACAAGGTCATTAAGATTTCACAATCTATTCCTGCTGCTGAAGCTTCTATTGAGTGATAATTTTCGTTGATTTTATTTTCTAATAATTGTTCAGGTACTGCTACATCAATATTTGTATACACTGAAACAATGTCAAAGCTACTTATAATTGTGTTTTCTGAGATATTTATGTTTTTGAGTTTTTCAACTAAATCTACCGAATTACATATATATGATTTTTGAGAGTAAAGCATATGTTTGAAGGCTGTACATAACCAATTCCCAATATTGGATGTGGGGGATTGGATGTCTGGATTTATGGAGAAAATGAGCTTAGATTTTTTTTAAACACCTTAATACATATGATAGAAATTTACAGTTTACTTTAGAAATCGAAATCGCAAATAAAATCCAATTCCTAGATGTGTTAATTATTCGTAGCTTCGATAAACTCAATTTTACTATTTATAGAAAACCAAAACAAAATAATAAATATTTGCATTTTAAATAAAACCAACCCCCACAAGTCAAAAGAGTTGTCGTATTGTCTCTCGTCGATCGTGCCCTAAACATTTGTTCTGATTCCCACAACACAGCAGAACTAAACTTTATCAGGGACATACTTTATGGAAATGGGTATCCTATTTTATTTATTAATAGTGTAATTAACTGTAGACTGAAAAGAAACTCCCGTAAAATTAATGATAGTTTACCATGTGAGATTTCCGACAAGCCCTAAAACATAATTTACCTCCCCTACATCCCAAATATCACTACAAATCTTAAAACAAGTTTGCACAGAAGATAATCTGTATGTAGTATTTACCAATAATTTCGAAATCATAAATTTCCTAAATTCAGGTAAAGATAAAACCCCAGTTACTCGATAAAGAGGGGTCTATCACTAAGTAAAGAACGATGTTGGGTACAATGTATCATTTATTATTTTTTTTTCCTCCATACCAGGGCACTTCGTATCGAAAGAGTTGTCGTAGAAACTTCGAAAAGGGCTCATTCGATTGGAAATTGGAGTGGCTAGTACCTTTTTTAATAGTCGAAAGTGATTGGGGGGCCACTAGCCCCCCCCCCCCACCCATCATTCCCCCAAACACTTCCAATCAAAATTTTAAGACGGCCATTTTGTTCAGCGTAGTTGATTTCCAGATAGAAAATATGATTTTGAGGAGGACACTCCCCCACAACCCTCGGGGCAAGGTTTTTAAGTTATGCCCTGAGAACATATAAGAACAATGTTGGCACAATGTATCATTTATTATTTTTTTTTCCTTTAGAGTAGGGCACTTCGTATCGAAGAATTGGTCGTAGAAACCTCGAAAAGGGCTCATTCAATTGGAAATTGTAGTGGCTTGTGCCCTTTTTAGTAATCGAAAGTGATTGTAACGCAACTAACACCCCTTCCACGCCCACCACTTCCCGAAACACATCCAATCAAAATTTTGAGATAGCCATTTTGTTCAGCGTAGTTGATTTCCAGATAGAAATTAAGTTTTTGAGGAGGACACTCCCCCACAGCCTTCAGGGCAAGGGTTGTAAGTTATGCCCTGGGGGCATATAAGGTTTTTATAGAACGCGTTGTCGTAGAAACTTCAAAAAGGGCTCTTTCGATTAGAAATTCAAAGGGCTAATGCCTTTTTAATAGTCGAAAGTGATTGGAGGGCAACTAACCCCCCTCTCACGCCCACCTTTTCCCCAAACACATCCAATAAAAATTTTGAGATTGCCATTTTATTCAACGTAGTTGTAAGTTCTGTAAATTAGGTTTTTGAGGATGACAACCCCCTCACAGCCCTCAGGGCAAGGGTTGTAAGTTATGCCCTGGGGGCATATAAGGTTTTTATAGAACGCGTTGTCGTAGAAACTTCAAAAAGGGCTCTTTCGATTGGAAATTAAAATGGCTAGTGCCCTTTTAATAGTCGAAAGTAATTGGAAGGCAACTAACACCCCTTCCACGTCCAGCATTTCCCCAAACACATCCAACCAAAATTTTGAGATAGCCATTTTGTTCCACGCAGTTTAAAGTTCAGGAAATTATACCTTTGAGCAAGACGCTCTCCTCACAGTCTTCAGGGCAAGGGTTATAAGTTATGCCCTGGGGGCATATAAGTTTTTATTGAAATCTTTGTCGTAGAAACTTGAAAAAGGGCTCATTCGATTGGAAATTCAAAGATTTAGTGCCCTTTTTAATAGTCAAAATTGATTTGAAGGCAACTAACCCCCTCTTTCGCCCACCTTTGCCCCAAACGCATCCAATGAAAAGTCTTAGATAGCCATTTTGTTCAGCGTTGTTGATTTCCAGAGAGAAATTATGTTTTTGAGAAGGACAATCCCCCAGAGCCCTCAGGGCAAGGGTTGTGAGTTATGCCCTGGGGGCATATAAGGTTTTTAATGAACGCGTTGTCGTAGAAACTTCAAAAAGGGCTAATTCGATTGGAAATTGAATTGGCTAGTGCCCTTTTTAATAGTCGAAAGTGATTTGAGGGCAACTAACCCCCCTCTCTAACCCACCTTTTCCCCAAACACATCCAATCAAAATTTTTGAGATAGCTATTTTATTCAACGTAGTTATAAGTTCCGTAAATTAGGTTTTTGAGGATCAAAACCCCCTCACCGCCCTCAGGGCAGGGGTTGTAAGTTATGCCCTGGGGGCATATAAGGTTTTCATAGAACGCGTTGTCGTAGAAACTTCAAAAAGGGCTCATTCGATTAGAAATTGAAATGGCTAGTGTTCTTTTTCGTAGTCGAAAGTAATTGGAAGGCAACTAACACCCCTTCCACGCCCACCATTTCCCCAAACACATCCAATCAAAATTTTGAGATAGCCATTTTGTTCCACGCAGTTTAAAGTTCAGGAAATTATACCTTTGAGAAGGTCACTCCCCCCACAGTCTTCAGGAAAAGGGTTATAAGTTATGCCCTGGGGGCATACAAGTTTTTATTGAAATCTTTGTCGTAGACACTTGAAAAAGGGCTCATTCGATTGCAAATTCAAAGGTCTAGTCCTTTTTTTAATAGCCGAAATTGATTTGAGGGCAACTAACCCCCCTCTCTAACCCACCTTTTCCCCAAACACATCCAATCAAAAGTTTTAGATAGCCATTTTGTTCAGCGTTGTTGATTTCCAGATAGAAACTATGTTTTTGAGGAGGACACTCCCCCACAGCCCTCAGGGCAAGGCTTGTGAATTATGCCCTGGGGCATATAAGGTTTTCATAGAACGCGTTGTCGTAGAAACTTCAAAAAGGGCTCATTCGATTGGAAATTGAAATGGCTCGTGCCCTTTTTAATAGTCGAAAGTGATTGGAAGGCAATTAACACCCTTTCCACGCCCACCATTTCCCCAAACATATCCAATCAAAATTTTGAGATAGCCATTTTGTTCCACGCAGTTTAAAGTTCAGGAAATTATACCTTTGAGCAGGACGCTCCCCCCACAGTCTCCAGGGCAACAGTTATAAGTTATGCCCTGGGGGCATATAAGGTTTTTATTGAAACCTTTGTCTAAGAAACTTGAAAAAGGGCTCATTCGATTCGAAATTCTAAGGGCTAGTGCCCTTTTTAATAGTCGAAAGTGATTTGAGGGCAACTAGCCCCCCTCTCACGCCCACCTTTTCCACAAACACATCCAAACAAAATTTTTAGATAGCCATTTTATTCAACATAGTTGAAAGTTTTGGAAATTAGGTCTTTAAGGATGACAACCCATCCCCCAGCAACCCTCAGGGCAAGGGTTGTAAGGTATGCCATTGGAGCATGTAAGGTTTGTATAGAAAGCGATGTTGTAAAAACATCAAAAAGGGCTCATTAAATTGAAAATTGAAAGAGCTAGTGCCCTTTTAATAGTCGAAAGTGATTGAAGGGCAACTAACCCCCCTCTCACGCCAACCATTTCCCCAAACACATCCAATATAAATTTTGAGATATCCATTTTGTTCAACGTAGTCGAAAGTTCTGGAAATTAGGTCTTTTAGGGATTATAGCCCCTCAGAGCCCTCAGTGCAAGGGTTATAAGTTATGCCCTGGGGGCATATAAGGTTTATATAGAAAGTTGTTGCAAAAATTTCAAAAAGGGCTCATTTGTTTGGAAATTATAATGACCCTTTTTAATAGTCGAAAGTGAGTGGAGAGTAATTGACCCCCCCCCTCTCACGCCCACCATTTCCCCAAACACATTCAGTGAGTAGAGATGCCATAATATCTCGTGACGTGGCTCCTTATATGGGCATAGAGTCATTAGTGAGAATGATTGCGTAATCGGTCAATGACCTCTTTCTCCAGGTGTGTTTTTGGCACGCTCTCAGCGAATGCCAATGTTGTTATTGTTTCCGAGGCAAAATGCCAAGGTCAATGTTATTGTTGTTTCCGAGCCAACTTTCTTTTCAGTCTAGAGTTGGCAGTCAGAGTGAAAGGATTGAAAAATGAATAAATTTGAGAAAGAGAGAATCATGTAGTTCTTATGGAAAAACATTTGATTTTGGATGATGATTTTCTCCCCATTTGGAATAATCCCAATTGGACTATTGTATGAAACTTTTAAAATGTGATTCAAATGCTTATACCCAATTTATTGATATCTTGATCACGACACGTCAGAATGATATCGTGGATATACTTTCATTGCCAATGTAGATGGCTCCTCCTTCGAAAGAGGCAACGTCACAGAGTTACTCCTCTCCCCTTTCCTACACTTTGAATTTATGGCGCGAAGAGGATCAGTTACGTTTTAGCTGTGAGAGAGTTGACATCGGAAACCAAAATGTTCTATATATGCCCATTGTGCATGTACACTCTTGGTAGTTGGACTCAATGCGAGAATTGTACAATTATTGATGACTATAATGAAAAGTGTAAATTATGTAATCCTTGCAAATTACATAGAGGCTATGCAGTACAAATTAAAGGATGTAATTCATGTCTTGAGGAGGTGTGTGACTCTCATCCTAGAGGGCACCTATGCTCCAATTGTCACAATGATAAATGTGATCAGTGGGAGAATACTTACCCCGCTATGATTGGAAAGAATCCTAAACGTGATTTTAGTTTATTTCTACGGGATTGGTATCGTCGTGGATTTAAATTATTCTGGGAAGAGGAATCTGGTCTACGATTCAACTGTTGGGGTAACAAGACAATCTGGTTTCTACGTCATCGTTGTGATGACACCACCTACTATGACTATAAACCAAGCGATTTTTATTTGGCAGTTACCGAATGTGATTCACCACTTGAAAACACAGTATGTGATATTGCTTCAAATAGACAGATTGAAACTCGTGAATTTCATAATATGAATGCAAATAGTATCATTGACTATACAAAGAGATATGACAAGAGTGAAGTTACATTGTACTGTAGAAAATGTGATCCTGACTTTGCAGTCAATCAAGATCAATATATAGTGAATCCAAATGATTTACCAGCATTAGTGGTTCACGACAGTTACCTATACACCGATGAAGAAATCTAAAAGTGAAGATTTAAAGACATTGTTGTATATATACATTTTATTAATAAACAAATTCACAAACATTTTTTAAGCACTTTACTCTTAGGGCACTGAAATCAATATTAAATACACTTGTAAGTATATTTTCCACTAGAAAGTCGTTCAGACGTGGATTGTCACCATAAATACGGAGAAACTGCTTGTAAGTATAACCACGGCATCGGAACACAAAATATAGTAGCGCATGGAAGCCACAGCTTTTAGTCGTTAGATCCTGCACCCTCTTTCGATTTTGAATAATAGTTTTCCCACTGCTCTCAATATAGTTGCTGATGTGTGGCGTGTAGAATGTATAGGGTAGACCAAGAGGATCAAAAAATTCGATATTCTTCACTGTTTGAAAGATGCACAGCCAATGACCCGTCAGCACAGTCGATGGACTGCTATTAACAATAATCAAGGTATTGTTCGCACTTTGAATTTTTCCAAGATAGTCTGAGGGTAGACAATAGGATTTGTACTGGGACATGTAGGGGTCCATTTTAAATACACTGATTATTTGGCTGGTGTTCATGGCGCCAAGTCTAGTAGAACACTGCCTTCGGGAGTGATTTCCCAATAGGTTTCATATTGATTTAGTGAAATTAGGGCAATACTCTCAGCCAATGGGTTGGCAAATGTACACTCTAAACGTACAGTCCCCGTACGTACTATACTCATGTCCTGTGTGCCAGACAAATCCAATACAATGATACCATGTGTTTTAGCGAACATATCTTCGGTTATACCATTTTCAAATAGTTGCGAATCATGATCTAGGGTTTGCATGGTCAACTCATACAATGTTCTATAGGATTTATCAAAAGATAGATTGTAGAGTGGGATACCGTTTACTTTGCACACAAGAGATGAAAGTCCAAACATCTCGAATTTATGTGGGCATTCAGTCCATGATCCTATTGCACTGGCGCTCTTTACAAATGCCAAAGCCAATTTCGAGGGGATTTCACCATTGATAAAGGATGAATCGGTGAAGGTGCGTGACCCCATTGCAATATGACGCTGATTGGTGATTGTATGAGGAACAAGTAGTTTAATATTATTTCCATTGGCTCTCAATTTTTCCACGGCCAAAGCAACAGAACTCATAACCTGCTGTTTGCGTACATGTAGTATTGCTGAGGTGAGGGAGAGACTTACATCGGGATTGGCGGCAAGTTCCTTTCTCAATATGAAATTGGATGGTGCAAGCGTCAATTTTATATCCACTTTAACATTGGGTGGCAGCCATTGGGGTATATTAAATATTTCATGATATATTTTTCCAACTAGATGTAATTCACTAGTTGTAGCATTTTTAAGTGCATCTGTACTATCAGTATTAGTAATATATTCATATCCATTGGAGGCACCTCTCAATTCCTTGTATGACTTGGGTGTCATCAGCATGAATTGGATATAGCTAGCATAGTTTGAGAGATTGTTGCTTGTGCTCACCAGCGTGCCATTGATGTAGACGCTAATTTGACGAAATAAATTATGTAGTATACAATTTTCATAGGATATCCCATCAGCTTGAACTGGCATTGTATTATCGGATTTCCGCACTTTCATTTGTAAATCTATAAATGTGGACGATAAATCCATAAAGTAGTCTTCATTGGAATAAATTTGAAAGTGGATATTATCGGAGAGGGGTTGTAGTGGATAAAATTGTTCATAGTATCCATGCTTGACACTCACATCAACATTTTCGGCATTGAATAGATTCAATGAGGCGGTGATTGAAGGTTGAGAATCCTTATGTGGTAGGTAGGACATCTTAAGAGAAGAAATCAAGTTTCGATCTAACAATTTTCTTCCTGGGCCTTCTGGTTACACTACGTGTTGGCTTTCTTTTCTTTGACAAAAGGGATGTCTTTCGTTTCCGTCCTGAGTAGAGACTGATGAGTGATGCGTTGTTTCTTAACCTTTTTAAACCTTTGCCATTTTGCTTTAATTTCTCGCCAAGGGTTCGCGCACTGGACCTAAGATTTTCCGTAGCACTTTTTTTAAAATCCTTGCCAGAACCCCAATCGTATAGTGTAGAGGCTGCAAAATCTGTCGCAGCCGGTACAAGATATTTTCTAGCCAGTGGTAGTGAAGAGCGAAACAGCTTAGCAAACCAGCTACCAAGACCATAGCCAGACATTGACGAGCGACCCTTGTAATAGTCCATTCCATTGCCCTGTTGTCTTGGGCCAAGAGTATTAACATAGCAGTCAATATCAGGACAAGTGAATACCACTTTTCTATTAGACATCTTGCTGTTGAACGATGGGTCGAAAATGACATGTAATCACAGCCAAACCTTTTGAAATTGCTATTGGATCACCCAATTCAGTTCTTAATGTTAACTGACAGAGTTCCAAATAGGAAGTGTTTACTGGAATATACTGAAGATGCTTTATATTGTAGTGATGAATATGTTCTTGATTGGTTTTTCGTTCAAGAACTCGTAGGAGGGGAACATTTGAATTACCAACCCGAGATGTTTCCACAAATGAAGCATAGAGAAATATACAAGTGTCTGTGGAGAAGGCAGGCGGGTAGTCGGCAAAAATGAAATTAGTGTTTCCGGCACTTTTACCATTGATTATATTGAGCTTAAAGCCAAGAACATCCCTTAGGTTATCATTGAGAATAACCTTTTCACTGGCAATAGGTGAACTAATGTAGATCTTGCCCTCCTCCTTTGAATAGTTGAAATGAAAAGCTCCTTTTTTACGGGCGGAAATTCTTTTATTAATAGTACGACATAAATCATTCATACAGGTGAGTTCCTCGTAGGGTAATTCAATATATGGATAATCCATCCAATTGATTTTTTGAATTTGTTCTTGATCACCTGGTGGTGGCGGCCAATCATAGGGTCTGATTTTTATTTCATATTTACGATCCTTTCTCAGGATGTCATAAGTATTTTTGAGAATACAGTCGACAAGAGCCACTTCATACTTTCCGTCAAATTTGATGGTGGGGGAGAGTTTTGTCCAAAAATCACTTGTTTTATTCAGATCATTGTAGAGAGGATCAGAAACATTGGACATGAAAGTCACATAGAAATCATTGGGCATTGTTAATATCTTCAGCACTGACCCAAGAATCAAATTCCGAGTTATATCCTAGCCAGCGAACAAGCAACTGCTTCTTGCCCCTACGAGTACGACTCTTTAATATCTTTTCAATTTGATAAATTTCACTAGTGTTTCTAACTTTTTGCAGTTCATATTCATAAAAACCACCGAGAATCTCACCATCTTTGGTATCTCGTAGTCGATAAGTTATGGGTATGGTGTCTAGGATTTTGGACACTTTAAAAAGTTCGGTGCTCCATAAATAATTCCCCTTTTCAAAAATATTGGTGGTTCTATTAATTCGAACAGTATCACAAACATTGAATTTCTTCTTCTTTTTCTTCTCATTGCCATTGGAGTATTGCTTTAGAAAAGCATCAAATGTATTCTCACTGTAGTGAACATCCCGAGGGCTAGAGTTGGACAGAGATCGATGTGGTCGATGGTTGTATATCTGCATGATTTTATCTAAATCATGAATAAAAGCAGATGTATTTTTCAGTGTACAATATCTTGAAATTAATAGACGAATCGTTCTTATTAATCGTTCAGCCAATGCAGCCTTTATCGGGCTGTGACTATGATAAAGTGTTGTATTATATTTCAAAAGAACCTTTTGCACATGTGGGTTAACAAATTCACTGCCACGATCTGATTGAATTTTTCTATAGGAATCCTGTTCAAGAATACTTTCAATGGCCCGAGCAACTTCAACACCTCTCTTTGATCGCAGCGGAATGGCATAGGCATAGCGACTAAAAATACTGATTGCCACTAGAATATATTTGTAGGGTGTATTGTGACGTCGTTGAACTGCGTCTAAAGTTAAAAGATCCATTTGCATTATATGCAGAGGGAAAAAGGCTTTAGTTTGACGATATTGTTTACTGCGAAGTCTATGATTCCGATGTAATGTGTAACTTGGTTCATTTTCTAGATACTCTTTTGCTTTTTTCAATGTGGCGTCGGAGACTTTGGAAAGCGTTTTGGGAGAACTTAAACTTCCCGCTTCACCAATATTTTCATAGACACCTTTCAAAACTTCATCCATTTTGAACGTAAACACGTAGTGTAATGTCCACTCCCCTTTTGCACACTGGTGGGTGAATCAATTCGTCTTCGCTTTTGACTGGCAGCCACAGGTGTTGTAAAATCAGTGGTGCTAGTATCTTCTTCTTCTTCTTCTTTTTTAAATGGTGTTGTTGAATGTTCATTTAATTTCTTTAGAATTTGCTTATTGCCAATAAGACTTTTGGGAAAGTTTGATACACTTAGAAAGGTGTATAGATTATCGTCAAAGGATAAGAGTCCTTTACGATTCGTCACCATATCACAAATTAAATCAACTAGATTATAACTTTTTCCCCAAATTATAATTCGTTTCCCTATGCTGTCGACTTGAACTTGATCACCAGATTCCGACATGAGATAAGATAATACTCTTTTACTCTGTTCTCGATAGGACAGTGGCAGTAGGTTTCCAATTTTCAATACAATCGAATTCAATTCCTTCTCCTTTGATTGTGCAGAATCTTGAGATGTTTCTTGTTTAGAGGCGACGGGTCTCTCGCGATAAGGTCTATGTTTGTCCATACGTCGCAATGCATCTTGAAGTAAAAGCAGTTTTTTTATCATCGGCAATATTCTCATCATTAATGAACTTGTTTAGATTATCTTCAAAATGCTCGACGGGCGAGAGAGCGAGTTCCATTGGAGTCAATTTATAGGGTTTTGCCATTCTCTAGAGAAAACTGTTTACAAGTCCTGCAATTATTGGCAGTAAAAGTGTGAAAAAGCTACCGCCTGCTTGAAGGAGTCGTTTTCTTTTAAATTTGTTTCCCTTGTTTTTACAAGCCAAGGCACGTACAGTGGAACGATGTTGCTTTGTCTGTTGTCTAACACCTTCTGGCAATTGAACATTGCCCTCAGTTAAATTTAAACAAAGTTCAGATATTAAATTAATGAAATCATTGTCGACACCATGTTTGAGTATAGCCTTCCTAAGCAAGGGTTTTGAAGTGCTTAAAACGGAAAACAAGTGCCTATTTTCGTGTAGTTTCTTCAGTGTCATGATAGCGACTAATAGCCTTTTCTACTATTCACCGGAAGATATACTGTAATTTCATTGTCGAAAATGTCGGTGACTACACGAAGATCCTCGGGCGTGCTCTGATTAAGATCCAATAAAATGTAACCGTAGGGCTTGCTAGTCGCCTGAGTGTACGCTGACAACAGAAATTTTGGAGCGCCGGGGTATATCTGCTTATTGAGAGTTATGAGCGAGCTAGAATCACGAACGACTCGATAGATAATATAGATAGTACAATTCAAAGCAAGGGTTCGCATACATTTGCTTTGATGAAACAGATTGTGTAGAACTAGGGTTATGGAAATGTTTTCATGATGAGATCGGACAGTGAACAATTGCAACATTTCCTGTGAGAACTGTTCAATGGATTCAGCCAAATCGTCAATAATCAGCCATGAGTTCGGTTCAATACTATTGAAAACATCAAGTCCTCGTATGAATTGTATTGGTATGGTTGTGGCAATAGCCTTTATTTTATCATAGGACTCTTGCCAAATACTATAGCAATAGTAGATTTTTTTCGGTTTTTCCAAAAACATTTTATCGCAATTTTGAATTATTCTAGCTAAAAGCGTTGTTTTCCCTGACATTGAGGGTCCACACAGAAACGATCTGAAGGGTGTTTTAAATTGATACATGCTGTTGACAACAGTCGGACTATGACTAACTGTAAATCATATGTGTCCAATGAATAAGTAGTAATTTTCCCGTCTATTCAAGAACAACAAAAACAATATTTCATGGCAACATTTATTACGACAAACACTTCTTCAACATGAACAATGATAACACTTTTTGTACAACACTTATTGTCTTTAAACACTTTTTGTACAACACCTTTGTCCATCTACAGCACTTTTCTGTACAACACCTTTGTCCATCTACAACACTTTTCTATACAACACTTTTCTATACAATAAAATACACTTGGAACTAGCACAGTTGAACAGTAGAGTGATTGGTGGCCCCCCCCCGGGAGCCGGCCGTGGGAAGGATCCCCCACCCCCCTGGAGCCGCGATGGAAAAATAGTTGTCATCACTGCTATGGGTTAGTGGTTAAGGTAGTGAGATTGGGTTAGTTAATTCATGAACGGGTTGGGCGGTTAGTTAATTTATGAAAGGTTGAGTGGTGGTTAGTCAGATTAGTTTATCCAGACCAAGTTGATTACGATAGTCTACGCATTCAACTCGATCTGAAATACGATAGTGGCCATGGGGCAGGACACTCACACCGTTCTCGAGCACATAGACCTTGTCAGATATACACGACATTGCATTTTTTTCTACTCTCACAGTATAATTTATATACTGTAGAGAGCGAATTGCAAGCACTTGTGCTCTTGGCACTAGGCTACTTTCTACACAGTCTTTGTATACGCTCATGTTAAAATTGCTCTTTACAAAGTGTGTAGGCACCCCTTTACATGTTTTCTTTCATCTCCACTATGTGTTTCCACGCAATAAACTTTGGGACCCGGGAACACCCCCCTAGATATCAAGTCACTCCCCGTTTCAGATTTTAATTTTAATAGTTGGTTGGGGGCTTGACGTTTCACCAGCTCGGGGTAGAGGGATGGATTCCAGTTGGTGAAATCCATCCGCGAGCTGATGTGCACCCCCTTTTCTAAATCACCCAATAAATCTTCAGTTTTTACTTTTAGCAGTAGAGAGTCTGTATCCCCATAATATACTTGAACCTCCCCCTCCCGTGGCCATTGCACCTTGCACACATTGTAAAAGAACGACAACATGAGCTTTTTTGAAATTTCTAGTACTGAACTACCTCCTGCGATATTCTTGTTCAGTACTACGTTTCGCTTTTTCCTGTGTAGAAGAACCATGCCGGCCTCTATGCTCGTGAATGATGTGAAATTAGGGTCAGCAATAATTCGTGCACACTCTAGAGGGTCAGTCACGACGTCACAGCGAGATCTGTTACGTACGCTTTCGCACATTTTGCCAAACGCTGAATTTAGAATGAGCTTGTACAATTCCTTCTCCACCTTTGAATTTGCCCTAGAACGTTTATCGACAAAAGTATCGATAAACGTTTTCAAATAAGGTTTCTGATTGAACTGAAGGACCCTATGTATTTTGGTGATTTTGAAGCCATTGTTCACCATCCAGTGCAAAAGCACATGGTGAACAACGATATTCTCCTTAGGGTCCAAATCAGCAATCAGTTTCTGTTTAGAGGGAGTCCAATGCATCCCCATATCCTCAACCAATGACCGATTGTAGGGGCTCAACGAGTCCCTGGTCACTGGTCGATTGATACAGGGAAAAACAAAATCTTTGACCGAGTCGTGAAGGGCCAGTGGAATGTGACCGTCAATTTCAAAGAACCATCCTTGTGGCCCGTTGTCCTCGACGGTGTTAATGTCGGGAAACTCACAAGGATTCTCAAGCCATTGATAGTTCCCACACGGCAAAGAGTAGTGGGACATTGCCGAGGGGTACAACGAGTTCATGTCCAAGAACACTGCATTTGACTTTACACCGGTGCTTTGCCCGCTCGGATCGATTGATAAGACCCGGTCCCCGTGAAAAACATACCCTCCCCTCATTGAACGCTCTACAAAAAGGTGTTGGTCTACATCCGTGATTAGGCCTATTTCCTCCCTGCTAATTTTTAAAATTAAATCCATTACTAAATGTGGTGTAGAAAAATAATATCCTATATCTAGTCCAAACTCTGAATAGATCTGGTCTGTATTCTTACAGACTATATCCAACAGAGTTAGAACGTCACTGGCCAAGTACAGTCTACAATAATCCCACCCATTTTTACAATCCCCCTTAGCCCACACCTTCTTGGCAAACTCGTACTCCTCGACTGTGCATTCACTGTTGGTGAGTGAATTGTGAAAAGCTTCAATTGGAGGTAGTTTCTCCTCGCTTAAGCGAGCGCCAGAACAGTAATAATCATATGCATATACACCTTTGCTGGTTAATAAGTCATACATTTCCCTGTCTGGAAAGTGCTGTTTAAGCAAGGGAAAGCTATCAATATGTCGCTTTTCTGCACTTGAATTAGTTGACTAAGGGATTTGGGGAAAAAACTAAAAGAATCTAAAAACCTAATTTTATTCCAGCACGTACGCTCATTATCCACTACCTGCCATTTCAGTTCGAGAAGCAACAACTTCTCGGCTGATTTGGGAATGATGTTGTAGGTAAATGAATTATTCACCCATGGACTATCTACTCCCCCTCCCTCCCTATGCATACGTGCCAGTGCTGGTAAAATAAATTTTAAGTCATAGTTAGAATTATGAATAAAAACAGGGATAAAAAACTGTTGGCTAACGTTTAAATTACACGATTGATGTGCTACCCCTCTAAAATTACTACCCCCGGATGATATTTCCTGCCACAAGTGGTCATGGTCTCTGACTTTCCCCCTCCCCCTCTTTTCCCTTTAGTCCCCTTATCCTCCTCTACAAACTCCCCCTTGCATACCCAACATATTTTTTGATTTTTAATCGCGAGACGATCCTCTGCAGACAGCACCATTGGATAATGCGTATTTCTCAAACGAGAAATAGCACCATTAGCCGTGCCAATCAGTTTAGTCAATGCCTTGACCATGCACTCATCGCCCTCATCCAATATTTCTACTACTTCTAACAACCGCATGGTATTAGAATTGTCTCTTTGCGCATGGGCATAGGAGACTGCAATGGCCTGGTGTTCTTTGATACGGTTTGGATATTGGGGATCATTCACCTCCACCAGCTTAGCTTCGCAGTCCAAAGATATTTTGTTGCATTGGAGAAGGGTATTTTGAAAATTTTTAAAACGTAGAATGGCCCTATCCCCTGAAACCGTTTCCACTGTCTGATATCCATGCCGTCTACAGTGTCTCATATGATTTCGTAGTTTCATATCACTACGGAATCTAGAGAGGCATGTTGGACAGTAGAAACACTCCCCCCGCCAGTTTTTACCCTCCCCCAGAACTCTACTAATGTCAGTGATCGGGTTAAAATGGCCGATTGCGTTCGGTTGACTAGGTGGCGTGTAAAGCAACCAAACCCAGTGTTTAACCAAATCAACTGACGGGCCCCTTACGGGGAAGACCACCCCCTTCTTTTTTGAACGAGTCCCATCTTTAAATTCTGTTTCGTATTGTACCACAGTAACGCCAATATTTAAATGAGCATTAGCCCTTTCAAACATGTCAATGGATCGTAGCGTTACTGGGTATTTTCCTTCTAAGCAAGAAAAATCTACAACTGGGAAATGGGACCCGTCCTTCCCATGTACAGCCCAGTGATCTAAATTCTTCTTGGTAGCGTCCCGAGCTAGAGGCTCATATGCTGATATGAGGAAAGCATACTTGAAACACTTTTGATCTGTTTCAAAACAGATCTTCTGGACACCTTTACAACCCTCTAGATCTGGATTATATTTTAAAACTGCACCCGTGTCCCTATGCCCCCCTCTTAAAATAAAATCTTTCTTAAATTTACATATATTTACACTTAAATTTTCAATAAATAAAACTACAGACCCACTTCCATTTTCATTATAGTTCTCGAGATGCGCAATAATTTGTCCTACCCACTCACTAAAAACACCCTCAAAATTTTCTAAATTTGGATAAATTATGCGCATCTCGGAATGATAGTAAACCTCACTTTTCCCCTCATTCAAATAAAAAACCTTTAAAACGATAGACACCTTAATTGAATCCCTACCCCCCCACAATTGAATTTGGTTCTCCAGTAGTGCACGAATTTTGTCTACATAGGCATGCACTATTTCTACAGGATCAAAAACAAAATTTCCCCCCATTAGTGTATTAAATGGATCCCCAAATGTTGCAGTGAAAACAACTATATTATTCAATATTGTATTCGACAATTGAAATTCAGGGAATGATGTATCCCCTCCCCCTACTTGTTCAACAATATTTGGACTCTGTTCCACTTCAGCTGTTTGAAGTGGGTAATCGGAGGCTGGAGGAGGGTTCCCAGTAAAATCGTCTAAAATTTGCAAGGTATTTTGGCTCAAGCCTACCAGTTCAACTGCGCTATTATCTACTTTAAAAAAATCATCTAAAAACTCATCAATATTGTCAGGTACTTCAATGCTATCGTCCCATGTTAGATTGTTGGGGGACTCCAAAGATGCATCTTCTTCCCCTTCTTCACTAGACGGCGAGTAGGGGACCAGGACAACCTATAAATGAAACAAAATAGCTTAACGACGATCTAAGATATGACATAGAATTTTTTTTTTTTTTTTTTTTTTTTTTTTTTTTTTTTTGGGGGGGGGGGGCATCCCTGTGGCGCTTCCCTGACCCGTGGCGCTTCCCCGGTGCTTCCTGGACCCACTGGCTCCGCCCGTTTACATAATGTCCCAAAAAATATTTGCTTAGACCGCATAAGTCCAAGTTTCTCTCTAATTCCATTCTATAGGTTCGGCGAACTCTTCATTAGCTCTCAATTATTGTAAGCCACCGCGTGAGTGTTCCAGGATTGAACCGTTAAGCCGGTTTCCCCTCTCTAAAATCTTTGGCACGATAGAAATATCCTTGCGCAAATTACGGGATCCACATGTGACAAATACAATAATCTCTCTCAGTTCCTTCTCTTAAAACTATGTGATAATCAATTGTGAAAAATAGGGAATTTTGAGTTTCAAATGGTGAGCATTAATTTAAATTACCTAAAAATATTCGTTTATGAGATAGCGGCGGAGAGATAGGGGTGAATGCATAGAAAATAGCAAAGATTAGAAAAGAGTGGTTTCTCTGCAAAAAATTACATTTAGATATATCCCGCTGAGATAAGTCTATATTGGGTTGAAAACAATGGAAGAAATAGATAGTTTGAAGAAAAAATACTTACATTTGTATAATCCGAGGGCAGTATTTGAATGGCCGAAGGACCAGATAGTGCATGCTGGTGGGTCACTTCCTGACCTTGTGTAGGTGGGGCATCCCCCGAAGGCCCAGGCAACGCATGAATGAAGGTGGACGAAGCGGTGTGGCTATGTTCTTGTGCAGGAGCTGTGACTTGTGCAGCCGGGGTAGCTTCTGAGCCCCTTGAAAAAGCTTGTGTAGGTGGGGCTTCGGCATTGAAGCTATTCACCCACTCTCTCTTTAACTTTCTGGCAGGCTGCACTTGGACAGGCAGTGCGGAGCTGGGGGGCTTTGGCCAGCGATCATATTGCATGGCAGGGGGCGCATTATTGGCCCTCGTCTTCTTAGCAGGAGGGGGCACGCATTCTTCGCTATTTGCGTCAGACATAGGCCCCATCAATGCAGTGTCCGCAAATTCTTCATAATTTGCCTTAAAAAGAAGAGAAGAAAAATCAAATCAAAATAATTTCTCCCTTTTTAAAGAAGGAAAGTTATTAAACATAATGTTGTTTAGTTTATCACTAAGAAAGCACAAAACCCATATTTTCTCCCCCTAAATTTAGGAAAATTAAGCCATCCCTCTCATAGAGTTAATCATGTGTTTTATTCAAGCGAAAGGCATATCTTACTAGCTTTTATTCAAATGTTATAGCTAAAATCACTAAATGATGAAGAAGCAATAATCTTTTCTATTTCTAATAGAAGCGCTAACCCCCTCCCCAGCAAAAATCCTGGATTCACGCTCCCCTCCCGGCCCCAAATTTAGGAAAATTAAGCCATCCCTCTCATAGAGTTAATCATGCGTTTTATTCAAGCGAAAGGCATATCTTACTAGCTTTTATTCAAATGTTATAGCTAAAATCACTAATGACGAAGAAGCAATTATCTTTTCTATCTCTAATAAAAGCGCTAACCCCCTGAACAAAAATCCTGGATTCACGCCCGGGAATATAAAAGAAACTTTATTGAAGGCTTGAAAAGATTATAAATTTACACATTAGTTTTCTTGTCAATGGGCGTACATGTCTATACACAGAATCCCCCTTACTTTTACTTACAACGAAGCTGTTAGAAGCGATGTATTGGCCCCTTTTACATAATGCCCTAAAAATATTTGTTAAACTTAATCTGTTTCTCTCCTTCCATACAGGTTACGAAACTACAATTCTAATTATTGCTTAAAAGTGTTTTAATTTTGACGGAGAAACCCTTTGGCTGCTGCGTTTGTAAACACATCGGAAGAGGGGACGACAAAGTAATTATAACCCTGCGGAAATGTACTGTCAAAACCAGAGCGAGCTAATAACAACAGAGCGCTGGATGTCTCAGTTAGAGAAAAGATTACAATTGAGAAAAGTCAAACTTTAACGAAATGCTATTTCTTTTTGCGAGAATTTGGGTTGTAAAGCAATGGTGGAGGGGTTAGGTTTTGAGGGTAAAGGAATATATTTACATTGATTATAATGATGTTTGTATAGTTTGTTGTGGTGGGGGGGGGGGGTTGAGGGTATAGGAATATATTTACACTTGTATGGTTTGTTGGGGGGGGGGGATTTAGCTGGAAATATAGAGGGAAGGAATTTATCGAAAAAAGTATTTCTTTTGCGATGGGGTTGTAAGACAATGGGGGGGGGGGTTAGGTTTTGAGGGTAAAGGAATATATTTACATTGACTATAAAGATTGCATGGTTGGGGGGGGGGGTAGGTTTTGAGGGTAAAGGAATATATTTACATTGATTATAGTGATGTTTGTATAGTTTGTTGTGGTGGGGGGGGGGGTTGAGGGTATAGGAATATATTTACATTGATTATAAAGATTGTATGGTTTGTTGGGGGGGGGATTTAGCTGGGAATATAGAGGGAAGGAATTTATCGAAAAAAGTATTTCTTTTGCGATGGGGTTGTAAGACAATGGGGGGAGGTTAGGTTTTGAGGGTAAAGGAATATATTTACATTGACTATAAAGATTGCATGGTTGGGGGGGGGGGGTTTGAGGATAAAGGAATATATTTACATTGAGTATAAAGATTGTATGGTTTGTTGGGGGGGGGGGGTTAAGGGTGAAAAGAACATATTTGCATTTTAGCTGAATATACTGGAGGGTGTCCAAGGAAAATTCATTTGAAAATAAAAATGTACTTACATTGCTAATTGCGGCTGCCAAGATCTCAAGCTCATCAAATTTATCCATTGTCAGGTTGTTTGCACTGTGTCACAATAGTTTTCTGTTAATTGAATTGCATTGCATGCCCGTTATATACGAAATATCTAGGTCGAATTGTTATGTAAACAAAGCCCTCTGATTGGCTGAGAAGGGGGATGTAGCTGTTTCCCGGGAACTCGTAACATTTGGCTCGGAAACAATAACAAATACTATTTTCGGATCATAGCATCTGGTTCGGAAACAACAACAAATACTGTTTCTCGGAACCTCATAACATCTGGCTCGAATAACAATAACAAATACTATTTCTGGATCATAACATCCGCCTCGAACAGGAAGGAAGTGTCATTAACTGTTTCCCGGGAACTCGTAACATTGGGCTCGGAAACAATAACAACATTGACATTCGCTGAGGGCGTGCCAAAAAACACACCTGGAGAAAGAGGTCATTGACCGATTACGCAATCATTCTCACTAATGACTCTATGCCCATATAAGGAGCCCCGTCACGAGATATTATGGCATCTCTACTTCAATGAAAGTTTAGAGATAGCCATTTTGTTCAACGTAGTTGAAAGTTCTGGAAATTATGTATTTAAGGATGACAAACCCCCCAGAGTCCCCAAGGCAAAGGTTATAAGTTAAGATTAAATCAAAATGCACTGTGTTAATACTAATTATCAATAAGGCATCTCAGCAGTATCCCAAGAACGACTGAGGATATTATATTCAAACTTTCGGGGCTACATCTGCTCTTAAAATTTAACCAAATCAAAATAACGTAAGTGTATGCAAGCTATCAAAGAGAGTAAACAGATTTTTTTTGCGAATGGTATCAAGTTTACTATTTCAGGTCAACTAGAGGAGGTATGAAACTAAATTAAACACTACTATTTGTGTCCAGATTTTTAAAAGGGTTTATGTTGTTAAAAATTGCTGAAAAATTTTCTCCAGCATACAAATAGCAGGCCAAACTATAAAGTCTTAAAAAAAAGAAAAGATTTAAACTATTATTTTCTTTTTCCCTGAAAAGACTATGTCAATATAAAACGAACAGAAATTAATTAAAAAAAACTTTTTTCCACAAAACAAGTTTTTCAAAGAAAAGTAAAGAACTCCATTAAACCAAAAACGAGCAATAATAAAATCAAATAATCTACCAAGCGTGAAACAACCACAAATCAGCATCGATAAATAAATGAAACCCAAAACGAACAGAAATTACAATAAATCACCGAGTCAAACTCAAAACGAGCAGAAATTAACATGAGTAGTGTCAAAACCCCTATACCTTCCCAAGGCCAGAACATAATTTGCATTTTACTGAAAAAAATACAAATGGAATGTCCATTGTCATTTTAATATACATATAATGATATTTGTTAATCAAAATGCTAATATTATTTGATTTATTAAAGTTATAAAAGTAAAAACATTTATATTTTTTTTCAGTGAAGTGCAAATTATGTTCTGGCCTTGGGAAGGCATAGGGGTTTTGAGCCCTAATCATGGGCGTAGGCAGCATATTGTCTAGGGGGGGGGGCAGTCAATAGTGTGATGGAGGGGGAGATGAAGTAATGTCGGCATGGGCGTACGTTGCTTCTTGCCTAGGGGAGGGGGCAGCCCCTTCTGTGATGAAGGGCGGGGGGGGGGGCTGAAGTTATATTGACAGTTCACAAAACCTTACATTGCCAGCAAGTTCTATCATACTTATGAAATCCTTATGAATAAGTAATCACCAAAAATTATAAATCATCAATATGCTTCAGCATTAATCTTCTTGGATTACAGCTAAATCTTTCCAAGACATTATGGATGATTTCTTCTTGTTTGAACTGAATAAATTTGTTTGAATAAATTTCTGTTTATTTCCAGTTTTTTCAACCGTATACCCTTTATCAACTGCTTTTCCAACCATCTGCTTTTTCAGCCATATCTAATGTAATTTTGAAGGTCTAGGGGGGCAGCTGCCCCCCTGCCTCCACCTCCCTACGCCCATGGCCCTAATCATGTTAATTTCTGCTCGTTTTGAGTTTGACTCGGTTGCCCATATTAGCAATGACCTAGGCATAAAACAGGTAGTCCGAGAAGCAATTGAAATCAGACTTAAGATTAATAATAATATTTCCGTAAATAAGGACTAAATGCACTAAATGCTCTATACACAAATTTAATCAAAAATGATCTTACAAAAACATTTAAAGAAAAACAATAGACATTAACACAGAACCGATCACAAAAATACTTTTGAGGCTAGCTGCCAAAAAGCCTGGCTCAAACAGTTCGTGGTAAGGAACTGTAAGTAAGCAGCAACCCGGCTCAATAGTAACCGAAACTCTAAAAAAAGGAATTTTGATACCAATAGATACATCAAAAGAATCAGATTTTTATGCTGATTTCAAATATATAAGTTTCATTAAGTTTAGTTAAGCTTAAGTTAGTCAAAAGTTAAGCGCCTGAGAAAATTTCCATTATTTTCGAAAAAAGAAACACCCCCCTAAAAGTCATAGAACCTTAATGAAAATCACACCATCAGATTCAGCGTATCAGAGAACCCTACTGTAGGTGTTTTAAGCTCCTATCAGCAACAATGTGGAATTTTGTATTTTTTGCCAGAAGAAAGATCACGGATGCGTGTTTATTTGTGTTTTTTTTCCAGGGGTGATCGTATCCTCCCAGTAGTCCTGGAATATCGCGGAAGGGCTAATTCAAAGGGAAATTAAAAGTTCCAGTGCCCTTTTTAAGCGACAAAAAAATGGAGGGCAACTAGGCCCCCTCCCACGCTCATTGTTTCCCAAAGTCACCCGATCGAAATTTTGAGATAACCATTTTGTTCAGCATGGTCGAAAAATATAATAACTGTTTCTTTGAGGATGACTTAACCCCCCCCCCCCCAGTCCCCGGGGAAGGGCTGTAGGTCATGAACTTTGCCCAATGTTTACATATAAGCATTGGTTATTGGGAAGAACACAGACGTTTTCAGGGGGATTTTGTCTGGTAATGGGGGAGGGGGGGGGGGTGGATTGGAGGTTACGTGAGAGGATCTTCCCATGGAGCAATTTTTCTTGGGGAGGGACATTGCTATGAAGGGGGTGCCGGATTTCCTAGCATTATTATTTAAAAAAAACGATCAGAAATTAAATAATAAAAAAACAACAGGTTTTCAACTGAAAACTTTTCAACATCAAAACTTAAAACGAACAGAAACTATTACGCATATGATAGTATAATACAAGGTACTATTTCTGGGACTCCTATGTACCAAACAGGTTTTTCTAGCGGTCCTATTCTACAGGGTCATTACACTCTTTGCCAAGAGGAACGAGTACGCAATACGGGTCCTAGTGTGATTGATTTTTTGGACAATTGCCTTTAGTCAAGACTAGTTTGTTAAGAATGTGTCGTTGCTAAAGCTAACTCTCATTGGAAAAAAGGGGTATAAAGCTTTTTGTTTTTATGGCTGAAAAGTGTTTTGGGGGAGATGGGTTGATTGGCAGAAGGATGTATTAGCGAATTTAAAGTGGAGGGCGAGTTGCTAGCGAAAAAAATCTAAGCTAATAGGGGTTTTTGACCGTAAACTCTAGTTTTTTGTAAGACAATTATGGAAAATACAATTCGTTGGTTCATAGGTGAAACTTAAGTCCAGGTATGGATCGAAAAATAAACTATTTCTGTAGAATCTGAGCTAATAAGGGTTTTTGACCATAAACTCTAGTTTCCTGTAAGAAAATTATGCAAAATACAATTCTCTCGTTCAAATGTGAAACTTAGGTCCATTCTCTGGTTCAAATGTGGAAAAACCCGTGTGAATGAGTTAAAATAGAAATTTTTTAACAAGAAATGACTGAAAAGTGTTTTGGAGGAGATGGGTTAATTGGCAGAAGGATGTATTAGCGTAGTTATAGTGGAGGCCGAGTTGCTAGCGAAAAACCCGTGTGGATGAGTTGAAATAAAAAATTTTAACAAGAAATGTCTGAAAAGTGTTTTGGGGGAGATGGGTTGATTGGCAGAAGGATGTATTAGCGAAGTTATAGTGGAGGGCAAGTTGCTAGTGAAAAATCTAAGCTAATAAGGGTTTTTGACCGTAAACTCTAGTTTTTTGTAAGAAAATTATGGAAAATACTATTTGTTGGTTCATAGGTGAAACTTAAGTCCAGGTATGAATTGAAAAATAAACTATTTCTGTAGAATCTGAGCTAATAAGGGTTTTTGACCATAAACTCTAGTTTCCTGTAAGAAAATTATGGAAAATACAATTCTCTCGTTCAAATGTGAAACTTAGGTCAATTCTCTGGTTCAAATGTGAAACTTGCTTGCGTGTATAGGAATTCCCATGTTATTTGCTTGCATGTATAGGAATTCCCATGTTATTTGCTTGCGTGTATAGGAATTCCCATGTTATTTGCTTGCATGTATAGGAACTCCCATGTTATTTGCTTGCATGTATAGGAATTGCCACGTTATTTTGCTTGCGTGTATAGGAATTCCCATGTTATTTGCTTGCGTGTATAGGAATTCCCATGTTATTTGCTTGCATGTATAGGAATTCCCATGTTATTTGCTTGCATGTATAGGAACTCCCATGTTATTTGCTTGCATGTATAGGAATTCCCACGTTATTTGCTTGCGTGTATAGGAATTCCCATGTTATTTGCTTGCGTGTATAGGAATTCCCATGTTATTTGCTTGCGTGTATAGGAATTCCCATGTTATTTGCTTGCGTGTATAGGAATTCCCATGCTATTTTAAGGGCTTATGTCCCCCCCATGCTATTATAAGAGTTTATGTCCCCTTCCTATGCTATTCCAGGAGCTTATGTTCCTTCCTATGCTATTATAAGGGCTTTTCCGTGTGGTTTTTCTTTACTTGGTACCCATTAAAAACAAAATTTTTGTGTTAAATAAGTAGTTCTTATATCTTTTAAAAGAGCTTTACGAGGTTTGAGACACTCTGTTGCTTGATTCCGTTTGATTTTTCTTTACTTAGTGCTCATTAAAAACGAAATTTTTGTGTTAAAAGAGCTTTACGGGGTTTGAGAGACTCGGTTGTCTAATTCCGTGTGATTTTTCTTTACTTGGTGCCCATTAAAAAAGTTGCTAGCGAAAACCCCGTGTGGATGAGTTGAAATAAAAATTTTTAACAAGAAATGGCTGAAAAGTGTTTTGGGGGAGATGGGTTGATTGGCAGAAGGATGTATTAGCGAATTTAAAGTGGAGGGCGAGTTGCTAGCGAAAAAAATCTAAGCTAATAGGGGTTTTTGACCGTAAACTCTAGTTTTTTGTAAGACAATTATGGAAAATACAATTCGTTGGTTCATAGGTGAAACTTAAGTCCAGGTATGGATCGAAAAATAAACTATTTCTGTAGAATCTGAGCTAATAAGGGTTTTTGACCATAAACTCTAGTTTCCTGTAAGAAAATTATGCAAAATACAATTCTCTCGTTCAAATGTGAAACTTAGGTCCATTCTCTGGTTCAAATGTGGAAAAACCCGTGTGAATGAGTTAGAATAGAAATTTTTTAACAAGAAATGACTGAAAAGTGTTTTGGAGGAGATGGGTTAATTGGCAGAAGGATGTATTAGCGTAGTTATAGTGGAGGCCGAGTTGCTAGCGAAAAACCCGTGTGGATGAGTTGAAATAAAAAATTTTAACAAGAAATGTCTGAAAAGTGTTTTGGGGGAGATGGGTTGATTGGCAGAAGGATGTATTAGCGAAGTTATAGTGGAGGGCAAGTTGCTAGTGAAAAATCTAAGCTAATAAGGGTTTTTGACCGTAAACTCTAGTTTTTTGTAAGAAAATTATGGAAAATACTATTTGTTGGTTCATAGGTGAAACTTAAGTCCAGGTATGGATTGAAAAATAAACTATTTCTGTAGAATCTGAGCTAATAAGGGTTTTTGACCATAAACTCTAGTTTCCTGTAAGAAAATTATGGAAAATACAATTCTCTCGTTCAAATGTGAAACTTAGGTCAATTCTCTGGTTCAAATGTGAAACTTAAGTCCAGTTTCGGATACTCATAATAATGAGGACTGATGGTTCTAATTCAATATTTTTTTTTCATAAAAACAAACTATTTTTTTTTAAACTTCGAAATTATTCAACTTTTTTTTTGTACATATCTTAAAATGACAAAATATGCTTACGGCTCTAACAATTGTACTCTGTGATTGGTCAGAGACACAATGTGGCTTTGCCACTGGCATTCTATGTCCGGATATCGACACTACCTAGTCTATTGCATGTATTAAATCAGTATTTTTTACGCAGTAGTACGATAAACACATAAGTCATATCTTTTAAAAAAGTGAAGATGGAGCATTTTAATAAAGTGTGTTCACATGTCAATGTTATTGTAGCATTGAATGCTGACAAGGAGAAGTATTTAAACTATGAAACAAGTAAAAATGGTAGCACTATTGGAAATGTATGTGTGCATTGTCATGACAGTAAGGAATTTAATTTCTTTGGAGTACCAAAAAAATTCAACTCTTTTTATGGTGGATATGCAAGAGTGAGATATCCAGAGATGATAGCACTCAAAGAGAATGCCAACATAAAAATAATAGTTGATGAAGAGGGACATCTTCATGCTAGTGCTATAGGTAACATGCTACCTATTGTTACACCCCATCGTCAACTTTCGGGTATTAGCATTCAACGGAAGATCAAAAGAAGACATGCATACTCTTCTACTAATATCATAAACCATATCTTGTCGACGTGCCGAAACTGTTACCTTTGTAAAAATAATGTTGTAATAGACAGTGAAATTGCCAGAAAAATAAAAAGGGTATTGGCAGAAAATATCACTATGGAATATAAAGATGAAACGATGAAAAACAAAGCACTAGCAAACGTTACTGGCTTTGATCAAACAGTCAATGAATCAAATAATACCAAAGACGAAAAGCATATTGAGCCTGTTCATGAGACACCAGTAAAAATTGTGTATGATTCAAAATGGAATAATGATTATTCTACTGATTACGAACTAAGAGAAGACAATAACTACAATATCAAGAGAGAACATGGTGAACCATTTTATTGGAACAGATTCAAAATGTCCAAAGTTAATCATTGATATTAATAATGTATCATAATATATTTTTGTATTAATATTCTACATAACACTATTTCATTAAAAACATTACATTGTTATGTGTTCATTATTTTTTAGAGTAAGCTAGCACATCAAGCGTTTAGAATGTCTATTAAAAACATCGACGATGTAAGAAAAGGAATTTGCGTACATCTATTGTCAAACACATGGGATAACATTGTCAAAATCTAGGTATCAGAATGAAAAATTGTAGGTAAGTAAGTAAGCAAGTAAGTAAACAAAAAAAAGTCATTTCATTCAAGAAATTATGAAAAAATTCTAAATAAGTAACAAATCCTTTCTTGAAGTTACCTCATGGATACACAACGCAGAAATTTCATTTAAGAAATTATCAAAAATTGTAAGTAAGTAGCAAATTCTTTCTTGAATTCACCTCCTGGATAAATAAAAAAGACATTTCATTCAAGAAATTATGACAAAATTCTAAGTAAGTAACAAACTGTTTCTTGAATCCTCCTCCTGAATGCACAATACAGATATTTCATTTAAGAAATTACGAAAAAATTGTAAGCAAGTAACAAACTCATTCTTGAATACACCTCGTGGATACACAATGCAGAAATTTCATTTAAGAAATTATCAAAAATTGTAAGTAAGTAGCAAATTCTTTCTCGAATTCACCTCCTGGATCAATAAAAAAGACATTTCATTTAAGAAATTATGAAAAAATTGTAAGCAAGTAACAAACTCTTTCCTGAAGTCACCTCGTGGATACACAATGCAGAAATTTCATTAAGGAAATTATGAAAAAATTGTAAGTAAGTAGCAAATTCTTTCTTGAATTCACCTGCTGGATAAACAAAAAGACATTTCGTTCAAGAAATTATGACAAAATTCCAAGTAAGTAACAAACTCATTATTGTTTTCACGACTTAGATACACGATGTAGAAATTTAATTCAAGAAATTATGAAAAAATTCTCAGTAAGTAACAATTTCTTTCTTAAAGTCAACTCTTGGATACACAATACGGAAATTTCATTCAATAAATTATGAAAAAATTGTAAGCAAGTAACAAACTCTTTCCTGAAGTCACCTCTTGGATACACAATGCAGAAACTGCATTTAAGAAATTATCAAAAATTGTAAGTAAGTAAAAAATTCTTTCTTGAATTCGCCTCTTGGATAAACAAAAAAAAGTCATTTCATTCAAGAAATTATGACAAAATTCTAAATAAGTAACAAATCCTTTCTTGAAGTTACCTCATGGATACACAACGCTTTATTGTTTTCACGACTTAGATACACGATGTAGAAATTTAATTCAAGAAATTATAAAAAAAGAGAAGTAAGTAACAAACTCTTTATTGATTTTCACCTCTTGGATACAGAAAAAGACATTTCATTCAAGAAATTATGACAAAATTCTAAGTAAGTAAAAAACTCATTCTTGAATTCGCCGTTTACATGCACAATACAGAAATTTCATACTATGGGACCTCTACACGTGATTAAACACGTTTTGAAACTACATGCTATTTGCTTGCCTTTCCTTGGCACCTTTCCAAACGAGCGGGGATCCCCCACTGGTTCCTACACATTGCAAAAAGTGACGTCTCTGTGTCGTCTCTGTGAAGTAAGTAGCAAATTCTTTCTTGAATTCACCTGCTGGATAAACAAAAAGACATTTCGTTCAAGAAATTATGACAAAATTCCAAGTAAGTAACAAACTCATTATTGTTTTCACGACTTAGATACACGATGTAGAAATTAATTTCAAGAAATTATGAAAAAATTCTCAGTAAGTAACAATTTCTTTCTTAAAGTCAACTCTTGGATACACAATACGGAAATTTCATTCAATAAATTATGAAAAAATTGTAAGCAAGTAACAAACTCTTTCCTGAAGTCACCTCTTGGATACACAATGCAGAAACTGCATTTAAGAAATTATCAAAAATTGTAAGTAAGTAAAAAATTCTTTCTTGAATTCGCCTCTTGGATAAACAAAAAAAAGTCATTTCATTCAAGAAATTATGACAAAATTCTAAATAAGTAACAAATCCTTTCTTGAAGTTACCTCATGGATACACAACGCTTTATTGTTTTCACGACTTAGATACACGATGTAGAAATTTAATTCAAGAAATTATAAAAAAAAGAGAAGTAAGTAACAAACTCTTTATTGATTTTCACCTCTTGGATACAGAAAAAGACATTTCATTCAAGAAATTATGACAAAATTCTAAGTAAGTAAAAAACTCATTCTTGAATTCGCCGTTTACATGCACAATACAGAAATTTCATACTATGGGACCTCTACACGTGATTAAACACGTTTTGAAACTACATGCTATTTGCTTGCCTTTCCTTGGCACCTTTCCAAACGAGCGGGGATCCCCCACTGGTTCCTACACATTGCAAAAAAGTGACGTCTCTGTGTCGTCTCTGTGATGACACACACATAGAGACGAGACACGCACAGACATGACACACAAACAGAGTCATAGTGAGAGAGACATCCGAAAAGTTGGGTTGATCTAGGCTCACTTAGAGTGGCGCGCCACTCTAAGTGAACCTAGATCAACCCAACTTTTCGGATATCTCTCTCACTATGACTCTGTTTGTGTGTCATGTCTGTGCGTGTCTTCGTCTCTATGTGTGTGTCATCACAGAGACGACACAGAGACGTCACTTTTTTGCAATGTGTAGGAACCAGTGGGGATCCCCGCTCGTTTGGAAAGGTGCCAAGGAAAGGCAAGCAAATAGCATGTAGTTTCAAAACGTGTTTAATCACGTGTAGAGGTCCCATAGTATGAAATTTCTGTATTGTGCATGTAAACGGCGAATTCAAGAATGAGTTTTTTACTTACTTAGAATTTGTCATAATTTCTTGAATGAAATGTCTTTTTCTGTATCCAAGAGGTGAAAAATCAATAAAGAGTTTGTTACTTACTTCTCTTTTTTTTATAATTTCTTGAATTAAATTTCTACATCGTGTATCTAAGTCGTGAAAACAATAAAGCGTTGTGTATCCATGAGGTAACTTCAAGAAAGGATTTGTTACTTATTTAGAATTTTGTCATAATTTCTTGAATGAAATGACTTTTTTTTGTTTATCCAAGAGGCGAATTCAAGAAAGAATTTTTTACTTACTTACAATTTTTGATAATTTCTTAAATGCAGTTTCTGCATTGTGTATCCAGAGGTGACTTCAGGAAAGAGTTTGTTACTTGCTTACAATTTTTCATAATTTATTGAATGAAATTCCGTATTGTGTATCCAAGAGTTGACTTTAAGAAAGAAATTGTTACTTACTGAGAATTTTTTCATAATTTCTTGAATTAAATTTCTACATCGTGTATCTAAGTCGTGAAAAACAATAATGAGTTGTTACTTACTTGGAATTTTGTTCATAATTTCTTGAACGAAATGTCTTTTTGTTTATCCAGCAGGTGAATTCAAGAAAGAATTTGCTACTTACTTCACAGAGACGACACAGAGACGTCACTTTTTGCAATGTGTAGGAACCAGTGGGGGGATCCCCGCTCGTTTGGAAAGGTGCCAAGGAAAGGCAAGCAAAATAGCATGTAGTTTCAAAACGTGTTTAATCACGTGTAGAGGTCCCATAGTATGAAATTTCTGTATTGTGCATGTAAACGGCGGAATTCAAGAATAAATTTTTTACTTACTTAGAATTTTGTCATAATTCTTGAATGAAATGTCTTTTTTCTGTATCCAAGAGGTGAAAATCAATAAAGAGTTTGTTATTACTTCTCTTTTTTTATAATTTCTTGAATTAAATTTCTACATCGTGTATCTAAGTCGTGAAAACAATAAAGCGTTGTGTATCCATGAGGTAACTTCAAGAAAGGATTGTTACTTATTTAGAATTTTGTCATAATTTCTTGAATGAAATGACTTTTTTTTTGTTTATCCAAGAGGCGAATTCAAGAAAGAATTTTTTACTTACTTACAATTTTGATAATTTCTTAAATGCAGTTTCTGCATTGTGTATCCAGGAGGTGACTTCAGGAAAGAGTTTGTTACTTGCTTACAATTTTTTCATAATTATTGAATGAAATTTCCGTATTGTGTATCCAAGAGTTGACTTTAAGAAAGAAATTGTTACTTACTGAGAATTTTTTTCATAATTTCTTGAATTAAATTTCTACATCGTGTATCTAAGTCGTGAAAACAATAATGAGTTTGTTACTTACTTGGAATTTTGTCATAATTTCTTGAACGAAATGTCTTTTTGTTTATCCAGCAGGTGAATTCAAGAAAGAATTTTGCTACTTACAATTTTTTCATAATTTCCTTAATGAAATTTCTGCATTGTGTATCACGAGGTGACTTCAGGAAAGAGTTTGTTACTTGCTTACAATTTTTCATAATTTCTTAAATGAAAACTTTTTATTGATCCAGGAGGTGAATTCGAGAAAGAATTTGCTACTTACTTACAATTTTTGATAATTTCTTAAATGAAATTTCTGCATTGTGTATCCACGAGGTGTATTCAAGAATGAGTTTGTTACTTGCTTACAATTTTTTCGTAATTTCTTAAATGAAATATCTGTATTGTGCATTCAGGAGGAGGATTCAAGAAACAGTTTTGTTACTTACTTAGAATTTTGTCATAATTTCTTGAATGAAATGTCTTTTTTGATTTATCCAGGAGGTGAATTCAAGATAAGAATTTGCTACTTACTTACAATTTTTGATAATTTCTTAAATGAAATTTCTGCGTTGTGTATCCATGAGGTAATTTCAAGAAAGGATTTGTTACTTATTTAGAATTTTTTCATAATTTCTTGAATGAAATGACTTTTTTTGTTTATCCAAGAGGCGAATTCAAGAAAGAATTTTTTACTTACTTACAATTTTTGATAATTTCTTAAATGCAGTTTCTGCATTGTGTATCCAGGAGGTGACTTCAGGAAAGAGTTTGTTACTTGCTTACAATTTTTTCATAATTTATTGAATGAAATTTCCGTATTGTGTATCCAAGAGTTGACTTTTTAAGAAAGAAATTGTTACTTACTGAGAATTTTTTTCATAATTTCTTGAATTAAATTTCTACATCGTGTATCTAAGTCGTGAAAACAATAATGAGTTTGTTACTTACTTGGAATTTTGTCATAATTTTCTTGAACGAAATGTCTTTTTTGTTTATCCAGCAGGTGAATTCAAGAAAGAATTTTGCTACTTACTTACAATTTTTTTTAATTTCCTTAATGAAATTTCTGCATTGTGTATCCACGAGGTGACTTCAGGAAAGAGTTTGTTACTTGCTTACAATTTTTTCATAATTTCTTAAATGAAATGTCTTTTATTGATCCAGGAGGTGAATTCGAGAAAGAATTTGCTACGCTACTTACAATTTTTGATAATTTCTTAAATGAAATTTCTGCATTGTGTATCCACGAGGTGTATTCAAGAATGAGTTTGTTACTTGCTTACAATTTTTCGTAATTTCTTAAATGAAATATCTGTATTGTGCATTCAGGAGGAGGATTCAAGAAACAGTTTTGTTACTTACTTAGAATTTTGTCATAATTTCTTGAATGAAATGTCTTTTTTATTTATCCAGGAGGTGAATTCAAGAAAGAATTTGCTACTTACTTACAATTTTTGATAATTTCTTAAATGAAATTTCTGCGTTGTGTATCCATGAGGTAATTTCAAGAAAGGATTTGTTACTTATTAGAATTTTTTCATAATTTCTTGAATGAAATGACTTTTTTTTGTTTACTTACTTGCTTACTTACTTACCTACAATTTTTCATTCTGATACCTAGATTTTGACAATGTTATCCCATGTGTTGACAATAGATGTACGCAAATTCCTTTTCTTACATCGTCGATGTTTTTAATAGACATTCTAAAACGCTTGATGTGCTAGCTTACTCTAAAAAATAATGAACACATAACAATGTAATGTTTTTTAATGAAATAGTGTTATGTAGAATATTAATATAAAAATATATTATGATACATTATTAATATCAATGATTAACTTTGGACATTTTGAATCTGTTCCAATAAAATGGTTCACCATGTTCTCTCTTGATATTGTAGTTATTGTCTTCTCTTAGTTCGTAATCAGTAGAATAATCATTATTCCATTTTGAATCATACACAATTTTACTGGTGTCTCATGAAAAGGCTCAATATGCTTTTCGTCTTTGGTATTATTTGATTCATTGACTGTTTGATCAAAGCCAGTAAACGTTTGCTAGTGCTTTGTTTTTCATCGTTTCATCTTATATTCCACAGTGATATTTTCTGACAATACCCTTTTTATTTTTCTGGCAATTTCACTGTCTATTATCACATTATTTTTACACAGGTAACAGTTTAGGCACGTAGACAAGATATGGTTTATGATATTAGTAGCAGAGTAGGCCTTTCTTTTCCTCTTTGCTTTCATTTGAATGCTAATACCTAAAAGCCGACGAAAGGTTCTATCAATAGGTAGCGTGTTACCTATAGCACTAGCATGAAAGATACCCCTCTTCATCAACTACTATTATTTTTATAGTTGGCATTCTCTTGAGTACTAACATCTCTGGAAATGATACTTTCCCATATCCACCATTTGTATAATTGAATTTTTTTGGTACTCCAAAGAAATTTAATTCCATAGTGTCATGGCACAACGCACGCATACGTTTCCGATAGTGCTACCACTTCTACTTGTTTCATAGTTCAAATACTTCTCCTTGTCAGTGCATTCAATGCTACAATAACACTAGCATAGTGAACACATTTCTAATGGGGGGTCATCCACATGTTCAATATGCACTTCATCTTTGCTATATATTTGGTTCATAATTGTTTGATTAATGGTAGTGAAGTTTGCTGGCACTTTGTTTTTCATCGATTCATCTTTATATTCCTTAGTGATATTTTCTGCCAATGCCCTTTTTATTTTCCGGCAATTTCACTGTCTATTACAACGTTATTTTTACAAAGGTAACAGTTTCGGCACGTCGACAAGATATGGTTTATGATATTAGTAGAAGAGTATGCATGTCTTCTTTTGATCTTCCGTTGAATGCTAATACCCGAAAGTTGACGATGGGTTGTAACAATAGGTAGCATGTTACCACAAGCACTGGCAAGAAGATGTCCCTCTTCATCAACTATTATTTTATGTTGGCATTTTCTTTGAGTGCTATCATCTCTGGATATCTCACTCTTGCATATCCACCAAAAAAAGAGTTTGAATTTTTTTGGTACTCCAAGAAATTAAATTCCTTACTGTCATGACAATGCACACATACATTTCCAATAGTGCTACCATTTTTACTTGTTTCATAGTTTAAATACTTCTCCCTGTCAGCATTCAATGCTACAATAACATTGACATGTGAACACACTTTATTAAAATGCTCCATCTTCACTTTTTTAAAAGATATGACTTATGTGTTTATCGTACTACTGCGTAAAAAATACTGATATAATACATGCAATAGACTAGGTAGTGTCGATATCCGGACATATAGAATGCCAGTGGCAAAGCCACATTGTGTCTCTGACCAATCACAGAGTACAATTGTTAGAGCCGTAAGCATATTTTGTCATTTTAAGATATGTACAAAAAAAAAAAAAAAAGTTGAATAATTTCGAAGTTTAAAAAAAAATAGTTTGTTTTTATGAAAAAAAAATATTGAATTAGAACCATCAGTCCTCATATTATGAGTATCCGAAACTGGACTTAAGTTTCACATTTGAACCAGAAGAATTGACCTAAGTTTCACATTTGAACGAGAGAATTGTATTTTCCATAATTTTCTTACAGGAAACTAGAAGTTTATGGTCAAAAACCCTTATTAGCTCAGATTCTACAGAAATAGTTTATTTTCAATTCGTACCTGGACTTAAGTTTCAACCCTATGAACCAACAAATAGTTATTTTCCATAATTTTCTTACAAAAAACTAGAGTTTACGGTCAAAAACCTTATTAGCTTAGATTTTTCACTAGCAACTTGCCCTCCACTATAACTTCGCTAATACATCCTTTCTGCCAATCAACCCATCTCCCCCAAAACACTTTTCAGACATTTCTTGTTAAAATTTTTTATTTCAACTCATCCACACGGGTTTTTCGCTAGCAACTCGGCCTCCACTATAACTACGCTAATACATCCTTCTACCAATTAACCCATCTCCTCCAAAACACTTTTCAGTCATTTCTTGTTAAAAAATTTCTATTTTAACTCATTCACACGGGTTTTTCCACATTTGAACCAGAGAATGGACCTAAGTTTCACATTTTAACGAAAAAAGAGAATTGTATTTTTGCATAATTTTCTTACAGGAAACTAGAGTTTATGGTCAAAAACCCTTATTAGCTCAGATTCTACAGAAAATAGTTTATTTTTCGATCCATATCTTCGGACTTAAGTTTCACCTATGACACCAACGAATTGTATTTTCCATATAATGTCTTACAAAAAAACTAGAGTTTACGGTCAAAAACCCCTATTAGCTTAGATTTTTTTTACGCTAGCAACTCGCCCTCCACTTTAAATTCGCTAATACATCCTTCTGCAATCAACCCATCTCCCCCAAAACACTTTTCAGCCATTTCTTGTTAAAATTTTATTTCAACTCATCCACACGGGGTTTTCGCTAGCAACTTTTTTAATGGGCACCAAGTAAAGAAAAATCACACGGAATTAGACAACCGAGTCTCTCAAACCCCGTAAAGCTCTTTTAACACAAAAATTTCGTATTTTTAATGAGCACTAAGTAAAGAAAAATCAAACGGAATCAAGCAACAGAGTGTCTCAAACCTCGTAAAGCTCTTTTAAAAGATATAAGAACTACTTATTTAACACAAAAATTTTGTTTTTAATGGGTACCAAGTAAAGAAAAAAACACACGGAAAAGCCCTTATAATAGCATAGGAAGGAACATAAGCTCCTGGAATAGCATAGGAAGGGGACATAAACTCTTATAATAGCATGGGGGGGACATAAGCCCTTAAAATAGCATGGAATTCCTATACACGCAAGCAAATAAACATGGAATTCCTATACACGCAAGCAAATAACATGGGAATTCCTATACACGCAAGCAAAATAACGCGGGAATTCCTATACATGCAAGCAAATAACATGGGAGTTCCTATACATGCAAGCAAATAACATGGGAATTCCTATACATGCAAGCAAATAACATGGGAATTCCTATACATGCAAGCAAATAACATGGGGAATTCCTATACACGCAAGCAAATAACATGGGAATTCCTATACACGCAAGCAAAATAACGTGGCAATTCCTATACATGCAAGCAAATAACATGGGAGTTTCCTATACATGCAAGCAAATAACATGGGAATTCCTATACACACAAGCAAAATAACATGGGAATTTCTATACATGCAAGCAAATAACATGGGAATTCCTATACACGCAAGCAAGTTTCACATTTGAACCAGAGAATTGACCTAAGTTTCACATTTGAACGAGAGAAATTGTATTTTCCATAATTTTCTTACAGGAAACTAGAGTTTATGGTCAAAAACCCTTATTAGCTCAGATTCTACAGAAATAGTTTGTTTTTCAATTCATACCTGGACTTAAGTTTCACCTATGAACCAACAAATAGTATTTTCCATAATTTTCTTACAAAAAAACTAGAGTTTACGGTCAAAAACCCTTATTAGCTTAGATTTTTCACTAGCAACTTGCCCTCCACTATAACTTCGCTAATACATCCTTCTGCCAATCAACCCATCTCCCCCAAAACACTTTTCAGACATTTCTTGTTAAAATTTTTTTTCAACTCATCCACACGGGTTTTTTTCGCTAGCAACTCGGCCTCCACTATAACTACGCTAATACATCCTTCTGCCAATTAACCCATCTCCTCCAAAACACTTTTCAGTCATTTCTTGTTAAAAAATTTCTATTTTAAACTCATTCACACGGGTTTTTTCCACATTTGAACCAGAGAATGGACCTAAGTTCACATTTGAACGAGAGAATTGTATTTTGCATAATTTTCTTACAGGAAACTAGAGTTTATGGTCAAAAACCCTTATTAGCTCAGATTCTACAGAAATAGTTTATTTTTCGATCCATACCTGGACTTAAGTTTCACCTATGAACCAACGAATTGTATTTCCCATAATTGTCTTACAAAAAAACTAGAGTTTACGGTCAAAAAAACCCCTATTAGCTTAGATTTTTTCGCTAGCAACTCGCCCTCCACTTTAAATTCGCTAATACATCCTTCTGCCAATCAAACCCATCTCCCCCAAAAACACTTTTCAGCCATAAAAACAAAAAGCTTTATACCCCTTTTTTCCAATGAGAGTTAGCTTTAGCAACGACACATTCTTAACAAACTAGTCTTGACTAAAGGCAATTGTCAAAAAATCAATCACACTAGGACCCGTATTGCGTACTCGTTCCTCTGGCAAAGAGTGTTAATGACCCTGTAGAATAGGACCGCTAGAAAAACCTGTTTGGTACATAGAAGTCCCAGAAATAGTACCTTGGATTATACTTATGATTGGGTTCACCCCTAGTCAATACCTCGCTCTTTACGCTAAAGTTTTTTAGTACTACTTTCATAAGAGCTATTTATTCTAATTAACGGCCTTTGTGTTTAAGGGGTCATTCTTAAAGAATAGGAAAAACAAAATCGAACTCTAGCGTAAAGAGCGAGGTATTGACTAGGGGGACTCCCCTAATGCACGTAATAAAAATATACGAATATAAAAGTTCGTTACGTAAGTTAATTCGTAAGTTACACACATCTATTACTAACAAAAACGTTCGTAAATAAAATTAAACAACTTTCGAGAAAGCCATTTAATCAAGAAACAGTAAAATTAATATGCAAATTTCGCTTTAATTATTCATGCACGGTGAGCCAAAATCAAAACCTGCGTTAATTTAAAAACACTCACAAATGAAAGGGGCTGTCCCCTCCTCAGCGCCTTGCTCTTTAGGCTATAGTCTGACTCTGTCTCACAACTTATTCTTTAAAAACAATAATAAACTTGAGCGTAATGAGGGAGGCGTTGAGGAGAGGACAGTCCATTTCATATACGGAATAATTTCTGTTCGTTTTAAGTTTTAATGTCACTCCTTACTTTCAGTTAAAAAAAAAAACTTGTTATTTTTTATTTAATTAGCAATAAAACGTGTTTTTAAATTATTTTTCTTTCATCTCATTGAATGGCCTTGTTTTACCTCACTTTTTTCTATCAGTTCTGGTCGAACTTCGCTGAAGTAAGGATGCTGGGACTGCTCTGAAAAATTTGGCTTTTTGGTTTGATTGGTCGCATGTTGTAGCGTGTCTTTTTCTTTTATATATTTTTGTCCTGCTGGGATGGCCCTTGGACATAGGGCAGAAATATTCATTCAAATTATCTCCACTGTCTTACAAAAAGAATTTCCTATTGTTCTTCGTGTTTTTGTTGTTTGTGATGGAAAGGCAGTGTGGTCTTCGTCCTTATTGTTTTTTGTTTCTCGAGGTTGAGTTCATAGTAGGGTAAGAAAAGCTTAACACTGTCTCTAGACCAGGGATATCAAAACAGTTACTCTGGGGCCATAAGGGCCGCATAGCATTTGGATGCAGCAAAAATTCTGGTCTATAAAGATTGAAATGTCTTAATTTTTATACAAAGTAAAGTAAACTTAATGTAATAGAATTAATAATAAACTACTCTGGTCTCGTTATCAGCATTTGAATGGGTATTTTGTTCAGACCAGGGATGAATAAAATTGCCCCTGCACTCTGGGCAGCCCCCCCCCCCCAACTGAATACTTTAATATAACGCATAGCCCATGTCTATAAGACTCCAATTTTTAAATGTTCAATTGTAGCCCTAACCGGATGGTTAGCGCGCTCAACTTGCAATCTTATATCCTCGATGGCTAAGTGTTAAGAGTCACTGGTGTCCCTGGTATTGCTTTCGGACAAGGGTCAGATGTGTGTGCCCTAACCGAATGGTTAGCGAGCTCAACTTGCAATCTTATGTCCTCGATGGCTAGTTTTTAGAGTCCTGGTGTCCCTGGTTTTGCTTTGGGACAAGGGTCAGATGTGTGTGCCCTAACCGAATGGTTAGCGCGCTCAACTTGCAATCTTATGTCCTCGATGGCTAGTGTTTAGAGTCCTGGTGTCCCTGGTTTTGCTTTGGGACAAGGGTCAGATGTGTGCCCTAACCGAATCGTTAACGGGCTCAGCTTGCAATCTTATGTCCTCGATGGCTAGCGTTTAGAGTCCTGGTGTCCCTGGTTTTGCTTTGGGACAAGGGTCAGATGTGTGTGCCCTAACTGAATGGTTAGCGTGCTCAACTTGCAATCTTATGTCCTCTGTGGCTAGTGTTTAAGAGTCATGGTGTCCCTGGTTTTGCTTTGGGACAAGGGTCAGATGTGTGTGCCTTAACCGAATGGTTAGCGTGCTCAACTTGCAACCTTATGTCTTCGACGGCTAGTGTTTAGAGTCCTGGTGTCCCTGGTCTTGCTTTGGGACAAGGGTCAGATGTGTGTGCCCTAACCGAATGGTTAGCTCACTCAACTTGCAATCTTATGTCCTCGATGGCTAGTGTTTAGAGTCCTGGTGTCCCTGGTCTTGCTTTGGGACAAGGGTCAGATGTGTGTGCCCTAACCGAATGGTTAGCTCACTCAACTTGCAATCTTATGTCCCTCGATGGCTAGTTTTTAGAGTCCTGGTGTCCCTTGTTTTGCTTTGGGACAAGGGTCAGATGTGTGTGCCCTAACCGAATGGTTAGTGTGCTCAACTTGCAATCTTATGTCCTCGATGGCTAGTGTTTAGAGTCCTGGTGTCCCTGGTCTTGCTTTGGGACAAGGGTCAGATGTGTGTGTGCCCTAACGAATGGTTAGCTCACTCAACTTGCAATCTTATGTCCTCGATGGCTAGTGTTTAGAGTCCTGGTGTCCCTGGTCTTGCTTTGGGACAAGGGTCAGATGTGTGTGCCCTAACCGAATGGTTAGCTCACTCAACTTGCAATCTTATGTCTTCGACGACTAGTGTTTAGAGTCCTGGTGTCCCTGGTCTTGCTTTGGGACAAGGGTCAGATGTGTGTGCCCTAACCGAATAGTTAGCTCACTCAACTTGCAATCTTATGTCCTCGATGGCTAGTGTTTAGAGTCCTGGTGTCCCTGGTCTTGCTTTGGGACAAGGGTCAGATGTGTGTGCCTTAACCGAATGGTTAGCGTGCTCAACTTGCAACCTTATGTCTTCGACGGCTAGTGTTTAGAGTCCTGGTGTCCTCTGGTCTTGCTTTGGACAAGGGTCAGATGTGTGTGCCCTAACCGAATGGTTAGCTCACTCAACTTGCAATCTTATGTCCTCGATGGCTAGTGTTTAGAGTCCTGGTGTCCTTGGTTTCGCTTTGGGACAAGGGTCAGACGTGTGTGCCCTAACTGAATGGTTAGCGTGCTCAACTTGCAATCTTATGTCCTCGAGGGCTATTGTTTGGATTCCTGGTGTCCCTGGTCTTGCTTGGGACAAGGGTCAGATGTGTGTGCCCTAACCGAATGGTTAGCTCACTCAACTTGCAATCTTATGTCCTCGATGGCTAGTGTTTAGAGTCCTGGTGTCCTTGGTTTCGCTTTGGGACAAGGGTCAGACGTGTGTTCCCTAACTGAATGGTTAGCGTGCTCAACTTGCAATCTTATGTCCTCGATGGCTAGTGTTTAGAGTCCTTGTGTCCCCGGTTTTGCTTCGGGACAAGGGTCAGATGTGTGACTTACAAAGCTTAGGCAGAGTTAATCCAGCTCTAAATTAGCACCAGGAGAAAGCCAGAGAATGTAAACAGAAAGGTGTGCGAAATCACAAGATGGCTGCCCTAAGCCTCTCATTGCACTTCCTGGATGAAGGGACGTGAAACGGAGATGAGCACCACTGGTTTGGGCAATGAAGTCTAGTGCCATTTCTTTAATTTTTTCTTAGATATAGTAAACTAAAATTCAGCACCATTATGTTAGCATTAGCAATTATTCTAATCATATTCAAAATGTCTTAGTGACTTCATTTGAGATATTATTACATTTAGTATTAACATAATTCCAGATAGTATGCAGATCAAAGTCCTTAGCCAATAACGAAAATCCACACAACCAAACAGCATAGCAATGTATTGATTAACATGTTTTGAAATTTATTGGCCCCTTTTTCAGGCACCAGTTTTTTGGGAGACCATGCCACCAAACTATTTTTTTTATGCATTAGGTTCCGCTTTTTTCGTAAAAACCAGGGTTCCATTAATCCAAGGGCCATCAGATACAAGTTTCAAGCATACTAAAGAAGAATATAACGCAATATAACGCACAGCCCATGTCTATAAGAGATCAATTTGAAATATTCAATAGTAGCCCTAACCGGATGGTTAGCGCGCTCAACTTGCAATGTTATGTCCTCGATGGCTAGTGTTTAGAGTCCTGGTGTGCTGGTTTTGCTTTGGGACAAGGGTCAGATGTGTGTGCCCTAATCAAATGGTTAGCGCGCCTAACTTGCAATCTTATGTCCTCAATGGCTAATGTTTAGAGTCCTGGTGTCCCTGGTTTTGCTTTGGGACAAGGGTCAGATGTGTGTGCCTTAACCGAATGGTTAGCGCGCTCAACTTGCAATCTTATGTCTTCTATGGCTAGTGTTTAGAGTCCTGGTGTCCCTGGTTTTGCTTTGGGAATAGGGTCAGATGTGTGTGCCCTAACCGAATGGTTTAGCGTGCTCAATTTGCAATCTTATGTCCTCGATGGCTAGTGTTTAGAGTCCTGTGTCCCTGGTTTTGCTTTGGGACAAGGGTCAGATATGTGTGCCCTAACTGAATGGTTAGCGTGCTCAATTTGCAATCTTATGTCCTCGATGGCTAGTGTTTAGAGTCCTGGTGTCCTGGTTTTGCTTTGGGACAAGGGTCAGATGTGTGTGTGCCCTAACCGAATGGTTAGCTTGCTCAACTTGCAATCTTATATCTTCGATGGCTAGTGTTTAGAGCCCTGGTGTCCCTGGTTTTGCTTTGGAACAAGGGTCAGATGTGTTGTGCCTTAACCGAATAGTTAGCGCGCTCAACTTGCAATCTTATGTCCTCGATGGCTAGTGTTGAGAGTCCTGGTGTCCCTGGTTTTGCTTTGAGACAAGGGTCAGATGTGTGTGCCCTAACCGAATGGATAGCGCGCTCAATTTACAATCTTATGTCCTCGATGGCTGTGTTTAGAGTCCTGGTGTCCTGGTTTTGCTTTGTGACAAGGGTCAGATGTGTGTGCCCTAATCAAATGGTTGCGCGCTCAACTTGCAATCTTATGTCCTCAATGGCTAATGTTTAGAGTCCTGGTGTCCTGGTTTTGCTTTGGACAAGGGTCAGATGTGTGTGCCCTAACCGAATGGTTAGCTTGCTCAACTTGCAATCTTATATCCTCGATGGCTAGTGTTTAGAGTCCTGGTGTCCCTGGTTTTGCTTTGGAACAAGGGTCAGATGTGTGTGCCTTAACCGAATAGTTAGCGCTCTCAACTTGCAATCTTATGTCTCGATGGCTAGTGTTGAGAGTCCTGGTGTCCCTGGTTTTGCTTTGGGACAAGGGTCAGATGTGTGTGGCCTAACCGAATGGTTAGGGTGCTCAATTTGCAATCTTATGTCCTCGATGGCTAGTGTTTAGAGTCCTGATGTCCTGGTTTTGCTTTGGGACAAGGGTCAGATGTGTCTGCCCTAACCGAATGGTTGGCGTGCTCAACTTGCAATCATATGTCCTCGATGGCTAGTGTTTAGAGTCCTGGTGTCCCAGATTTTGCTTTGGGACAAGGGTCAGATGTGTGTGCCCTAACCGAATGGTTAGCGTTCTCAACTTGGAATCGTATGTCCTCGATGGCAAGTGTTTAGTGTCCTGGTGTCCCTGGTTTTGCTTTGGGACAAGGGTCAGATGTGTGTGCCCTAACCGAATGGTTAGCGTGCTCAACTTGCAATCTTATGTCCTCGATGGCTAGTGTTTAGAGTCCTGGTGTTCATTATTTTGCTTTGGGACAAGGGTCAGATGTGTGTGCCCTATCCAAATGGTTAGCGTGCTCAAATTGGAACCTTATATCCTCGATGGCTACTATTTAGAGTCCTGGTGTCCCGTGGTTTTGCTTTCGGACAAGGGTCAGATGTGTATGCCCTAACCGAATGATTAGCGTGCTCAACTTGCAATCTTATATCCTCGATGGCTAGTGTTTAGAGTCATGGTGTCTGGTGTTTCGTAAACCAGGGTTCCATTAATCCAAGGGCCATCAGATACAAGTTTCAAGCATACTAAAGAAGAATATAACGCAATATAACGCACAGCCCATGTCTATAAGACATCAATTTTTAAATATTCAATAGTAGCCCTAACCGGATGGTTAGCGCGCTCAACTTGCAATGTTATGTCCTCAATGGCTAGTGTTTAGAGTCCTGGTGTCCCTGGTTCTGCTTTGGGACAAGGGTCAAATGTGTGTGCCCTAACCGAATGGTTAGCGTGCTCAACTTGTAATCTTAGGTCCTCGATGTCTAGTGTTTAGAGTCCTGGTGTCCCTGGTTTTGCTTTGGGACAAGGGTCAGATGTATGTGCCCTAACCGAATAGTTAGCGAGCTCAACTTGCAATATTAGGCCATCGATGTCTAGTGTTTAGAGTCCTGGTATCCCTGGTTTTGCTTTGGGACAAGGGTCAGATGTATGTGCCCAAACCGAATGCTTAGCGCGCTCAACTTGCAATCTTATGTCCTCCATGGCTATTCTTTAGAGTCCTGGTGTCCCTGGTTCTGCTTTGGGACAAGGGTCAGATGTGTGTGCCCTAACTGAATGGTTAGCGTGCTCAACTTGCAATCTTATGTCCTCTATGGCTAGTGTTTAAGAGTCCTGGTGTCCCTGGTTTTCCTTTGGGACAAGGGCCAGATGTATGTGCCCTAACCGAATGGTTAGCGCGCTCAACTTGCAATCTTATGTCCTCCATGGCTAGTCTTTAGAGTCCTGGTGTCCCTGGTTCTGCTTTGGGACAAGGGTCAGATGTGTGTGCCCTAACTGAATGGTTAGCGTGCTCAACTTGTAATCTTAGGTCCTCGATGTCTAGTGTTTAGAGTCCTGGTGTCCCTGGTTTTGCTTTGGGGACAAGGGTCAGATGTGTGTGCCCTAACCCAATGGTTAGTGTGCTCAACTTGCAATCTTAGGTCCTCGATGTCTAGTGTTTAGAGTCCTGGTGTCCCAGGTTTTGCTTTGGGACAAGGGTCAGATGTATGTGCCCTAACCGAATGGTTAGCGCGCTCAACTTGCAATCTTATGTCCTCCATGGCTAGTCTTTAGAGTCCTGGTGCCTCTGGTTCTGCTTTGGGACAAGGGTCAGATGTGTGTGCCCTAACTGAATGGTTAGCGTGCTCAACTTGCAATCTTATGTCCTCTATGGATAGTGTTTAAGAGTCCTGGTGTCCCTGGTTTTGCTTTGGGACAAGGGTCAGATGTATGTGCCCTAACCGAATGGTTAGCGCGCTCAACTTGCAATCTTATGTCCTCCATGGCTAGTCTTTAGAGTCCTGGTGTCCCTGGTTCTGCTTTGGGACAAGGGTCAGATGTGTGTGCCCTAACTGAATGGTTAGCGTGCTCAACTTCCAATCTTATGTCCTCTATGGCTAGTGTTTAAGAGTCCTGGTGTCCCTGGTTTTGCTTTGGGACAAGGGTCAGATGTATGTGCCCTAACCGAATGGTTAGCGCGCTCAACTTGCAATCTTATGTCCTCCATGGCTAGTCTTTAGAGTCCTGGTGTCCCTGGTTCTGCTTTGGGACAAGGGTCAGATGTGTGTGCCCTAACTGAATGGTTAGCGTGCTCAACTTGTAATCTTAGGTCCTTGATGTCTAGTGTATAGAGTCCTGGTGTCCCTGTTCTGCTTTGGGACAAGGGTCAGATGTGTGTGCCCTAACTGAATGGTTAGCGTGCTCAACTTGCAATCTTATGTCCTCTATGGCTAGTGTTTAAGAGTCCTGGTGTCCCTGGTTTTGCTTTGGGACAAGGGTCAGATGTATGTGCCCTAACCGAATGGTTAGCGCGCTCAACTTGCAATCTTATGTCCTCCATGGCTAGTCTTTAGAGTCCTGGTGTCCCTGGTTCTGCTTTGGGACAAGGGTCAGATGTGTGTGCCCTAACTGAATGGTTAGCTTGCTCAACTTGCAATCTTATGTCTTCTATGGCTAGTGTTTAAGAGTCCTGGTGTCCCTGGTTTTGCTTTGGGACAAGGGTCAGATGTATGTGCCCTAACCGAATGGTTAGCGCACTCAACTTGCAATCTTATGTCCTCCATGGCTAGTCTTTAGAGTCCTGGTGTCCCTGGTTCTGCTTTGGGACAAGGGTCAGATGTGTGTGCCCTAACTGAATTGTTAGCGTGCTCAACTTGCAATCTTATGTCCTCTATGGCTAGTGTTTAAGAGTCCTGGTGTCCCTGGTTTTGCTTTGGGACAAGGGTCAGATGTATTTGCCCTAACCGAATGGTTAGCGCGCTCAACTTGCAATCTTATGTCCTCCATGGCTAGTCTTTAGAGTCCTGGTGTCCCTGGTTCTGCTTTGGGACAAGGGTCAGATGTGTGTGCCCTAACTGAATGGTTAGCGTGCTCAACTTGTAATCTTAGGTCCTCGATGTCTAGTGTTTTAGAGTCCTGGTGTCCCTGGTTTTGCTTTGGGACAAGGGTCAGATGTGTGTGCCCTAACCCAATGGTTAGCGTGCTCACTTGCAATCTTAGGTCCTCGATGTCTAGTGTTTAGAGTCCTGGTGTCCCTGGTTTTGCTTTGGGACAAGGGTCAGATGTATGTGCCCTAACCAAATGGTTAGCGCGCTCAACTTGTAATCTTATGTCCTCCATGGCTAGTCTTTAGAGTCCTGGTGTCCCTGGTTTTGCTTTGGGACAAGGGTCAGATGTGTGTGCCCTAACTGAATGGTTAGCGTGCTCAACTTGCAATCTTATGTCCTCTATGGCTAGTGTTTAAGAGTCCTGGTGTCCCTGGTTTTGCTTTGGGACAAGGGTCAGAAGTGTGTGCCCTAACTGAATGGTTAGCGTGCTCAACTTGCAATGTCCTCTATGGCTAGTGTTAAGAGTCCTGGTGTCCCTGGTTTTGCTTTGGGATAAGGGTCAGATGTATGTGCCCTAACCGAATGGTTAGCGCGCTCAACTTGCAATCTTATGTCCTCCATGGCTAGTCTTTAGAGTCCTGGTGTCCCTGGTTTTGCTTTGGGACAAGGGTCAGATGTATGTGCCCTAACCGAATGGTTAGCGCGCTCAACTTGCAATCTTATGTCCTCCATGGCTAGTCTTTAGAGTCCTGGTGTCCCTAGTTTTGCTTTGGGACAAGGGTCAGATGTATGTGCCCTAACCGAATGGTTAGCGCGCTCAACTTGCAATCTTATGTCCTCCATGGCTAGTCTTTAGAGTCCTGGTGTCCCTGGTTTTGCTTTGGGACAAGGGTCAGATGTATGTGCCCTAACCGAATGGTTAGCGCGCTCAACTTGCAATCTTATGTCCTCCATGGCTAGTCTTTAGAGTCCTGGTGTCCCTGGTTTTGCTTTGGGACAAGGGTCAGATGTGTGTGCCCTAACTGAATGGTTAGCGTGCTCAACTTGCAATCTTATGTCCTCTATGGCTAGTGTTTAAGAGTCCTGGTGTCCCTGGTTTTGCTTTGGGACAAGGGTCAGATGTATGTGCCCTAACCGAATGGTTAGCGCGCTCAACTTGCAATCTTATGTCCTCCATGGCTAGTCTTTAGAGTCCTGGTGTCCCTGGTTTTGCTTTGGGACAAGGGTCAGATGTATGTGCCCTAACCAAATGGTTAGCGCGCTCAACTTGCAATCTTATGTCCTCCATGGCTAGTGTTTAGAGTCCTGGTGTCCCTGGTTTTGCTTTGGGACAAGGTTCAGATGTGTGTGCCCTAACCGAATGGTTAGCGCGCTCAATTTGCAATCTTATGTCCTCCATGGCTAGTCTTTAGAGTCCTGGTGTCCCTGGTTTTGTTTTGGGACAAGGGTCAGATGTATGTGCCCTAACCGAATGGTTAGCGCGCTCAACTTGCAATCTTATGTCCTCCATGGCTAGTGTTTAGAGTCCTGGTGTCCCTGGTTTTGCTTTGGGACAAGGTTCAGATGTGTGTGCCCTAACCGAATGGTTAGCGCGCTCAATTTGCAATCTTATGTCCTCAATGGCTAGTGTTTAGAGTCCTGGTGTCCCCCGGTTTTGCTTTGGGACAAGGGTCAGATGTGTGACTTACAAAGCTTAGGCAGAGTTAATCCAGCTCTAAAGTTGCACCATGAGAAAGCTAGAGAATGTAAACAGAAAGGTGTGCGAAATCACAAGATGGCTGCCCTAAGCCTCTCATTGCACTTCCTGGATGAAGGGCCGTGAAACGGAGATGAGCACCACTGGTTTGGGCAATGAAGTCTAGTGCCATTTCTTTAATTTTTTCTTATATATAGTAAACTAAAATTCAGCACCATTATGTTAACATTAGCAACTATTCTAATCATATTCAAAATGTCTCAGTGACTTCATTTGAGATATTATTACATTTAGTACTAACATAATTCTAGATAGTATGCAGATCAAAGTCCTTAGCCGATAACGAAAATCCACACAACCAAACAGCATAGCAATGTATTGATAGTACAACATATATATATAATATATATATATATATATATATATATATATATATATATATATATATATATATATATATATATATATATATATATATATATATATATATATATATATATATATATAATATATATATATATATATATATATATATATATATATATATATATATATATATATATATATATATATATATATATATATATATATATATATATATATATATATATATATATATATATATTTATATATATTTATATATATAAAGTATGTATCCAACAGTGATAACAGTATAACATGTTTTGAAATTTATTAGCCCTTTTTTCGGGCACCAGTTTTCGGGAGACCATGCCACCAAACTATTTTTTTTATGTATTAGGTTCCACTTTTTTCGTGAAACAGGGTTCCATTAATCGAAGGACCTTCAGATACAAGTTTCAAGCTTACCAAAGAAAACAAAGATCTTGTCTCACCTTGTTGTTAAACTACGGGAGATAAAAAAAAAAATTGACTCTATCAATTTACATATCTTAAATTGTCCTGAGGCGGATAGAACCAAACATAAGAAAATGATTCAAACAGAAAAAAAAAAATATTCTGAAACCAATACGCATGAAACTCGTTCCTTGCGACACTTGGATTGAACCAGGAAACCTTGGAAAGCGAGTCTCGGGCTCATCCATTAAGCTGTCACAAGGTATCTGGCTATTTGAATTTTCTAAGAGGCTATTAACAAACTTTTGATAGAGAGTCATTATGGCTAATTTAGATTTTTTTAAGGGAGGTTCAGGGCCTTCAAAGCAATGACCCGGGGGTGGACAAACAAATAAGTGGATAGATTTAAATCTTTCAGGGAATGATAAGAGGGCAAACAGACCTTCAATTTTGAATGTATGGGAGCATATATGTACCTAAAATTCATACTGAAAAAATTGTTAAAAACTTTCTGCGCTAAATTACGGAGGGTAATTTTTACTGAATATTCAGTTTTTACCCAAAAAGTTTATACGACTTTTCAACATTTTAATTCTTATGCATTAACAATGAAGCATTTTTACAAAAATTGCCAAAATTAACTAATAATAAAAATACGTCTTTTAAAAAACAATAAGTTGATTAAAAAAGAGTTTTCTAAAAAAAAATTATAAGAAAAATAGTGTCATATTTAAAACCTAAAATGAGCAAGACTAAAGTAAAATTGGGACTCAAACCGGAAACCAACAGAAACTACTAATAGTATTATTTTGGCTGAGAGCTAAGAAAATAGCTAGACTCACCTTGAATGAATTTATTGATTTGACTGTATGATTGAAACCTTTCCTGGGAGTCGAACAATAAACATTTGTGTTAAAATCTCAGGACTTTGAAAATTTAGATCAAGAAGGGCTTACGATTTTACACTAATCTGGACCTGTGCTTACATCTTCGATTGCTGTGGCAAAAGTTGGAATAATTTGTTGATAATAATCTATTTGTCTTAAGAGGGTAAAAAAGTACCTTCATTACTAAGCATTGGGTGCTAGAGCTGCTTCCATTTCTGATGTTGTATAACAAAACGTTTATAGAACTAACATGTTTTGTTGGTATGACGTCGTCAGCAATATCTTGTACCGCTTGTATGGTTAGTCGGTATAACCTATTTACAGAAAGAGGGAAGGAAAGTACCTTCAGTACTGAGTATTGGGTACTTGGCCTATTTTAATTCTGATGTTCCATGGACAAAACATTTACAGAACTGAGACGCTTCGTTGATATGACTTTGTCTGCAAAATCATGACGGGTTAGTTGATATAACCATTTTTTTGAATAGGGTAGAGATGGCCTATTTCCATTCCTGAGATAGTATGGACAAAATATTCAAAGAATTAGGACAATTTGTTGGCATGACTTCGTCAGTAAAATATCGGGTCGGTTAACATAGCCCATTTTGTTTTTTTGAAGAGGGTAGAGATGTAGTCTATCTTTTGTACTGAGGATTCTATATTACGCCTATTTCCAATCCTGATTTTGCATAGACAAAACATTTAAAGAAGTCGGACATTTTGTTGGCATGAATTCGTAAGCAAAATCTTGTTTGGGTTGGTTGACATAATGTTTTTTTTTTTTTTTTTTTTTTTTTGTAGAGGCTAGAAAAGTACCTTCTGAACTGAGTACTGGATAGTAGGCCTATTTCCAATTCTGATGTTGCATGGATGAAACATTTTCAGAACCGAGACATTTAAAAGACATAACTCGATTCCTTTTTTTAATGCTATTTCCAAATTTTAAATTCTTGGTCAGCATGCCTCTAGGCAGGCATGCCTTTCCAAAAACTAACAAACAAGTATGTGTCCAATAAGAGAGTCATGCCAACTCTTGCCATTTACCCGTGTCCCAGCCATTGCCTCTGAAATACTTGGACTATCTGTCTTGGCTTTTCTCTGTCTACAATTGGCCATGTCTTGATGCAACCTATGCCACCTACTGCAAAATACTTGATAACTTTAATTCAGTCGGTTAACATAACCCATTTTTTTTTTTTGAAGAGGGTAGAGATGTAGTCTATCTTGTGTACTGAGGATCTATATTATGCCTATTTCCAATCCTGATTTTGCATAGACAAAACATTTAAAGAAGTCGGACATTTTGTTGGTATGAATTCGTAAGCAAAAAATCTTGTTTGGGTTGGTTGACATAACGTTTTTTTTTTTTTTTTTTCTTATTTTTTTTTGTAGAGGCTAGAAAAGTACCTTCTGAACTGAGTACTGGATAGTAGGCCTATTTCCAATTCTGATGTTGCATGGATGAAACATTTTCAGAACCGAGACATTTAAAAGACATAACTCGATTCTTTTTTTTAATGCTATTTCCAAATAACTAAAAAAAAAACAATTCACAAGAAAATACACCCCTCCCTTCTGATGGTCCCACATACAGCCCAAGGAATATCCAAAAGAAAATACTAAAAACAATGAAATTCTTACTTTATAGTATGCAGGACGTTTCAAGTTATCAGATTATCCTGTTCCCTCCCATTATTATACCATTGTTTACAATCGTTTTTTAAATAATATTTTGGTAACCTAAACACTCAATCAAACACGGAAATATATTGCGGACAGGTTTGCTATAGAAGCTATAAAGTATGACTGCCTTGATGCAATGGAGAAATACTTATAGGGGTATATATTGGACCCTCAGGAGGGAAGGGTCTATTTGCGAGTGGATGTATTAGGCTACTATGTTCGGAAAGAGCATACAAAAAGGAATCGAGCAGCACGTTCAACTCGTCCCTATGTCACTTATAGAATCTCATATACATTGACCACATATTTTGGGGGGGAAACAACTTGGGGGATCGATTTGAAACTTTCAGGGAATGATAACAGGCCAAGTAAAGCTTCAATTTTGAGTTTAAGAGGGTGAGAGGAGAAATATATCTACAGTTGCTTCATATAAGCTATCAAGTTTTCCAAAATAGCATGTCTACACCCTAAATTTTACACTGAAAATATTGCTAAAAAATTATTGCGTAAAAACTGGGGCTGGTGGAACACATACTGAATATTCAGATTTTGTCCAAAATTAAATTACTTTCCAATATGCTAATCCTTAAGCAGAAAAAAAATAAAAATCTTTACAGAAATTACTGCAAATTGCCATTAATAAAATTATGCACTTGGAAAATGAATAAAAATCGATTTTAAAAACATTTTCAAACAGTTCGTGGTAAATAACTGTAAGTAAGGAGCGACCCGGCTCATAGAACCTTAATGAAAATCCAACCATCAGATTCAGCGTATCAGAGAACCCTACTGCAGAGGTTTCAAGCTCCTATCTGCAAAAATGTGAAATTTTGTATTTTTTTGCCAGAAGAAAGATCACGGACGCGTGTTTATTTGTTTTTTTTTTCCCAGGGGTGATCGTATCGACCCAGTGGTCCTAGAATATCCCGGGAGGGCTCATTCAAACGGAAATTAATAGTTCTAGTGCCCTTTTTAAGTGACCAAAAAATGGAGGTCAACTAGGCCCCCTCCCACGCTCATTTTTTTTCCCAAAGTCACCCAATCAAAATTTTGAGATATCCATTTTGTTCAGCATGGTTGAAATATAATAACTATGTCTTTTAGGATGAATTAATCCCCCACAGTCCCCGGGGGAAGGGCTGAAAGTTATGAGCTTTACCCAATGGTCATGGGCGCCCATAGGCTGAATTTTAGGGGGGGCTTACCTGGTCTAATCGGCACTTCCAGTACTGTATAATTGAAATCTCAAGACAAAATATCATAAGCAGCACGATAGCGCTGCCTAAGCAAAGAGCGATGTGGGCCCAATATATTGTTTTGTTTTTTAGACCAGGGCACTTCTTACAGAAAGAAATGTCATAGGAACTTCAAAGAGAGCTCATGGAGCGCGACTAGTTATAGTACTTTTTTAAGTTCTGGTGCTAGTTATAGTGTTTTTTTTTAGAGTCAAAGTGATCAGAAGGCAAATACCCCCCCTCCCCCAAACACACGTTGCATTTTCCCGAAACGCATATGATAGAATTTTAATTTCTGTCAGATGCGTCGTCGGTTCAGTCGGTTGGTAATTGAGAGGGCTAGTGCCCTATTTAATAGTCAAAAGTGATTGGAGGGCAACCATCCCCCCTCCAACGGCCCATCTTTTCCCCAAACACTTCCAGTCAAAAATTTCGAGATAGTTATTTTGTTTGGCGTAGTTTAAAAGTCCAGAAATTATGTCTTTGAGGATGAGAACCCCCTCACAAGCCTCCGGGCAAGGGTTGTAAGGTATGCCCCGAGGGCATTTAAGATTTTTATGAAAACGGCAGTCGTATAAACTTTGGATTGAAAATCGGAAGTTGAAGAGCCAATTTTAAAAGTCAAATTTATCGGTGGGCAGCTATATCCCAACCCCACGTCATATTTTCCCCAAATGCATCTGATAGAAATTTTAAGATAGCCATTTGTTAAAAAATAGTCCAAAGATCTCATAACATGGTCTTTGGGGCTGACACAACCCCCCAGAGCATGGGGGTAAGGTTTTTAAGTTATGCCCCGGGGGATGTAAGGTTTTTAGGAAGAGGTGGTCTTGTGAACTTTACAGGAGGCTCATTTGATTTAAAATGCATAGTTCTAGTTCCATTTTAAGAGTCAAGCTCGATGGAGAGAAAATAGCCCCCCCCCCTGATATACTATTTTCCCCAAACACATTCGATCGAAATTGTGAGATAGCCATTTTGTAGCCAATAGTCTAAAGAGAATATAACGTCTTCAGTAAACAAATATAAGAAATATTTAGGCGGACGTTGAACTAAATCAAAACAAACTATGAGCATGTGGACTTTCAAAAAGGTGACAAAGCAGTATATCAAGAACAACTTATATTATTAAGTTAGATCTTTAAGAGTAAGTTGTGGGGGATTTTGAACTAGCCAGAAGGTACTATGTGTATACTTTTAGCACTACAACTAAAGCTACTGTAACTAATGACACCAAGAGTATTAAGGTGAAACTTCTAGGAAGTGTTTAGGGGGTGTTCCAATTAAACGAAAAAACTGTATACATGCAGGTTTTCAAAAAGGCATATAAGCAATATCATAGGCAGCACCACTCTATAATAGATAGAAATATCATTTAAACATTTAAAGAAGCTAATTCGATTCAAAATTAAAAGTTCCAGGGTCCTTTCTAAGACTAAAAAGAGATTGGAGGACAATCAGCCCGTCTCTCAAGCCGAATTATTCCCCAAACACATCTAGTCAAAATTTTGAGACAACTATTTTGTTCAGCATAGTAGAACGGTCCAGTAACTATTTCTTTAGGGAAATTGGGCATGTCAAAACCCCACAATTATGCCAAACTATAGATTCTTACAGAAAAACAAAATCCTAAAAGATATATTTTTTTTTCATGAAAATGACTGTCAATAAAAAACGAACAGAAATTCATCTAAAAAAAACTTTTTCCACAAAAAAAGTTTTTCAAAGAAAACTAAGGAGATCCAATAAGCCAAAAATGGACAGAAATGAAGTCAAGTAATCATCCAAGCGTAAAACTACCACAAATCACTATCGATAAATAAACGAAATTCAACATGAACAGAAATTAGAATAAATAGCCGAGTCAAACTCGAAACGAGCAAAAACTAACGTTAGTAGGGCTGATAACCCCCATGCCTTCTCAAGACCAGAACATAATATGCACTTTACTGAAAACAAAATCTGTTTAAAAGTTTTCACCTTTTTTACTTAAATAAGTAAAAAATGACGTAGATAATTTCGGAGACCACACTGCCTTTCCATGACGATAAATAAAAGTTCAAATAGGGATAAAATCCTTTTAATAGACAGTGTTTTTTTATAACAGTGATAGAAATTCACAAAAATACCAGATATTTCGGTCACATATACAGTGACCGTCATCAGTAGTAAAACAGTTTTACTACTGATGACGGTCACTGTATATGTGACCGAAATATCTGGTATTTTTGTGAATTTCTATCACTGTTATAAAAAACACTGTCTATTAAAAGGATTTTATCCCTATTTGAACTTTTATTTATCGATAAGTAAAAAACTTTTTTTTCTCTCTTTCGTTTACCCTTTTTTTATTTTAAGAAATAAATATCAGTGTAGGTATATTAAACTGACAATCCAAGGTCTTTTTTTTTTTTTTTTTTTTTTTTTTTTTTTTTTTTTTTTTTTTTTTTTTAGTAAAGCCTAAGTTATGTTCTGGTCTTGACAAAGCATGAGGGTTGTCAGTCCTATTAATGTTAATTTTTGCTCGTTTTGAGTTTGACTAGGCTATTAATTATAATTTCTGTTCGTTTTGAGTTTCATTTAATTGTTGACAGTGATTTGTGGTAGTTTTACGCTTGGAAGATTATTTGACTTTATTTCTGCCCATTTTTGGCTTAATAAAGCTCTTTACTTTTCTTTGAAAACTTATTCGGTAGAAAAAGTTTTTTAAACTAATACAGATATATGACACCGTCATTCAGCCAGAGGGGGGGGGGCTGGCGCCCCCCTTGCCCCCCCCCCCCTATGGGCGCCCATGCCAATGTTTACATATAGTATTGGTTATTGGGAAGTATACAGACGTTATCAGGAGGGATTTTTTCTGGTATTGGGAGGGGGTGGAGGTGGGTTGGGGGTTACGTGGGAGGATCTTTCAATGGAGGAGGTTTTCATGGGGGAAGGGACATTGCTATGAAGGGGGCGCCGGATTTCCCAGCATTATTTAAAAAAACGATCAGAAATTAAATATAAAAAAAACAATTTTTTCAATTGAAAGTAAGGAGCAACATTAAAACTTAAAACGAACAGAAATTATTCCGCATATGATCTGGGTTCGACCCCTAGTCAATACCTCGCTCTTTACGCCAAGATTTTTTAGCACTTTCATAAGAGCTATTTATTCAAATTAACGGTCTTTGTGATTAAGGAGTCATTTTTAAAGAATTGGAACAAAATTCGAACTTTAGCGTAAAGAGCGAGGTATTGACTAGGGGGCGAACCCCCTAATATACGTATTAAAAACATATGAATATAGAACTTCGTTACGTAAGTTAATTCGTAAGTTACGTATATTTATTACTAATAAAAACGTTCTTAAATAAAATTAAACAACTTTCGTGGAAGCCATTTAACCAAATAAAAGTGAAATTAATATGCAAATTTTGTTTTAATTATTCATATACGGTGAGCCAAAATCGAAACCTGCATTAATTTTTTAAAATGTTCAAAAATTAAATAAAACAAACAAGCTTTTTTAACTGAAAGCACGGAGCGACATTAAAACTTAAAACGAACAGAAATTATTCCCTATATGAAAGGGGCTGTCCCCTCCTCAACGTCTCGCTCTTTACGCTAAAGTTAGACTCTTTCCCACAACTCTATTTTTTTAAAACAATAAAAAACTTTAGCGTAAAGAGCGAGGCGTTGAGGAGGGGACAGCCCCTTCATATACGGAATAGTTTCTGTTCGTTTTAAGTTTTAATGTCGCTCCTTACTTTCAGTTAAATAAAAACTTGTTTTTTTAAATTTAATTTCAAAAAAAGAATCATAGGCAGTGCAATAGCACTTTGCCCATTGTTTGCATACAATATTTATTAAGCACGTTTGACCTTTAGTGTTCAAAAGGACCAAGGGTATTCAGGTGAAGCTTTCAGGGTATATTGAGGGAAGTGTTGGCCTAAATCAAAACACGTTATGCGCATACAGGTTGCCACACGGGTTTAAGTCAGGAATGACTGAGGGTATTAAGTTGGAGCTTTCAGCGGACGATGAGGGGGATTATCCATTTACCAAAAAGGCAATATTTGCACATTAGTACTACTACGCCTAATATAACTACTAGTACTACCCCTACTACTACTGTTACTTCAACTACTGCTTTTGAAGGGATGGTTGAATTGAATCAAAACACAACATGTATATACAGAATGTCAAACGGCTATATCAGCAATATCTTAGGAACAGCTAACCACGTCAAGCTGAAACTTCAAGGTCATGATTAGGGGAGTGTTCAATTGAGGAAAAGGCAATATATGCATACTATTACTGCAACTAATGCTACTGCTACCATTGCTGCTGCTACTACTAGTAATACAACACTACTACTACTAGTATGATACTCGCACTACTAAGGCTAAGGGTATGAAAGTGAATATTTAAGAGAGTACTGAGTGGAAAGTTAAACTAAATCAAAACACACTATGTACATGCAGGTTGTCAAAAGGACTTTTTTTTCAGGAATGGTTTACGTTATTATGATACAACTTTCTGAGAATGCATTGGGGGAAGATCTTTTGACGAAAACGGCAATATGTGCAGGCTTCTACTTATACCACTACCACTACTACTACCCCAACTACTACTTCTATTGCAACTAATACTAAGGCTACTACTAATCTTACTGCAACTATTACTACTAGTAATACTCTTACTACCATTACTGTGACTACTGCTACAGCTAAGGCAAAGAGTATGAAGTTAAAAATTTCAGGGAATATTGAGGGGAAGTTGAACTGAATCAAAACACACTGTGTGCATGCAGGTTGTCAAAAAGGCGTATCAATAGTATCTTAGGAACAGCTCAGAGTATAAAGTTGAATCTTACAGGGCTTATTTTAAGGATGTTGAACTAACCAAAAATTTCAGGGAATGTTGAGACAGTGTTGAACTATATCAAAACAAACTATGAGCATGCAGTGTGTCAAAAGGACATATCAGCAATACCCCAGGCACTATTTAAGGATATGAGCTGAATTTATCAGCCTGTGTTAAGGGGGATGTTGAAAAAACAATAGGTGTTATGTGCATACTGCTACTAATGCTACTGCCACTACAACCATTGCTACTACAAAAGCTAAGATTATTAAGTTAAAGCTTTCAGGGAATGTTTAGGGGGGTGTTGAACTAAACCAAAACACACTCTGAGCATACAGATTGTCAAAAGGGTGTACCAGTAATATCTCAGAAACGTCTTAAAGTAACAAGTTGAAACTTCCAGTGTATGCTAAGGCGAATTTTAAACTACCCAACGAAACTATGTGCATACTACTACTATAACCACTGCAAATAGTGAGACTAATGAGACTAATGGCATTAAGGTGACACTTTCAGGAAATACTTGGGGAAAGGTCAAACAAATAAAGAAAAAACTAAGTGCATGCAGGCTTTCAAAAGGGCATAGAACCGATATCTTTAAAATTGCATAGCCCTACGAGTATTAAGATGAAACTTTCAGAGCATGTCGAAAAGGATGTTGAATTAACCATAAAGAACAATGAGCATGTTACCACTACTGCTAATATTACGACTGTTACTTCTACCGATGCTAAGAGCATTAAGGATAAATTTTCAGGAAATGTTTAGGGGTATGTTAAATTACTGTTTTACTGCCATATTTATTAACAAAATATGATGAGGGGGACCGTCAGTTGGGTTTTCGAAGTGGTGCAGCAGGGGTCCAAAATACACAAGCTATATTTTTAGAAATATTGGAGCACCATCGTAATCCATTAAAAGACGTTCTGGCTAAGTGGACGCGCGCTGGGCTGAGAATCCGTGAATTCGGGTTCGATCCCTGGTGTGGTCAGTTTCTTAGTTTGGGACGCCGGTCAGTGGTGTGACCCTGCAAGCTTAGCCAGAGTCAACCCAGCTCTAAATGGGTACCTGGAGAAATCTGGGGAAGGTAAACAGGAAGGGTTTGCGAAAGCATAGGTTGGCTGGCCCCCAGCCCCCCATTGCACTTCCTGGCTGAAGGGCCACGAAACGGAGATCAGCACCGCCGGTTTGGACCTTAAGGGTCTAGTGCCGCATCCTTTACCTTTACCTTTACCATCGTAATCTCAAAACACAACTCTTTGTATGCGGAGTTGATATTTCAAAAGCGTTTGATAGTATTTTGGATAACCACACTTTTTTATCCTTGGTGCGTAGTGGAGTGGACCCATTTATAGGCCAGTGCTTGACAGGTTGGTATGGTAATTCGTCTGTGAGAATTTCTTCGGGAGGGAGACTTTCAGACCGAATTTCTTTACGTCGTGGATAAAACAAGGGTCAGTTCTTAGCCCCGTTATATCTAATAACGAAATTAGAACAGTCACACGATACCTACCCCACATACGTGATAGATGGTATCGACATTAGCCAAATGTCGTATACTGATGATATTTTGTTGTTTTCGAACAATTTAGTATCATTGCAGAATGCGATTAATGCATTACAATCACATCTACGGGAGGTAGGAATAGAAACTGAACCTAATAAAACAGAATTTCTAGTGGCAAATAATAATAATGATTTCCAGCATCTTTCAATTAGGGTGGGATCACTGCAAATCTTTAATAAAGAATCCATTAAATACCTTGGGTTGCCTTTTGGCCCGACAGTTAAAGCTACGGCGCGAGTTGATGTTATCGCCTGTATTGAAAAAACTTCGAAAACTATGGACTGCTGGTGAAACGTTGTTTTGATAAACAAACACTTGCTAAAATTTATAATTCAATGTTTGCCCGAAAATAACCGATATCCGAAAATATGGATTATTACTGTTAAATGGATCAACAATACGATCGATTTCTTAGACAATCCACAGAAAATAGAATCGATTTTCCCCTTAACTGTCTTGTTTGATGGATAAATAATTCTGTCGCCATAGCTTTAATAAAACTGAGCTATTTATTATGGTGGCCGGGGTTTACCTCCCCCCCCCGCAGAAAATACCCCCCTCCCCGTGGAAAATAAGACTTTCCAAATTTGAGAATTTTACTTGAGTTTTTTTTTCTTTCCGTAGGGGGAAGGAATTTTGGTACTTGTGTATTATCCGCCCCTCACTCAAGTTTACGCTGTGTAAAACTCGAGAACAAACCGGTTTCTTCGTTAGTTTCTTTCATCTTAAGCATGAGACAAGACAAAGACAAGAGACAGAATAGATGGGAACTATATATTTGCACATAGGGGGGGGGGGGGGGGGGGTAAAATATTTGGACAGTTTGAAGTCAGAAAACAATTCCTTCTAGGTATGGCCACTAAAAAATTACAGAAGAATAGCGAGTTATCTGGATATTTTGTTAACTAACTAACTAAAAAAAAAAAAAAAAAAAAAAAAAAAAAAAAAAAAAAAAAAAAAAAAAAAAAAAAAAAAAAAAAAAATCCCAGTATAAAGTAAATGTAATGTTTCATTTAATTGTTTTTTTTTTCAAGTGTTAAGTGTTTTTTTTTTTCAATGACCCATTTTCTAAGTATGAAGTACTATTATTAGGTTAATGTTTCATTTAAGTGTTTTATGATGATCGCTGATCAAATTTTATGTTATTTGTGCCTTTCATTTATGTTATTTTACTACGTTCATGGCTGTATAGTTTGGCTTTAAAATACACTTCTCTATCTATCTATCTAATACGCAGAATAACTGTACCAAACACATTTTGCATGCAGACCCGCTATACTTTACCCCCCCCCCTAATATGCAAATCTATAGCCCAGATTTACTTCTAAAGTAACGAAAAAACTAACGACAAAACTGGTGTGTTCTCGAATTTTAGTACCAAAATTCGTCCCCCCCCCCACGGAAATAAAAAATATTACTGAAATAAAATTCTCAAATTTGGAAAACCTTTATTTGCACGGGGGGGGGTTATTTTCCGGGGGGGGGGTTATTTTATGAGTGCTTTATTGTCATGTTTTATCAAGCTATTGCGAGGTACTTATCATCTATTCATGAGTAATTATTAAATATTTATTGTCGTCCTTTTCGTCAGAAGTGTTATTTTGTAGTTTTTAGTTCTCTTTCGTTTATTTCATATACTCTTCTGGAACATAATTTGCACTTTACTGAAACAAAAATACACTTTAAAACGTATTTTTACATTTTTTAACTATAATAAATCTCTTTTTTAACTATAATAAATTCAAAATTATTAAGACTTTCAGGAATGAATATCAACATATATAAATATTAAACTGTCAGTTACCAGTATTTTTTTTTTTCAGTAATCTTGGTTATGATGGCGTTAATTTTTTTTTTATATTACGAGAAATAGAAACATTCAGTTCGAAACGAGGATTGTTCTCAGTAAAGTGCATATCATTTTATCGTCTTAAGAAGGCATACGAAACGTCAGCTCTACCCATCTTAGTTCCTGCTCGTTTTGAGTTTGACTCGGTTATTTAGTGTAATTTCTGTTCGTTTTGGGTTTCATTTACCTATTGATGGTGATTTGTAGTAGTTTTGCAATTTGACTTTATTTCTGCTCATTTTTGGTTTAATGTAGATCTTTAATTTTGGTCAAAAAACTTCTTTTGTTAATTTTTTCCTAAATTAATTCAAAGAAAAACAGAGAGTAATGTTAAAACCTGAAGTGATCAAAAATAAAGTCAAATTGTGACTCAAATCAAAAACCAACAAAACTTACTATGAATGAAAAAAATGAACTCCGAAACGAAGAGAACAAAGAACAATCTTATCATAGGCAGCACGCTAGCGCTACCTAAGTAAAGAACGATGTGGGCACAATGTGTTATTTTTTTGTTTTTTTTCTCCATACCCGGGCACTTCGTATCGAAGGAGTTGTCGTAGAAAGTTCGAAAAGGGCTCATTCGATTGGAAAAGGGATAGTGCCCTTTTTAATAGTCAAAAGTGATTGGAGGGCAACTAGCCATCCCCCACGCCCGTCATTCCCCCAAACACATCCAATCAAAATTTTAATATAGCCATTTTGTTCAGCGTAGTTGATTTCCAGAAAGAAAATATGTTTTTGAGGAGGACACTCCCCCACAGCCCTCGGGGTAAGGGTTGTAAGCTATGCCCTGGGGGCATATAAGGTTTTTATAGAAGGCGTTGTCATAGAAACTTCAAAAAAAAGGCTCATTCGATTGAAATTCAAAGGGCTAGTGCCCTTTTTAATAGTGAAAAGTGATTGAACGGTAACTAACCCCCCTCTGATGCCCACCTTTTCCCCCCAAACACATCCAATCAAAATTTTGAGATAGCCATTTTGTTCAACGTAGTTTAAAGTTCTGGAAATTAGGTCTTTGAGGATGACAACCCCCTCGCAGCCCTCAGGACAAGGATTGTAAGTTATGCCCTGGGGGCATATAAAGTTTTTATAGAAAACGTTGTTGTAGAAACTTCAAAAAGGGCTCATTCGATTAGAAATTGAAATGGTTTGTGCCCTTTTTAATAGTCGAAAGTAATTGGAAGGCAACTAACACCCCTTCCACGCTCACCATTTCCCCAAACAAATCCAATCAAAATTTTGAAATAGCTATTTTGTTCCACGCAGTTAAAGTTCAGAAAATTATACCTTTGAGCAGGACACTCCCCTCACAGTCTTCAGAGCAAGGGTTAGAAGTTATACCCTGGGGGCATATAAGTTTTCTATTGAAATCTTTATCGTAGAAACTTGAAAAAGGGCTCATTCGATTGGAAATTCAAAGGTCTAGTGCCCTTTTTAATAGTCAAAAGTGATTTGAGGGCAACTAGCCCCTCTCTCTCGCCCACCTTTTCCTCAAACACATCCAATCAAAATTTTTAAATAGCCATTTTGTTTGGTGTTGTGGATTTCCAGATAGAAATTATGTTTTTGAGGAAGACACTCCCCCACAGCCCTCAGGGCAAGGGTTGTAAGTTATGCCCTGGGGGCATATAAGTTTTTACTGAACGCGTCGTCGTAGAAACTTCAAAAAGGGCTCATTCGCTTGGAAATTGAAATGGCTAGTGCCCTTTTTAATAGGCGAAAGTGATTGGAAGGCAACTAACACACCTTCTTCGCCACCATTTCCCCACACATATCCAATCAAAATTTTTAGATAGCCATTTTGTTCCATGCAGTTTAAAGTTCATAAAATTATACCTTTGAGCAGGACACTCCCCCCCCCCCACAGTCTTCAGGGCAAGGGTTATAAGTTATGCCCTGGGGGCATATAAGGTTTTTATTGAAATGTTTGTCGTAGAAACTTGAAAAAGGGCTCATTCGATTGGAAATTCAAAGGGCTAGTGCCCTTTTTAATAGTCGAAAGTGATTTGAGGGCAACTAACCCCCCTCTCACGCCCACCCTTTCCCCAAACACATCGAATCAAAAATTTCAGATAGCCATTTTATTCAACGCAGTTGAAAGTTTTGGAAATTAGGTCTTTAAGGATGACAACCCATCCCCCCCACAACCCTCAGGGCAAGGGTTTTAAGTTATGCCCTGGGAGCATGTAAGGTTTTTATTGAAAGCGATGTTGTAAAAACATCCAAAAGGGCTCATTCAATTGAAAATTGAAAGGGCTATTGCCCTTTTAATAGTCGGAAGTGATTGAAGGGCAACTAACCCCCCTCTCACGCCCACCATTTCCCCAACACATCCAATCAAAATTTTGATATGTCCATTTTGTTCAACTATCTTTCTTATAATTTGCACAATACGCCTTATGTATTTAAGGATGACAAACCCCCCAGAGTCCCCAGGGCGAAGGTTGTAAGCTATGCCCTGGGGCATATAAGGTTTTTTAATGATAGAGTTGTCGTAAAAACTTCAAAAGGGGCTCATTCAATAGGAAGTTTAGAGGGATAGTGCCCTTTTTAATAGTTGAAAGTGATTGGACGGTAACTAACCCCTCCTCACGCCCACCATTCCTCCAAACACATCCAATCAAAATTTTCAGATAGCCATTTTGTTCAACGTAGTAGAAAGTTCTGGAAATTCGGTCTGTGAGGATGACAACCCCCCCCCAGCCCTCAGGGCGAGGGTTGTAAGTTATCCCCTGGGGCATATAAAGTTTTTATTGAAAGCGTTGAAACTTCAAAAGGGCTCATTTGATTGGAAATTGAAAGGGCTAGTGCCTTTTTTAATAGTTGAAAGTGATTGGAGAAAGACTAACGCCCCTCTCACGCCCACCATTTTCCCAGACACATCCAATCAAAATTTTGAGATAGCCATTTTGTTTAATGTAGTTGAAAGTTCTGGAAATTGGGTCTTAGGGGATGACAACCCCCCTCACAGCCCTTAGGGTAAGAGTTGTAATTTATGCCCTGGGGGCATATAAGGTGTTTATAGGAAGTGTTGTCGTAGAAACGGTAGTAGAAACTCAAAAAGAGCTCATTCGATTGGAAATCGAAAGGCTTAGTGCCCTTTTTAATACTCGAAAGTGATTGGAAGGCTTGACATTTTTATAGTAAAGATCGATGTGGGTATAATGTATTATTTTTGTTTTTGTTATTATTGTTTAGACCAGGGCACTGAAAAAATACAAATGAATGTGCATTGTCAGTTTAATATACATATACTGATATTTAGTAATCAAAATCTTAATATTATTTGATTTATTAAAGTAAAAACATTTACATTTTTTTTTTCAGTAAAGTGCAAATTATGTTCTGGCCTTGGGCATAGGGGTTTTGAGCCCAACTTATGTTAATTTCTGCTCGTTTTGAGTTTGACTCGGTTATTTATTGTAATTTCTGTACGTTTTTGGGTTTCATTTATTTATCAACGCTGATTTGTGCTAGTTTCACGCTTTGTAGATTATTTGATTTTTTTTTTGCTCATTTTTTGTTTAATGGAGTTCTTTACTTTTCTTTGAAAAACTTATTTTGTGGAAAAAGTTTTTTAATTAATCAACGCAAAGACACTATATGCTGTTATTAATGAATACATGAATCCTAAACCAAACAGAAATTAAAATGGACAGTAAGTCTAACTTGGCTATTTGTAATAGTGAATGATAATCGAACTCTATGAAGATAGTGAATGCTGTGTGCACAGAAAAAATTGGGACACGCGTTTCTTTAAGATAATGTCTGATGTCAAACAAAGATTTGTCCTATCCCCATTTCTGTTTGCTAGTGTCATGGGCAATATTCTACATCATAGATGAAAAGGTCAAAAGTGGAACTTAAACAGTGAATGTCAGTAAGACAAAGAGCATGGCCACATTTGATTCTCCGCTGACACTGAAAGGCAAAGATAAAGCAAATTAACAGGTCAGTGAATTTAAGTACCTCTGCAGTTAGATTGAATATAATGGTGTAATAGTCAATGAAATCAAGAGGAGGATTGAACAAGCGACATCGGCTTTAAGTCAGTCTGAAACCAATCTGGCGCAGTATGAAATACTCTATGCACTTGAAGCTCCACCTCATGAACAGCAATGTGATGTCCATTCTCCTCTATGCCAGTGAATGCTGGAAACTCACTTTCCAACTGAAGAAACGCGTCGTTGCCTTTGAAAAAGTATGCCTTAGAAGAATACTGAACATATCGTGTGAGGAAAGTCACCAACATTGAAGTTTGCCGGCGAACCGATCAACAATTAGTTACTGACCTTTTAAAACGTAGGAGATGGACGTAACTTGCCACGTTCTACGTATGTGACAGGATCGACTCCGATGTACACTTTATGAGGGTTGCCGTAAAGAGAGGGTGCAAAAGAGATCAACCAAGACCTCTCAGCTTATGACGGCAGTAAGAACGAATAAGAGTATAAGGGAGATACCTCTTAAACCACAGCGGTGGGAGGACGTTAGGACTGCAGATTAGCCCTGTGATGCCTGGCGAGGTTAGTAGTACGCTATTAATACGTCCGAGCGCACACATAGCCAATCATTCCGAGCACACACATATCCTATCATTCCGAGCTCACACAAAGCCAATCATTTTGAGCGAAATGGATTTCATAAAACAATCTGCTTTGAATAGTTTCCACTTAAAACACTCTCTGGTTTCGCTTCGTTGATGATATTCTTTCTGTTAGGGAACATGTACAGGACTCTCTAACAGATTTTTTGGCACATTTGAACTGTCCTGATCCAAATCTTCCATTCACAATAAAACTGGAAGATTCAGGAAAGCTCACTTTCTTGTATGTTTTATTTATAGAAAATACTCCCAGCCTTGAATTTTCCGCATAATGATCGGTATCTACATTTCTCGTCAAATCATCCTCCTTCAGTGAAAAGAGGGGCAATAATCTCTTTAATCGACAGAGTTCTAAACATCTGTTCCCGTAATCATGTAAATCCTGAATTAAATTATGCTAAAGATATTCAATTCTGCAATGGCTACCCATTTAACCTTATAGAAAATACCATAAATGGACGATTAAAAAAGATAAAACAGGAAAATGGGGAGCCTGTCCCCCTTGATTCAGTTACTCTGCCAATGGAGAACAAAACTTTCACCACTTTTCCATACATCTCGAACTCAGCGACAAACTTAGAAAAAACAAACATAATCTCTCTGTTTCTTTCAAAACTGAACAAAAAGTTGAATGTTTTTTCAACTAGGGAAAGGATAAAACTGACCCTATACTGGGTATCGTGTCTACAGAGTCCAGTGTTAATGTGGGAAATTTTACATTGGTAGGACCCATCAACAATTCGGGGAACGATTACATGAACACAAAATTTCAATAACTGAACAATAACTGTTTCTTTCAAAACTGAACAAAAAGTTGAACGTTTTTTCAACTAGGGAAAGGATAAAACTGACCCTATACTGGGTAGCGTGTCTACAGAGTCCAGTGTTAATGTGGGAAATTTTACATTGGTAGGACCCATCAACAATTCGGGGAACGATTACAAGAACACAAAATTTCAATAGATAAGTCCCTGAGATTCGAAAATACAAATGAAAACTTTGATTCAGCTTTGACCCAGCATATTTTCAAAAATCCTGGATATTTAGTTCTTTTTGAAGAGGCAACTTTAATATCTACTATAAATGGCCTATCGCAATCTTTTAAAGAGGCAATTGAGATCACAAAACATATAAACAAAGATTTGGCTATAAATAGAGACACAGGAGATATTTCCTTAAGCCCAGTTAATAACAACTTAATATTAAAAGACTCAAGCAATATTTTTTCCCAGTCCAATTTAAGACAACCTGTCCGCATATCTAATGAAAACCGAAATTGCAGACAGGCAAAATCAATTGCAAGGCAAAGAATATTTGTTCAATCAGATTGGTGAATTCTCTTTCATTGATTTCTGGCTGGTTTTTTGATCCAGTATCTTTTCTCCTCTAGTCAAGTTCACTTCGAAAGGTTAGATTTTTTTTTTTTTTTTTTTTTTTTTTTTTTTTTTTTTTTTTTTTTTTTTTTTTTTTTTTTTTTTTTTTAGCACTGAAGACGACTTTTTTTCCTTGTAGAAATATTTGCTTGTTGTTTGTCTTCATATTTTGTCACTGGCTGACGAAATCCTTGTTTTTTTCACCAATTTGATTTTATTTTTTCATTTATTATATTCTTTCCTCTCTTGGTTTCATACGTCATGTATAGCCAGTGTAGTCTTAGAATGTAATTAGGTCTACTTCTTCTAGCTTAAAGAAAACGTATTGCAATAAAACAGTAAAACTTCGTTATATTCAAATATATATATATATTCAAAAATCCCCTTAATGTTCGTTTGTCAACCCTATATTTCTTGGAATATATATATATATATATATATATATATATATATATATATATATATATATATATATATATATATATATATATATATATATTATATATATAGATATATATATATATATATATATATATATATATATATATATATATATATATATATATACACCCAAGTCATGATTATCATGTTGACCATATTTAGTCAACTCGTGACATTGTTCAAGAGCTTATAATTCAAAATTCGCACTGCAACTGTTCATATTTTAATGATTTACGGATTATTTAGCAGCCCAAGCCCCCTTTTGCGAGAAAAAGACCCCTCTGAATCCTAATCCGCAGATTCATCATAAAAAATTCATTTTATTTTAATATTAACTTCAATTACTTAAAAAAATCGCGTACATATAAAAATTAGCTTTCAAATAAGCCCTTATACAGCTTGCTGTAATGTTTCAATGCCCCACAAGCAGCAAAGACAAAAAAAAAAAGAAAAAAAAAGAAAAGGACATTAGTTTCTTCCAATACAAAAAGGTGCTTTTCATTCTTGCTCAAGATGGGGAATGTGATTCTCCTATTTGGGGTTTTCGACTATGGTGATTCCAACGGTGCGCGGGTTTCATTTCGATCCAACACTGTTTTTGGGAGGTTTCAGGCCATTTTTTGAAATTCTCATCAATTTGTCTTAATTGGAATAAATAATATACTATGGGCTAGACTTCGTTCTTTACCAGGATGCATCTGATGCTGCAACCATGATAACCACTGTGAGGTTTAATTAGGTTCAAGGCTACACTACTGATCCAAAATACAATTATGATGAAATATAGAGTTTTTAAGTTAAACCTCGAGGGCTCACATTTTGGTAATTATTTTATAGACCTGGGTTCACTTTAATACTGTGTGTTTTCTTAAAAAAGAAGATATTAAATAACTTACACTTTCAGATCTCTTGATATGTACTTCAGGTCTTCCAACTGGTCCATCAATACTGTAGCCAACATGCAGACTTGTTTGTACTTCTGGCGCAAATTCCAAGTTCTGTGCATTTTCAGGTACTACTGACTCTGTACCCAAAACTGGAGGAGGAATGTAAGACTTTGTCTCTAATGCTATGAAAAGAGTATCCACAAAATGTATAGTCTCTGAAAACATGTACCATATTTAGGGCATAGGCCTGACCTTGGAAGGGGGGGGGGGGGTATAGGCACATCTTTTCCAGAAAAGTTGTTCAGACTACTGCTAGGAAGACTAATGTTAAGGAAAAAGAGTAGGGGTGGTATAGTCGCTTATTAGCTTCTGGATTTTCCAAAAACGAAAAAAAAGAAGGATGTAAGCTCGTAGAAAGGCCCATTAAAAAAGACAAAGCAGTAAACTTCAAGGCTTTCTAAGGTAATTAAAGTTAATCCAAGATTTCCAAGAGGGCTACAAGGAATTACTAAGACCTGTGAGGTTTACAGCAAGTCAAAATCAAAACCTTGAATTTCGTTTTTGAGGGACTGACTGCCCTATCCCTCCCAAGAAAAAAATAAATTTTATGGACAAAGAAAACAACAAATGTAATTGGTTGGATTAAAAATTAAGTCATGTTTGACTGCTTAAATTTGTAATTTTTGCCAGACTGAGAAAACAAAATGAAGAAAAGCGAGAACTAGAGTGAAGAGATAAGATGCTGTCTATTTGTATAACTTCCTTATAGACCTCACTAATTCAACTAATCTGGAATGTGGCAGAGTACCTGAACATCATTTTTCTCAAAAGTTTAATTTCTAAATTTTTCTAATTTAAGTTTAGAAGTATTTAACTTTACATCAAAAGAAAAAAAAGGTGAGCTTAACTTGGGTTTTAAAGGAAATATAGTTATTGGAATTAGGCAAACAACACAACTTGTACAACTGGAGGAAACGAAGTTTCCATTTTGAAGACTTGATGAGTGCATTTTTAGCTACACTTTGGGATATTTTCCTAAAAATTTGGGATGTTTCTGGTGTTTAAAACTTGAAAAAAAGTAATCGAAATTGATTTAACAATCATACAAGCAATTTAAGAAAGAATTTTAGCTAAATGCTATATTAAGGCTCCTAACTAGTGCTGACAATAGTCAGGGACCCAGCCAACGAAATTCTAACATCACAGGCTTCAACCAGCTAAAGGTTTAAGGAATTTATCAGGGCCGGAATTGGTTGCTGAAAAACGAATATAGGCGGGCGCAATTAAAATTTTCTGTGCCAAAGGAGATTTCACCTAATTCGCATAATCGATGACGTCATCAGCTATATTTTCTGTTTTTCAACCTAGATGAGAGGTGTGAACTCAGAATGTGAAACAGAATATACCGAGAGAGAAAAGAAAAAAAAAATATGAGTTACTAACTGCACATTATTAAAACATACCTAAGTGGTGACACCAAAAACCAACTTTCCTGTGCTTGCATTAGAGTTATGTTCAAAGGGGAGGAACACAGAGCAATTGGGGCTGCACAGAAAGGTGGCAACACCTTTGCAACTCCATTCCGTTAGTGGCGTCAAAACAGAAGCCACTTGGAATAAATTAAAATGCACAGATATTGAATCCCTGCCTCGTCAGAAGTGCATCCATAATAAAAAAAAAATTATCTGCAGAAATAGAGCTTTTGATGGGGAAAAGAGAGAAAGAAAAAGAGCCTAAAGAAAATTACCAGAAATTACGCATATATTATACTTCTTGGGCAAATTATCACCCTTTCCGAAACAAGCACACAAAACATCACAAAATCAAGGAAGACATTTACAGTTCTTTTGCACTTTTTGCTACACTCATAAGAGTTATGAATATCCCAACGGAAGCGAGAAAGCGCTCAAAACAACAGGAACACGTTGTGTCCAGAAAATTGTCATTCATAACTCAAAGGACTTGGCAGACATGGTCTTGCAATCAATGAGGCATTCCAGATTGCAAGCTGAGAGTAAGAACACTTACAATGTTCCACAAGCGCCCCCTCTGTAGGAGACAACGGTTTCAGCTCCTTCTTACGAGGGTACAAGTGTACTCGTAAATCCCTGAGGAAAAACTTATTAGGATCACCTCCATAAGCGCTGATTATCAGCGTTCTTGCAACACCTTGGAAGGAGAACATACTGGCTTCCTTGAAGGTTTCATCTCTCAACTTTTGTATTGCACACTGAATCACCATGTACATACCGCTCTTCTTGGCGGACGCTAAGAATGTTCGTTTTCCTTTAGAGAAAAAGCAACTCGTTGTGTCACATCCCGAGATACAGTGAACGAATGCCAGGAAGTTCAACATTTGCTTCTCCCTTCTCTGGAACAAAAGATCAACGGGGACATAATAATTTGGAAACTTCACGAGGAGTTAAGGCATAACATTCTTCCCAGAAAATGTGAAGAAGACGAGGGAATTAGTCCACTAGTGTCACAACTACATCAGTATCATTAGCACAAACAATAACCCTTTTAAAGACGTTTTAGAAACAAAAGGCAACGTCCAGCCATTCTAGTGTCCGCTTCCTCATGTGTGTTACACAGAAATTCCTCGAAAACTGAGCGAACCAACATCATGACTTAAACATACAGCTCTCATCCTGTCTTCAAATCCTCGAGACAGCCATACACGCAAGGTTTCGGTAGTACATAGCTGCTTATATAGTCAAATCCATTTGCTTCCATGTTTCATAAATTGTTTTCATCAAATTTGCTTTGCTCTTTGTAATTGCAACAATCTTTGCCCAGTTTCCGATTTTTGAGCTCGCCAAGGAGTTGACTGTCGAGCAGCAACCACGTAACTGGTGACACCCACTGCAGTTCTTCAAAGACATACTGCCACCATTGTATCAGTGTAACCCACGATATAAATTTCAATTGCTGTTTCAGGTATCCCTTTCAACACGGCTTTAAGCAACCACATGGCATAGATTTCGACGGTTTCATGTACAGCTGGTGGCTTTTGGCGAACCAGTGGCATGAAGTCGATAACAAAGGCTTCCCGCCAATACAAGCAACGTTCCTCTTTTTTCAGGTCATTCACGCAAGCCACTGGCTTCTCTCAAAAAGTAGAGCACGGTAGACTTAACACCACTTCAAAGCGTCAACGTAGAATTCCTGAGCTCAAAAATTGAAGGAGCACATGAAACGAGTTCAAAGCTCAGAATATTTTTAAGCTCTTTCAGTCCACTGTTAATGCTGGAATCTATCCCACACAGGATTCTCTTCACTGTCATAAGCTCTGAAGAAACCAACGGCATTTGTTTTTTATCCCGATTTTCTTGAAGCAACATCCATTCCGCTGCAACAGAATTTCCGCTACTTTAACTTTTGAAAAGGCTTTTTCATCCCTTTGACATGCTTGGATACAGCTTCAAGTCCTCGTTCCTCAGCAGCAAGTATTGAGCTCGGAACCGATAGACTGGCCTGCTCATTGGTTATCACATTCATAAGCATCTCTTCAGTTGTAGTAAATGGGTCAGTGCAACACGGACACAGCCTTTTTTACAAGCATCATCTACCTTTAAATAAATTTTGACCTATCTTCGTGGTGCAGAGAATGAAACTCTGAAGTTTCATTTATATATATTTATATATATATAAATGAAGTTTCATTTATAAGGGCATACAAAGCAGACAAAACTGATGCAACAAAAGGTATGGTATTAATCCATTTTGCGACTGATAGTTGGGTAGTTGTAACACCAATCAGACCAGAACTTCTTTTCGAATTGATATTTATGGTGGATTCAACAGTATGATCTGGCGGCACAAGGTTAAACAAGCCTGGTCACCTTTCCACATTGAATATAATCTTAGATTATCAATAAAGTGATGATACTGAAGTTCATGCTATGGGATTGCATTGCTAGGTAGCAATCATGTAAAGTTTCTGCTAGGTGGATAAGTGCAGTGTAAAGAGGTTATCCGAACGTAGAAAGATCTGGGTCATATTGGGGAGACAGGGTCGGAAAAGGAGACAGAACTTGCAAAAATACTTAGTATTGCACAGAGTATAGCTTTTTTACGCTAATGTCAATCAGTTGAAGAACTCGTAAATTCTTAATGCTTGCAAGTGCAACTTTAAGGCAAGCTAAATGTGAAAAGTAGAGTGGGAGAGATAAGACCCCACCTCGACTCTTGAAATCCTTCATTAATGGAATTGGATCTGAACTTGCACTCATGGAGAAATATTTTACCAGACAAAGTGCTCATAAAAGCTCCCAAGAATAAAAATATACCCAATCTTTGTTTGTTTTTTTCCTATTTCTGCAGAAACGCCCTTTTTGCCATTGGGCAAGGAATTTTGAATGCGCCATCAGATATTCGTTTTCAGTGCTTATTTTTGCCCTAGATTCCATATTCAAACCTTTTTTAGCTTGTTGAAGCCTGGTAACTATTTTCTAGCGATCTTTCTGTATCGTGGATCCTTGACTAAATACTGGAAAATGTTAGCTGATAACAAGTAGTCCTAACACTACTGATAAGTAAATAGGTAGCCAAAAATAGAAAATTAATTTTTGTTTTGAGGAATTTAAAAAGAGGACAGCTACTGTCATTACTTGTGTTAACAAATAGAGCTAAAATTGAAGCTATAACAAATTTTGATATCTTTCACTTTTTGCAATAGTGTCAATTAGGAGGGGCATACCCACTCTTAGATTTATTCTAGGTATTTTCTTTGAAGACTTTTAGTTACATTCCCATTGAAAAAAGTGAAAAAAAAAAAAACCATTAGAATTAGATATATAAAATATGTATTAATCGAACTTGTAGATTCCACAGTGGAATTCTGCGAATTTTTAGACTTTAAAGAAAACAAAGCTTCATCTAAAAAAGTACCTTTTTGAAGAAAGACATCTAACTGACTAATCATTGAAGCCCTAAGATCCTCTTCTGTCTTGTCCTTCTTTGCAAGGGCTAGGACGTATTTTGCCAAGGCAGAGGGGTCAGCTTCACATCTGGAAAGGGAATAAACAATTGAAAACATACCCCAACAGCCAAGAGCGTACCCAGAATTTTTTTCGTTTGGGGGAAGGGGGGGGGGCAAAAAACTTTACAAAACGCAACAAAATTTGCTTATATATATATATATATATATATATATATACTATATATATATATATATATATATATATATATATATATATATTATATATATATATATATATATATATATATATATATATATATATATATATATATATATATATATATATATATATATATATAGTTTTGATACTTTTTTAAGAGTTGGACGAAGGCATCATATAAATAAAATTCAGAAAACAACCCAAAAATTAGAATTTAGCCTTTTGGATCAATCTTCAAGAATTATTTCTGTAAAAATCTAGAAGAGGTACAGAATTTTATTTTCTGGAGAAATAATTCAATTTGATTGTTCTTGATATATTGCTGTGGTGTCTGATTGGCAACCATACACACAGTGCCTTATGATTTAGTTTTTAAAACAATGCTTTGGGGTTGGGGGGAGGGGTTCAAATAGCTCGCCCTCACCCTGGATACAGCCCTGACATTAGCAACAACAATTAGCCAAGGGGCAGCAATTACAACTTACACTGACCATTTTTTTTAACAAATACTGACAAATTCGTTATGGATCTAAAGGAGAAAAGTATATTCAAAAACTAGTAAAAAAAAAAAAAAAACACTGAGAGGCAACTAATTTGGAACAGAGAAAAAAAAATCGCTTTTGATTTACATAGATCATAAGACATGTTTTGAATAATTTAAAGGATAATTTAATTTCCTCAAAGCTTCAATTTGATACCCTTAGATGTTCCTGAGATATTGCAAACATGGCCTTTTAATATCCTGGATGCACCTAACGTCTTTTGATTTAGTTTAACCTAAAGAAAGTATTATACCCTTAATGCTAAAATTAAATTATTTTGCAATGTTTTACTTTTCTTTCAACTATGTTCTGTAATAATCTACAAATAATCTAAATAATCTAGTCTTCATCTTCTTGGCACTCATACCTCCAATTTATTCCAAATATCTTCATCCAACTGAAGGGTGGTATGGGAGAAATATTGCGGAAAGCTTCGAAATTTTTGGCTCTAGAAAGCATATATATATATATATATATATATATATATATATATATATATATATATATATATATATATATATATATATATATATATATATATATATATATATATATATATATATATATATATATATATATATATATATATATATATATATATATATATATATATATATATATATATATATATATATATATATATATATATTTGTGTGTGTGTGTGTGTGTGTGTTACCATGTACGTCCAAAATACCTTTTGTTCTCCTTGGATTTAGTCAGCATTACCAGTCAACTTTATCAGTTTTATGCAAGGTTTGATGGTGACAGGTTAAGTTAGGTTAGGTTTTTTAACCCATTTATGAGATTTATAACCTAATTTAACCTAACCTAACCCACCTTTAACTTTTTACCACCAAAGCTTGCATAAGACTAAAAAAGCTGATTTGCAAAGCCAAGCAGAGAAAAAGGAATTTCGGACATTCACTGGCGAATTAAAGGTTCATTGGCAAGCTTCAACTTTAATCTTTCAAACAGCTCAGGATCTTTCTTTCACTTAAGCTCAGGCAGTAATGGGATCTAACTTTGGCTTGAATAGTTTAGCCTGGACAAAATACCAAAGCAGACTTTGTGGTCTTATAGATAATTTTTGTAGAACACCATGATAGAAGCTAGGAAGATGGTTGGAAGAGTTTTTACTCAATAGCATCTTTAAACTAATTGGAAGAGAATGAATATTCATATAAACCACACAGCCTGAAACCTCCCTGAAACAGTTGTGCTATGTAGTATTTTATTTAGTTACTAGACGTGCTTATGCTTATATCGTGATTGCTTATCCCTTGCATATGCATGCCCTATTATATTTGCTTATGCGTGCTTATTTTGTAGATGCTTGGTTCTAAATTAACTGGTTATCTGAACATCTTGCCTCCAATTTCTGCACTCCTAAATTCCTCAAGTGTCTCTGTGAAGTAATTCATGGGGCTTTAATAAACACTGTGAATAGAACAATTGTAGAGCACCATGAACAGCTTTACAGATGTCCAAAGTTGTCTGTTTGCTGTTCTTTTTTTCATTTATAATTCTATGAGCTCATTTCAACTGTTGCAAATGATTTTTAAGTTATTGGCACTTTCAATAAATGCAAAGGATTAGGACTCCCAACAGAGTGATGACAAAGCAGAAATTCCAGCCATTTTACACAAAATATATGGTTGTACAATTCTATTCAGCAATTGAAATGTATGGAGTTTAGATATTAAATGAAGAGTTCCCAAAATAATTTTATTTCACAAAAGTAAATATAATTTCTATGGTTGATTTTTGCCACAATATCTATGTTTTCTTCTCTGTCACAAAAAATATCTCAGTGAATATTTAAATTTGCAAGTTCATTCAGCCATGTCTCTGCCATGAAGATTTCAAAGTATTTTTGCAATCTACTTAGGGTAGAAAACCCCTTTCAGATGTGTTGGTGGATACCAGCAACAATTACAAAATCTTTGATAGTACATGGACATTGGGAAGAAGCAACTGCCACAAGCATTTAGAACATCTACTAAATTTTTAGTTAAATTATATTTGGTGGCCTAGATCTTGATTTTGATGTGACTTTAATCTGCAAGCTGTTATCCAAAGCTCCAATCAAGGCTGAGACCAAGGGGGGGGGGGTTAACGGGTTTGAAAACCCTCCCTAAAATTTGTGTCCAACTTGTAAAAAGCAATAAAAAATGCAAAAAAACAAATTTTTTATAGGTTTGACAAAGTTTTTTTTGCACTCCCCCTCCACCCCACCCCCAAAAAAAACAAATCCTGGATATGCTATTGGCTCCCATTCTGCTGTTAAACAGCTCAGCTTGATTTTGGGTTAATCACTCACAAAGCTGAACAAACTTTCATAAAGCTTTTCTAATTTTCCAAAGAATAAAGCTTGCTAGTAGGCAAAAGGCTCCAAATACTGCAGAGTATATATTTATGTTTTGCAAAACTATTAAGAGCTAGTTGGCTAGACAGTCTGTAAAGTTCAACAAGAAACAGCTCTCACAACAACAATAGGTTTGATTAAAATTTGATTCAAAATTAATGGAGGATCTTAAACGTGTCAGCAGTTTGATAGTTAAAAGCTGATAATGTGATATTTTACCAATTGTTAATTTAAGTGCTGCCTATGCAAAAAGTATGACTATTTATGCAAGCCTGTATACAAAAATTTTCAGAGAAGACTAAGGGAAGCACATATCTGTAAAAAAACCAACAATGAAAATAAAGACAACTTTAGACAACAATTTTTTTTTTGCTGTGATGGGAAAACTCAGAGGATTTTTTTAGGGCAAAAGGACAATAAATTACTGGGAGGGGCACTGACCCCCTATTCTACCTATAACTAATGTTTAATTCCAGTGAATCTTGAATTTTACTAAACTTGAGAAGAAGGGTTTATTGATTTAACAAGAGCTTGTCAGTGAAATCTTTAAAGCACTAATACACAGCATAAAACAGCAAATTAGTGATTTTTTCAACATTAGTATTGCCAAAAATAAAAAATGGTCAATTAGGTCTCTCAATATAATAAATTTTCTCTAAAACTTAGCATACATTTTTTCAACACAAGACCTCTGGGAGGGGACGAGGGGGGAAAAGGAGTAGTTTAATGAGTTTTAAAACTAACAGAGAATAAGAAACGCCTTGAAGTTTACAGCAGTTTATGTTTTGGTTCTACTAACACATGGATTATGGTATCCCCCACCCCCCTATCTATCATCTGCAAGAAAATTGTATCAGTCCATAAACTATGAGAATTGTCAGAATTGCCCCACTCTCCCCCCTTTTTAATGCACCATACCCATTCAAAGAAATCCCCATCAGAGGTCCTGGTGCACAGCTTAGTGTTTAACAAATTCTTCTTAAACATGAATCCTTCTCCTTTGTTTTCACAAGCCCCTATCTTCCTTACTTATACAAGAGCTACTGCTTGTATCCATGTATTATACTCAACCTCTTAGAAATACCAGTCTCTACCCCCCTCTTCATTGGGTCTGACAACCAATTTACCTTCTTATGAGCTACCTTATTCATAATAATTTGACACCATATCCTTATAGAATCCATCCATCCATTTGTTCTTATTCTTTCAAAACTATGTAATGCTATCCAGAAGTTAAACAAAAACATCCCTGGTTAAAGAAAATGCAATCATTATAGTGGCAATGCACAACAAGGAATATACACATTATTCACCCAAACTTTATATACTTTCAATAGAAAGTATATACATATCATACATATTTTCAATTGAAGTATATATACTCAATAAATTTTCTACAGGCCAACTCCCTGTTGCTTGATGCCATTGTCTTGCTTGTTTACCATTAAATTAATGTGAAGAAAAGACTTGATCAATGGAAAATTTGCGGAATATATTTAATTTAGGCTATATATTTGTCTATTAGAAGGGGGGGGGCTAAGTTTATTGGTATTCCTTAAGAATATTCATTAATTAATGAATAAGTAAGCATTTTAGATTTTTATACCATTTCCTTCTGGAGATCAAGAATTCTAAACTGATGCATGTACTACTTTTATTTTATTTGATGTTTTCTTAAGAAGATCTATAACTCCAGGGAATGAATTGAAGGTTAGCAGCTCTCCAAAAGGATATATGCTAGAATAAAAAGAGACATTTTTAGATTGCTAACTTTATCCTATTTTTTATGGCTAAAGTTGTGTTTGTGACAATTCACCCCAACCCCTGATGGTCCTATAAATAGCTCTAGGTTATACATAAAATTAACAAAAAAATGCAAATGGTACCATTAGATTCCTTATTTTATGCTCTTTTTCAACATAATAGCAATCTCCCTAACAATGCACCCTCCGCCCCCCCACCCCCCCCCCCCGTCAATCAACATATATAAAGCTCAGTTGTTCTCAGTTCTCCCTTATGTAGACTCTTCCAGCTGTCCCTACAAAACAGAGATCTACCATCAGGTTGGAAAAAAACCTATATCACACCAATCCACAAAAAGGGCCCCAAAGATCATGCAGAAAATTACCCTCCTATCACCATCACTTCTGCAGTTGTAAATGTGCTTGAAAGATTTGTCAACAGAGCTCCAATTCAGCACTTGGAAATTAACAAAGTCCTCACTTCCACTCAACATGGCTTCAAGATCTTTAAGATTGGTTGATAATAATCTAATACACACATACAAGTATGTTAAATCACTGTTGAATAATTGTATACCTGTCGACATGGTGCTCTTGGACCTCAAGTGCTTGACAGGGTTTGTCATGAGTTCCTCATCATCAAATTAAAGGCAGCAGCTGTTGATGATATTATTGTCCAGTGGATACAGAGTTTTCTTTCAGAAAGAATCCAAGTTGTAAGAGTCCATAACTCTCAAGGTGTCCCTCATTTCTCTTTGTCTACAACTGTTGTAAGCAGCATTTACAGGGGACCATTCTTGGGCCTCCTGGGACCTGCTGTCCAACCTGTTGGACGTTTGCTTCATAATGAGGTTTGAGGTTTCTGCTGATCAAAATGAAGGGCTGGAAAACCAAGGCAGGGTCCTTAACCCATAGGCACCACCCTAGGATAGGAGTAGTCATTTTTAGCTTACTGACAACCACATTAACGCCCAAAACCTTCATGTAGATTATTAACAGCAGCCAATCAGTGTTGACAGAACCAGATGACATATTCACTCAAAGCATGGGATGGTTCCTTTTACAAAAGCAGTTCTAATCAAAATACTACCTTGCGAAATCTATTTTTGGTGACTTTTATATGTTGACAGGGTGGATGTGTCTAACTTAGCTGAGCCAGGTTTTGTTCTTACTGATAAGTAATCTGAATCCAGTTTTCTGTCACCTAAATTTGCCTTTTTTTTTTTCTAGTTTTGGTTAAAGATGCGCTGTCATTACTTGATAACAGTGGCCTCAGTGACTTAAAAGAAAGTGAAAGTTCCAGGGAATTTACTCAGAGTATGGTGTGGCGCTTGTACAAAAAAAGTTCCAATTAAAACACAGCCTTGAGAGGTCTGTTTTTGGTAGCTTTTGTATGTTGATATGGTGGATATATTTAACTTAGCTGAATCAGGTTTTGTTCTTGCTGATAAGTAATCTGAATCCAATTGCCTAAATTCACCTTTTTTTGCAGTTTTGGTTTAAGATGCAATGTCATTACTTGATGACAGTGAACTCAGTGACTTAAAAGAAAATGAAAATTCCAGGAATTTACTCTAAGCATAGATGGGTGCTTGTGCAAAAGAAGTTCCAATTAAAACACTGATTTAAGAGGCCCATTTTTGGTAGCTTTTGTATGTTGATATGGTGGATATATTTAACTTAGCTGAATCAGGTTTTGTTCTTGCTGATAAGTAATCTGAATCCAATTGCCTAAATTCACCTTTTTTTTGCAGTTTTGGTTTAAGATGCAATGTCATTACTTGATGACAGTGAACTCAGTGACTTAAAAGAAAATGAAAATTCCAGGGAATTTACTCTAAGCATAGATGGGTGCTTGTGCAAAAGAAGTTCCAATTAAAACACTGCTTTAACAGGCCTATTTTTGGTAGCTTTTGTATGTTGATATGGTGGATATATTTAACTTAGCTGAATCAGGTTTTGTTCTTGCTGATAAGTAATCTGAATCCAATTGCCTAAGTTCACCTTTTTTTTGCAGTTTTGGTTTAAGATGCAATGTCATTACTTGATGACAGTGGACTCAGTGACTTAAAAGAAAATGAACATTCCAGGGAATTTACTCTAAGCATAGATGGGTGCTTGTGCAAAAGAAGTTCCAATTAAAACACTGCTTTAAGAGGCCTATTTTTGGTAGCTTTTGTATGTTGAAATAGTGGATATATTTAACTTAGCTGAATCAGGTTTTGTTCTTGCTGATAAGTAATCTGAATCCAATTGCCTAAATTCACCTTTTTTTTGCAGTTTTGGTTTAAGATGCAATGTCATTACTTGATGACAGTGAACTCAGAGACTTAAAAGAAAATGAAAATTCCAGGGAATTTACTCTAAGCATAGATGGGTGCTTGTGCAAAACAAGTTCCAATTAAAACACTGCTTTAAGAGGCCTATTTTTGGTAGCCTTTGTATGTTGATATGGTGGATATATTTAACTTAGCTGAATCAGGTTTTGTTCTTGCTGATAAGTAATCTGAATCCAATTGCCTAAATTCACCTTTTTTTTGCAGTTTTGGTTTAAGATGCAATGTCATTACTTGATGACAGTGAACTCAGAGACTTAAAAGAAAATGAAAATTCCAGGGAATTTACTCTAAGCATAGATGGGTGCTTGTGCAAAACAAGTTCCAATTAAAACACTGCTTTAAGAGGCCTATTTTTGGTAGCTTGTGTATGTTGATATGGTGGATATATTTAACTTAGCTGAACCAAGTTTTGTTCTTGCTGATAAGTAATCTGAATCCAATTGCCTAAATTCACCTTTTTTTTTTGCAGTTTTGGTTGAATATGCAATGTCATTACTTGATGACAGTAAACTCAGTGACTTAAAAAGAAAATTAAAATTCCAGGGAATTTACTCTAAGCATAGATGGGTGCTTGTACAAAAGAATTTCCAATTAAAACACTGCTTTAAGAGGCCTATTTTTGGTAGCTTTTGTATGTTGATATGGTGGATATATTTAACTTAGCTGAATCAGGTTTTGTTCTTGCTGATAAGTAATCTGAATTCAATTGCCTAAATTCACCTTTTTTTTGCAGTTTTGGTTTAAGATGCAATGTCATTACTTGATGACAGTGAACTCAGTGACTTAAAAGAAAATGAAAATTCCAGGGAATTTACTCTAAGCATAGATGGGTGCTTGTGCAAAACAAGTTCCAATTAAAACACTGCTTTAAGAGGCCTATTTTTGGTAGCTTTTGTATGTTGATATGGTGGATATATTTAACTTAGCTGAATCAGGTTTTGTTCTTGCTGATAAGTAATCTGAATCCAATTGCCTAAATTCACCCTTTTTTTTGCAGTTTTGGTTTAAGATGCAATGTCATTACTTGATGACAGTGAACGCAGTGACTTAAAAGAAAATGAAAATTCCAGGGAATTTACTCTAAGCATAGATGGGTACTTGTGCAAAACAAGTTCCAATTAAAACACTGCTTTAAGAGGCCTATTTTCGGTAGCTTTTGTATGTTGATATGGTGGATATATTTAACTTAGCTGAACCAGGTTTTGTTCTTGCTGATAAGTAATCTGAATCCAATTGCCTAAATTCACCTTTTTTTTTGCAGCTTTGGTTTAAGATGCAATGTCATTACTTGATGACAGTGAACTCAGTGACTTCAAAGAAAATGAAAATTCCAGGGAATTTACTCTAAGCATAGATGGGTGCTTGTACAAAAGAAGTTCCAATTAAAACACTGCTTTAAGAGGCCTATTTTTGGTAGCTTTCGTATGTTGATATGGTGGATATATTTAACTTAGCTGAATCAGGTTTTCTTGCTGATAAGTAATCTGAATCCAATTGCCTAAATTCACCTTTTTTTGCAGTTTTGGTTTAAGATGCAATGTCATTACTTGATGACAGTGAACTCAGTAACTTAAAAGAAAATGAAAGTTCCAGGGAATTTACTAGAAGCATAGATGGGTGCTTGTGCAAAAGAAGTTCCAATTAAACACTGCTTTAAGAGGCCTATTTTTGGTAGCTTTGTATGTTGATATGGTGGATATATTTAACTTAGCTGAATCAGGTTTTGTTCTTGCTGATAAGTAATCTGAATCCAATCGCCCAAATTCACCTTTTTTTTTTTTGCAGTTTTGGTTTAAGATGCAATGTCATTACTTGATGACAGTGAACTCAGTGACTTAAAAGAAAATGAAAATTCCAGGGAATTTACTCTAAGCATAGATGGGTGCTTGTGCAAAAGAAGTTCCAATTAAAACACTGCTTTAAGAGGCCTATTTTTGGTAGCTTTTGTATGTTGATATGGTGGATATATTTAACTTAGCTGAACCAGGTTTTGTTCTTGCTGATAAGTAATCTGAATCCAGTTTTCAGTCACCTAAATTTGCCTTTTTTTTCCAGTTTTGGTTGAAGATGCACTGTCAATACTTGATGAAAGTGATTTCAGTGACTTAGAAGACAGCAACAATGATGAGCCTGATCCTACCTGGAGAGTCCTGCTTGCTGTTATGGAGGCTGAGCAGCTATCAGATACTGAAGAAGAGCCAGTTCTTGAAACTTTGAGCATCAGGGACTTCAATGTTCTTTTTGATGATGAAGAGAAAGATCCTTCAGCTTCCAATGTGCAAGACATTGTTGGTTTTTAACAGCAGCAACCATATAAGAAAATTAAAATATATTTTCTTGTGAATCATTATCGCTTCTAATCAGCAGTTGTACTAAACCAATCCTGCTCAACTCATCCTCAGGGGCTATACTGTGGTGTTTCTCCTCCCCATAGTATAGTGCAGACGGTTTGATATCTTTCTATTTTCCCCTTCTTGTTTTAGTTTTGTCTTTTCTTTGTTTAAAACTTTTTCCAACAGGCAATGTTTAGAAGTCCTCCAAAAAAAAAGTCCCCCCAGATCCCAAATCAAATTCCAGTGAAAGTGTGATGGTGAAAGATACCCATCTTGGCTGGTCAAGCACACTATCTCAAAGTTCAAATGATAGCTCCAATTCGGAGAATAGGACAATGATAAGTGTAGGGGCTAATGTAACCATAAATGATGATAATGGGTTTCAAGAGGTCCTCTCTAGAAGCTCTAAAAAAAGGAAAAAAATATCCCCAATCAAAAGCATTTCCCCTCTCCCTGCCCAAGATCCTCCCACCAAAAACTTAGGAATTTACCTTAAAATTACTCCCACTACCCCCTTTGAAATAAAAATGATCACTGCAATAAGAGTTGCAATTTTTAAATTGCTAAAATCAATGTTCTCTCTTAATATTAACCGTGATGGATCTCTGCTAATAGCTGTAGAAGATCAGGAATCAGCAGATACAATAATTAACCTAAAATCCCTTCTGAATACCCAATTATTGCATCTAATTGGAACCCAAAACAATCACCAACAAAAATAGTAGTTTACAATGTTCACCCAGAGATATCTACTCAGGAGTTAAAAGAAGGGCTCTCAGATAGGGCTGGAAACACAATCCCAGTTGAGGATGTTACCCAACTTGGAAAACCTAACTCTAATAGCCTAAAAATTAGTAGATCCTTCTTATTCACACTGAAGGATAAAATTGATATCCCAGAAAAATATTCCTATTTGGGCAAATCAAACCACACAAGGAATACAAACCTAAGCCTATCCAGTGTCAGAAGTGTTTCAAACTGGGACACACAACAAACAAATGTAATGAAATTCTCCGAGAGTGTAGTAATTGTAAAGCTTTCCATCCTAAAGAGCTGACAACTTGCAACAACACTCAGCCTACATGCATCAATTGCAAAGGCCCACATGAATCTACAAATAAATCATTATGCCCTGCATACAAGAAAAGAGCTCTAACACTCCAAATATCAACAGAAAAGGCCATCTCATACCCCTTTGCAGCAATGGAAGCAAATGCTGCCCAACGATACCAAATAAAGCCTGTAATGAAACCAAGCAAAACCCCCAAGTCAAATGCCCCCAATGCATCAAGCACCCCATATAAAACACCATCTTCTAAGCCCCCTAGCTCAAATCCCTATCAGAAGGAATCACCAAGCCAACAAGCCTCCTTGTCTGGTGAGATGAGTTCAGGTCAGCCTGCCCCCCCCCCCCCCCTCCCAAGAAGAAACAAAACCAGAAAACACTACCAGGAATCAATCCCTTAACCAACAAACAGGATGCACAACCAAAAATGCAATCCCCAAATATATGCTTATTCATTCTAAACTGTAATGCAGTTCAGGCCATGAACATACATCAACTACAGAAAACAAAAATTATTGCAGAATTGGCAAAAATCTACATCCCAGATGATATGCTCATTCAAGCAAAAAAAGATCTTGCTTTACTTTTAACAAAGCTGAACATTGATACACAGTCATATGAAGAATAAATCAACAACACAACATTTATCAATACTCCAATGGAATGTAAGATCACCCACAGAAAATAAGCTAAATGAACTAATATCATTTATGAATAATAATTCAATTAATATTGCTTGCCTCCAGGAAACTCATTTAACCCAAAATCAACAAATTAAGTCTCTGGGATATACTATCCTGAGAAAGGATAGATCTTCAGAGAGAAAAGGAGGTGGTGTAGCTTTATTAGTTAATAATAATATAAAATTTTGTGGCATCAATTTTCCAGATTTTGAAAATGATGTTGATGTAATTGGTATAAGTGTTTGGCTGAATAATTTAAAAACCTACATAACAAGCTTTTATAACCCTAATGGCCAAACTACAGATGCCAAGGATTTCTTTAATTATATAAATAATTCTAATATGTTAAAAAATATCATTATTTGTGGTGATTTCAATGCCCACAGCCTTTTGTGGGGGAATAAACCAGCAAATAAAGCTGGTAAATTTATTGAGCATATGACTTCAAATAATAATGAATTAGTTGTTGCTACCCCTCCAAACCTGAATACTTTATTTCAACCCCAAAAGTGGCAATTTCTCCACAATTGACCTACAAATTGTGTCTTTAAATTTTTTTGAACAAAATTTACATAAATAAAATTGATAGTCTATGTACAGACCACTTTGCTATAGTTTGCTCCCTAAATGAACCTGCTGAAACTTTATCTCATACATCCAAATATATCAACACTAAAGCAAATTGGTCTATTTTCCAAAATAAGCTAAATGATGAAATTACAAGTTTCACCCAAAGTTCATGCATTTCTAATACAACAGTTGACACACATGCTGAAGCGTTGACATCTTTACTAATAAATACAGCTAATCATGCTATCCCCAGGACAACACCTAAGAAAACATTCCCTAAAACAAATTCCTAAAGCATGGTGGACACAATGAGTGCCTAAATAAATGGAGGATAAAAAAGGCAGCTAGGACAGAATTCATAAAAAAAACCAACACCTACTACATATTTAAAAAATTACAAGCAGAATCTAATCTAAAAAGGACTATAATAGATGCTAAATATAAATACTGGAATAATTTTGCAAATAATCTCTCCAGAGAAACACATGAGCCAATTATACATAAAGTCATAAGCCACATCTGTGGGAAAAGACTTCCCCCAACCCACTCCTGTATGAGCTTATACATAATAATACCCATTATGACAATGATAATGGAAAAGCTAACCTATTTGCAACTCTTTTTGTTAATAAGCTAACATCAAATAATCAAAGCAAACTGTCCACAATTCCTATGAACCCAAGTTCCTACCAACCACGCCCAGGATCCGAGCACACAACTAATCCATTTTTCAATCCAGGAATTGAATAATGCAATACTCATATTAGAACCAAAGCTAGCGGCAGCTATGACAATATACACCCTACATGGATAAAGATCTCACACCTTCATACAAACAAGAATTGCTAAATTGTTATAATCACGCTTGGGCATCTTCTAGGTTCCCCAATATATGGAAATGTTCGTCCCTCCTACCAATCCTAAAGAAATATAAACCAAAAGATAACCCTGAGTCTTATAGGCCCATAATGATTACTCCTGTGATAGGGAAAATAATGGAGAAAATGATCTATCACAGACTCCTCTGGTTGTTGAAAAAAATAATATGATCCCTCACACTCAAACTGGATTCAGGAAACACCACTCCTCAACAGATACTTTCATTTTGCTAACAAATGCAATAAATGAATCTTTCTCAAAAAATAATGTCCTAGTTGCAGCTTTCCTAGATTTTGAAGGGGCATATGACAATGTGAACCACCAAATCCTTTTAAACAAACTTGCAAACCTTGGAGTACCCCCTAAGCTAGTATCTTTTATTAAATCCTTCATAGAAGTGTGAAGTTTCATTGTTTGTGTTGGTTCAGCCTCTTCACCCCAAAAAACAATAACCAAAGGCCTACCTCAGGGAGCAGTCCTCAGTTGCCTCCTATTTGCCCTATATCTCTGGGACATGAACCTACCCCACACGAATCTACAATATGCTGATGATCTAGTGCTATGGTCATCTCACAACACCTTCCAGATAGCACAGTCAAATCTGCAAAAGTCACTTTTCCAGTTTGAAAAATTCTCTCAACATTCAGATTTACCCATTGCACCCACCAAGTCAAAATTAATCCAATTTCACCGGAAGCAAAACCATGTTAATTCAAAACTAACTCTAAATAAAACAACTATTCCAGAAGATAATCATATAAATTGCCTAGGTCTCATGCTTGACCAAAAACTTAATTTCCACCTCCACATTTCAAACACAATAAAAAAATGCTATAGAAAAGCAAATATACTAGAAAGACTTCTTTCCACACCCTGGGGTTGTAAGGAGAGAAAAACCTTACTCCAGTTTTATAAATCACATATAAGACCCCATATTGACTATGGGCTCATCGTCTATGGTGCATGTGCAAAGACCCAGATGCAAAAAATTGAAACAACACAAAATGATATAATACGTCTCATATTTGGTCTTAGGAAACCCACAAGCACCAAGTTTCTGCTTATGGAGAGTGGATTAACAACAATAAGGGAGAGACATAGCTTTCTCTTGACAAAACATCTTACAAAAATTGAATCAAATAGCTCACACACACTACATAATTGGTTAAGAAATCCAGCCATGTATAGAGGCATTGCAGATGAGTATGCCAATATTCAGAAGAAGTTCCCCATACCAGCAAAGTCTATTGCACCCACTTTCCCCCGATCCCCCCATGGAATTGGTCAAGTCCCATAATAAATAATGAGTTCTCAAAGTGGAATAAAGATTTAACCCCCATTGCTTTTGTCCAGAAAAAAATACAATTACATATAAAAATCACTTCCAAATATTTGTTGATGGGTCAAAAATGAACGAGAAGGTTGCAAGTGGTGTTTTCCTTCCTCACCTGAAAATTGCAATGGGTGAGATTATATAATAATTTATCTATAATGTCTGCTGAGTTAAATGCCATAATCATGGCATTAGAACACCTTAAAGAAAACCAACCTTTGATTGCAAATTCAAATAATATTATCATATATTCTGACTCTCTATCAAGCCTTGAGTTGCTGGCCTCAGCTCCTCAATATAAGTTGGACATTGACACTTATCATTGTCTCAGTATTATTGATAATCTTGCTTCAAGTGGCATAAAAACTTATTTACAGTACATTCCTAGCCACTCTGGCATAAGTGGTAATCATCAGGTTGATGAAATAGCAAAAAATGCTATAAATATTGACCAGCCAAGTGGGAGACCAATCCCAATTAGAGATATTTACCAATGGAGGCTATCAGATATTAATTTTAATAAGATTAATCCTATCCTTTCCCCCTTTCCCAATAAGTATCTTTCTAAAATTCATCATAGAATTCGTTCTGGAACAAATGGACTAAATTTTCTTGCATTCTCATATAAGTTTTCTAATTCAAGTGGTTCAATTCCCCTGTCCCCTCTTTGCAGGCATTGTAATATGAATAATGAAACAATTGACCATTGCCTATTTGAATGTAATATGCTGACGTCTGCACAACATACCTTGCTTTGTAAACTGTTAAAATGCTTCAAACACCACAAAATCTCATTATCAGCCAAGAGCCTAGCCAGCTATACCTGCACACAGAGCACAGAAATCAATATCTATCACCTTATATTTGAACTCCTTGAGTCAAAAGATCTACTGAAAGATATCTGAGAATATCTAATAAATAAGAGACAACCAAGGCAGTAGCTCTGTAGCCCACAGAGTGAAGCAAAAAGAAGAGGGCTAAATAGTATCAACTGAATAGCCCGCCTGCTGTGAATTAGAAGAAGAAGAAGAAGAAGACAAACCAGGTATTCTAAGTAGTGGTGCAGGAGAGACTAGGTCTGGCAAGGTATGTCACCCACTTAGAAAATGGACACAATTGTCTGTACTTAACAGCCCCTTTCAGTATCTGCTGACAACTACTGATGATATTTCTCCAAGGACTGAATGGAAACTGTACCAATATTTCCTTGAGTACTTTCCAGACACAATTACATTTGCCATGAACTACCACTTCCTGACAGAAAATCTGGGCAAATCCCTTTTGGTATTGTCTTCTGAACTGAAGGTTTTTTTTTTTTGGTCTGTCAATTATTATGGGCAACCAGAAATTCCTGAGAATACATACGTGCTGGAGCCAGAAGTTCAAAGTACCTGCTGTCTGCCAAAACATGTCTCAAGACAGATTTTTTCAAATACAACATAATTTAAAGTTCCTTGTTTATGAAGATGTCAAACAAGAGACAAAGAAGACAGATTGCTTGTGGAAAGTCAGGCCTCTACTAGAAGCAGTGTTTGAAACTTAAGCAAGAGCAGTTTCTGAGTATAGATGAGCAGATGATTCTGTTTGCAGGAAGGTGCAATCTGAAACAGTATGTTCCTAACAAACCTAATTCCCTTGGACTAAAGAATTGTGTGTTGGCTGGATCCTCAGGCTTGCTGTATGATCTTATGATTTACCAGGTATAAACCACTTTCCCCCCAGACCTGCAAAGGATTAGAAACTGCAGCTGTTCTTCATCTTTTGAAAGAGGTGAAAAAAACCTCCATTTTTACAGATATTTCACCAGCATCCAACTTTTAGAAGAGCTCACAGCTGCCAAAGTAAATGCAAATGGGACACTTATGACGAACCATCTGAAAGGTGCCCCAGTAAAAAATTGAAAGGGATCTGAAGTGCCTAGGGAGAGGCATGTCATTTATTTTTGTCAGAGAAAATAACACCATTGCAATAACTCAGTGGTTTGATAATAAACCAATCTGTCTTGCCTTGAATTGTCATGCAAAAGAATATGAAGCTCCAGTGATGAGGTATGACAAAACTCTTAGAGAATACATTGAGGTGCAGAGCCCTCAAGTTGTCTTTAAATATAACAAGTACATGGGGGGTATGGACATGTGTGATAGAATGACTTACTTGACTTGACTTAAGGCTCCTGCCAAGGGTTTGGTGTAGAGAACAATGAGACTAGGCGCTTCCAGGTCGACCTATTGCTTGCCAGGATTGCAGCTTTTTCCACTGGGATGTGGGCTTGGGTGAGGAATTCATTGGCTTTGTCTTTCCACCTAGTGGGTGGGCGTCCTCTGGGTTGCTTCCATCCATGTAGGGTGGGGTCGAAGTTGAATGCAACTCATGCTGGGGCGTTGTGTGGCATGCGTGGCATGTGTGATAGAATGATCATCATTATTGCTTTAGTAGCTGTACAAGAAAATGGACAGTCTGCATACTACATCATTTTATTGATCTTGCACTGTCTAATGCATGGTTCCTGTATTGGGAAGATGCAATAGCAGCCAAGGACAAGTACATACAGTTACTGTACTTCAGATTTCATGTTGAAGAATACTTGGCTTTCAAAGCAGATCATGTGGCATCAAATAGCAATTGACCCAGACTACAAGAATCACCTTGAAGGTAAGGAGGATGAAGGTGGATCCAGTAAGAGGAGATGGTGATGTTCACTGCTATAATGCCATGAAAAGAACAATTGGTGCCAATTATTTGCCAAGGTTTGATTCTACTCTGAAAATTTTGGCAAGGTGTTGCTTACTCAGTTGAAAGAAAAAAACAAAAGTTTTCTGTGAGCAGTGCCAGCTATTCTTGAGCTTTCATGTTGGAAAAGACATATGCAAGTGTTTTACTGTTTTCCACAAGTAAAAAGCAGATAACAGCCAAATAGTTTTACTTTTTTTCTAGTATTTTGTAACTGATGATTACTTCTGGTTGGACAACAGCCCCCATCCCCCCTTGGAACTCTAAGTTTTTTTATTGGTATTACCTTAATCTATAATTTTTTTTTGTTGAGAAAATTTGAACTTAAAGAAGATTGAACATCAGGAAGTACTTCAGGACTCAGGAGGATAAATGGTGCACCCAATCTTCTCTCAAACCTCTTCACTCTTTATGCTAATGATTCAAAACTTGTTGGTAAAGCAGCCACAACCTCTCACCTGCAATCTATCCAAAAGGACCTTGACATTCATGGGACTTGGGCTGATATATGGCTCCTCTCTTTCAATGCTGATAAATGCCATATAATCCACTTTGGCAGTCATAACAGACACCAGCAGTACCATCTCCAAGAATGTATCCTTGAGAGTAGCCACTCTTGAGCTTTAGCCTCTAGACTGGGTAAATTTGCAGTTTACAACATAATCTAGCTATGATGAAAGTGAATACATCATTTGATCCCTTTTCTTATGTTCTTTCATAGTTTTATCATTGTATCTGGACCAAATTCTATTTTGAGCCCTTAGTGGGGTCCCAAAAGGTAAAACAGCACATATAGTTGCCAAAAGTTTAGTTGCATGTTTGGAAAAAAAAACTCTAAGGAGAAAAAATTGTCATTTGCAGCTGATTCAGGAATGGAAATTATTATTTTCTCAATGATTAAATAGTAATCATTCTTGTTCTTAATAGTATAATATTTTAAGAAAACAAACTTGTAGAATTTTTCAAGACAAGTCTGAAAAAATGACATCATAGCAAAACTGGCATCATTTTTAAGGTGTTTTAGGCTCTTCAAAAATTCTGCAAATTTATTTTCAGAATAACATTTTACTATAAAGACTAAAGAAAAATAACAATTAGGCCTACTATTCCTGAATCAGCTACAAATAAGTTCATTTGTGATGCAAATGGATGTTATATTTAGATTGAGGATGCAGTTCTAGGTATATATTTGCACATTAGGGGGGTGGAGGTATATATTCTGTGAATATATAGGTTCTAAGGAATTCATGATTTCTTAGAAAAAACTGGAAAAACAAGAAAAGAAGTGAAGATAAAGGCCCTGTAAAACGTGTTAACTAGAATTATTCTGCATATTATGGAGTAAGAATTGTTTTCTTAATATGTTTCCTTATGTCCAGCTAGACTCCTAGGCTTAAAATACTGGTGGTCTGTTGGCTAATTCAAAGATTTGTCTATATATACATTGTCAAATTAGCCATCTGGTGGTATCCCATAGAGTCCTCTTAGCTGTTTAAGGATTCAAAATGGAATTTACCCCACAAGCATCTATTGAATTATGAAAACATAAAAAAAGACAGCAAGTGATAGATACATTAACTTTTGTTCTATATAAATTACATTGTAAAATGCAAATTTAGCAGACTGTAACTAATAAAAGAAGACAGTGTAGCCCATTGACCATTTTCACTAAAATTTTAACACAGACACTTTCACAAGGAGTGGTAAAAAGCATAGCTGGGAAGCACAAGAGTTAACCATATATAGTATATCTGAATGGAAAATGATGAGTGGTCAATTGGATGAAAAATTCTTATGCTACTTTACACAATGGTGTGATTTGAGGTACTGTAATGAAATAAGCTACTATATGCCTCTAATGTTAAGTTCAGAAAAAAGTTCAATTCTAGACAAGCTACTTTTTGCTAAATTGGAAAACAGTTAGGCTTTTCCCAACCTAACCCTAACTCTTTTCCAATAGAGCCTAGTGAAAAGTAGCTTGTTTAGAATTGTACCAAGGATAAACTACACAATTAGTATACAGCCAAAAATTAGCTCTAAAGGAATGCAGTTCTAGATGCCACTGAAGCCTTCAAACTCATTAAGGTGGCAGACTAGCAGTCAATTATGGGATGCAACCAGATGGCTAATTTGACAGTGTATATATATATATACAAATCTTTGAATTAGCCAACCAACTAACCAGTATTTTAAGCCTAGGAGTCCAGCTGGACATAAGGAACCTTATTAAGAAAACAACTCTTACTCTATAATATGCAGAATAATCCTAATTAACACATTTTGCAGGGGGAGGAGAACCTTTATCTTTTCTTCTTTCCTTGTTTTTTTCAGTTTTTTTTAAGAAATTTATGAATTTCTTAGAACCTATATATTCACAGAATATATACCCTCACCCCCCTAATGTGCAAATATATACCTAGAATTGCATCCTCAATCTAAATATAACATCCATTTGCATTGCAAATGAACTTTACTCCCATAGGGATACCACCAGCTGGCTAATTTGACAGTTAATATATATATATATACAAATCTTTAAATTAGCCAACCAGCCAACCAGTATTTTAAGCCCAGGAGTTCAGCTGGACATAAGGAACCTTATTAAGAAAACAATTCTTGCTCCATAGTATGCAGAATGATCATAGTTAACACATTTTGCAGGGGGGAGAGCCTTTATTGGTAAAATTCTACTTTAGCTACTTTTGGCTATCTTGGAAAGGGGTTAGGTTGGAAAATGAAACTTTCAATGTTGGGTCTACAGCCTGAAGTATGTCCCAGGAAGGTATTTTGAAGTACCTACCTCCACTCCTTCTCCCTCTAGAGGGTCCTGACCTTTGATGACCTTTATAAATCTGTGTGTTATAAAAGTGAAACCTTGCAAAATTAATCTTCTGCTTAACTTAAGTACAACAAAATTGTTTTCAGCTTCACAACTTTGCTCAATCCCAATTTATAAGGTTTTAAAGATATGCAAATACATTTCATAAATTTTGAAAAAATAAAAACATTAGTATGGCTTAAAATTCTCAAATAACACAAATTGCATTTTCAGAACTAAAGCCAGAGAAATAGAAACTGGTAACTGAAAATTAAGGTAAAAGTTTGTTTTGACAAAATTTCAATGGGTATGACCTGTCATGTAGGGAAATTTTCAGGACCCTCTGGAGGAGGAGTGGAGGTAATTACTTCAAAATACCTTCCCAAGACATACTTTAGCATGTAGACCCATCACTGAAAGTTTCATTTTCCTAACCTAACCCCTTTCCAAAATAGCCAAAAGTAGCTAAAGTAGAATTTTTACCCCTTTATCTTTTCTTCTTTCCTTGTTTTTCTAATTTTTTCTAAGAAATTCATGAATTTCTTAGAACCTATATATTCACAGAATATATCCCCCACCCCCCTAATGTGCAAATATATACCTAAAATTGCATCCTCAATCTAAATATAATATCCATTTGCATCACAAATGAACTTTACTCCTATATTAGCCATGTGGTGGATGTCTGTCAATTATACCTAGCCAGAATACCACCAGATGGCTAATTTGACAGTGTATATATATACAAATCTTTGAATTAGCCAACCAAAACCAACCAGTATTTTAAGCCTAGGAGTCCAGCTGGACATAAGGAAACATTAAGAAAACAATTCTTACTCCATAGGGTAAGACACCCAGTAGTCGGCCACCTGCCTATTCTCGGACAGAATGTAACTAACAGGGAACCTAGCTCTAGGCTAATGTGCTTAGAAAGTTTTTATACAAAGACAAAGCTGGCTTCCCTGGTCACTATTAGATATCCATATGGATTTATTGATTATTGGATTTTATTGACCATACGGATTTTATGACTATTAGATATCCATATGGATATCTAATAGTGACCAGGGAAACCAGCTTTGTCTTTGTATAAAAACTTTCTAAGCACACTAGCCTAGAGCTAGGTTCCCTGTTAGTTACATTCTGTCTGAGAATAGGCAGGTGGCCGACTACTGGGTGTCTTACCCTAATATGCAGAATAATCCTAGTTAACAGGATACCATGTAATTCTAGGTTTATATTTGCACAATAGGTGATGGGGGTATATATTCTGTGAATATATGGAATCTAAGAAATCCATGAATTTCTTAGAAAAACTGAAGAAAACAAGGAAAGAAGTAAAATAAAGGCTCTCCCCCTGCAAAATTTGTTAACTAGGGACATGCACCAAATTGCTAATATGGAAATAAAGTTCATTTGTGATGCAAATGGTTGTTATATTTAGATTGAGGGTGCAATTCTAGGTATATATTTGCACATTTGGGGGGTGGGGGTAGGCTATATATGCTGTGAATACATAGCCTATTTAGTTTGAATCTGCTTTGACATAACAAAGATTTTTGGACTAATATAAATGCTTACAATGGTTTTAAAATATTAGAAAGCCACGCTTTCAAAGCTTCCGGGTTTTCAATATACATTTAACTTTAATTAACAATTTTTTCTCTCCCAGGGGGCTTTGGAAGTTTTTTGTTCTATTTCTTCTTTATTGTAGGTTGGATGTGAAACTTAACCAACAACCGTCATCTATCTACAACATTCATAATTCGTTTGTTTCAAAACATCACACGCTAAATAAGCTTATTCAATTTTTCTGTTTTTTGGTTTTAAGTGTTGACTAAATGTTGGCGTTGAAAAGTATTTGCGAAACATTATTTGTTTTTTGTCCTTCATAGCTCAAGAAGCTGCAATTTGTCCTTTTATTTAACGAAGATTCTTAGAATTCTTGGAATATTTGTATAAGCTAACAATCTTTTTGGATAGTTCAAAAGGTTCCATCAATTTGCAAGATTTTTGTTGCTGTAATAAACCTTTCTTTATGTTCAGCCAAGTTTAACCGAGAGCAATAGTTATATCGATTCAATCAATTATAGCGCTTAATTGTAATTAACAGTAATAAGCTGTGTCAACTGTGGGGCGCACATGCCGAAAGAAAAGATAATTTATGCAGAAAAGAGTTTGACATAAAAAAAGAATAGTTTACGAGACATCAAAAAAGAGACTTTACGACATCAAAATTGCGTACCTCAGCCCCTGTACATCATACTTTTCCACTGACGCTAATGAAGAATTGTGTAGAATTTATAAGTTTCGAAAATTGGACTTTTGCAAGAATAGCTAATTTTAACGTAATTATTTTAGTAGCGTGTGTTTTTAATGTTTAATGTTATCTTCAACTTATACTTACTTCTCCTCCTTTTCCTTGTTTGATCAAAGACATTAAAGCAATGTTTCCTTGCAAGTCAGGGCCTTGTATTGCCAAGTATTGTGAGGGCTTTGTATTGCTAAATAGAGATCAATCCACTGTGCCGCAGAAGGGTTCAACAGACGCAATTTTAATGTCAGAAAACTATCTACACACATCAAAATCAGAGCTTTCGATCACATAAATGTCATCTTTTGACGAAATGGGAATTGTAAGCTCTCCTTCTATGTCGTCTTTTTTTTCTTTATTGACATAAACGGTGAATTGAACACCGTATATAAAAAAAATTTTTATATTTATGCCGACAAACAAAGCAAAAATAAAAAAAAAACACTGTGTAAAACATTTGATCTTAGTAACTTAAAGATTTGCAGAACTGACTGTTTGTAACAAACATGCTCTTAATATTGCAAATATCATAAAATCTACACAATAGAAAAAAATGTCACTTTACCTTAAATATTTATCATACAGTGTGCTAGTCCCTCTTTAGTGCAACTATCATGTGACACAAAATGATTCCACAAAGTCTAATGTATTTTTTTTTTGAAGGATTTGATCTATCATAGGCGGTGCAATAGCGCTGCCTAAGTAAAAGCGATGTGGGCACAATGCACTATTTTTTATTTTAGACCAGGTTACTTCGTATCGAAGGAGTTCTCGTAAGAACTTCAAAAAGGGCTCATTTGATTGGATATTGGAAGGGATTTTGCCCTTTTTAATAATCGAAAGTGATTGGAGGGCAACTACAACCACTTCTACGCCCAACATTTCCCCAAACACATCCAATCAAAATTTTGAGATAGGCATTTTTGTTCAACGTAGTTGAAAGGTCCAAAAATTATGTCCTTGAGATGACACTCTCCCCCCAGAGCCCTCAGGGCAAGAGTTGTAAGCTATGCCCGAGGTGCATATAAGGTTTATATGGAAAGAGTGATCGTGTGAAATTTGGAAGGGACTCATTGGATTACTAATCAAAAGTTTTAGTGTGCTTCTTCAGCTTCAGAGTGATAGGAGGGTGGATACCCTCCCCCCCCCCCCGCACCTCGTATTTTCCCAAAATACATCTGATAGAAAGTTTGAGATGGCTATTTGTTATCATAGAAACTTCAAAGTGCCTCATTCGATTTTAAATTCAAAGGGCTAGCGCCGTTTTTAATAGTCAAAAGTGATTGGAGGGCAACTACCCCCTTCCCACGCCAACCGTATCCCCAAACACATCCAATCAAAATTTTGAGATTGCCATTTTGTTCAACGCAGTTGAAAGGTCCAAAAATTATGTTTTTGAGGATGAATCCCCCCTCCCGAGCCTTCAGTGCAAGGTTTGTAAGTTATACCCAGGGGGCATATAAGGTATATATAGAAAGGGTGATCGTATAAACTTTAGAGGGGGGGGGGGGCTCATTGGATTGGTAATCAGAAGTCCTAGTGCCCTTCTCAAAATTCAGAGTGACCTGAGGATGGATACACCGCCCTCCCCCGACACCTTGTATTTTCCTGAAATGCATCTGATAGAAAATTTTGAGACGACCAATTGTTGTCGTAAAAACTTAGAACAAGGCTCATTCGATTGGAAATTGAAAGGTCTATTTTTAATAGTTGAAAGTGATTGGAGGGCAACTAACCCCCCTCCCAAGCCCGCCATTTTCCCAAACACATCCAATCAAAGTTTAGAGATAGCCATTTTGTTCAACGTAAATGAAATGTCCGAAAATTATGTCTTTGAGAATGACCCCCCCCCCCCCCGAGAGCCCTCAGGGCAAGGGTTCCCGAAATGCATCTGATAGAAATTTTGAAATGACTATTTGTTTGTCTTAGAAACTTCGAAAAAGGCTATTTCGATTGGAAATTTAAAGGGATAGTGCCCTTTTTAATAGTTCAAAGTGATTGGAGGGCAACCAAATACCTCCCAAGCCCACCAATTCCCTAAACACATCCAATCAAAGTTTTGAGATTGCCATTTTGTTCAACATATTTGAAAGCTCCAGAAATTATGTCTTTGAGGATGGCACCCCCCCCCCCCCCCACCCTTCAGGGCAAGGGTTGTAAGCTATTGTTGTCGTAAAAACTTAGAACAAGGCTCATTCGATTGGAAATTGAAAGGTCTATTTTTAATAGTTGAAAGTGATTGGAGGGCAACTAACCCCCCTCCCAAGCCCGCCATTTTCCCAAACACATCCAATCAAAGTTTAGAGATAGCCATTTTGTTCAACGTAAATGAAATGTCCGAAAATTATGTCTTTGAGAATGACCCCCCCCCCCCCGAGAGCCCTCAGGGCAAGGGTTCCCGAAATGCATCTGATAGAAATTTTGAAATGACTATTTGTTGTCTTAGAAACTTCGAAAAAGGCTATTTCGATTGGAAATTTAAAGGGATAGTGCCCTTTTTAATAGTTCAAAGTGATTGGAGGGCAACCAAATACCTCCCAAGCCCACCAATTCCCTAAACACATCCAATCAAAGTTTTGAGATTGCCATTTTGTTCAACATATTTGAAAGCTCCAGAAATTATGTCTTTGAGGATGGCACCCCCCCCCCCAGACCCTTCAGGGCAAGGGTTGTAAGCTATGCCCTGGGGGCATATATATAAAGGGTGATCGTATAAATTCCGGAGGGGGGCTAATTGGATTGGTAATTAGACGTTTTAGTGGCCTGTTTAAGATGTTGAGTGATTGGAGGGTGGATACCTCCCCCAACACCTCGTACTTTCCCGAAATGCATCTGATAGAAATTTTAAGGTGGCCATTTGTTGTCGCAAAAAAAACTTCGAAAAGAGCTCATTCAATTAAAAATTGAAAGGGCTAGTGCCCTTTTTAATAGCCAAAAGTGATTGGAGGGCAACTAGCCCCTCCTCCCACGCCCAGCATTTACCAAATACACATCTAATCAAAATTTTGAGATATCCATTTTGTTCAATGTAATTGAAAGGTTTGGAAATTATGTCTTTAAGGATGACAAACCCCCAGAGCCCTCAGGGCAAGGGCTATAAGTTGTGCCCTGGGTGCATATAAGGTTTCATAGGCAGCAAAAAGCATTGCCTAAGTCAAGAGTGATGTTGTTACAATTATCAGTATTTTTTTTAGACCAGGGCACTTCGTTTCGAAAGAGTTGTCGTAGAAACTTCACAAAGGGCTCATTCGTTCGCTTGGAAATTAAAAGGGCTAGTGCCTTTTAATAGTCGAAAGTAATCGGAGGGCAGCTAACCCCCTCCCATGCCCACCATTTCCCCAACACACATTTTGAGATAGCCATTTTATTCAACATAGTTGACAGGTCCTGAAATTATGTCTTTGAGGATGACAGCCCTCCCACAGCCCTCAGGGGCAAGGATTGTAAGTTATACCCTGAGAGTGTTTAAGGTATGTATATATAGAAAGGGTGATCGTATAAACTTCAGAGGGGGGCTTGTTGGATTGGTGATCAGAAGTTTTAGTGCCTTCTTTAAGATTCAGAGTGATCGGAGGGTGGATACCCCCCCCCCCACACACCCCTCATATTTTTCTGAAATGCATCTGATACAAATTTTGAGATGGCCATTTATTGTCGTAGAAACTTCTAAAAGGGCTTATAAGATTGAAAATTGAAGTGGCTAGTGTCCCTTTTAGTATTCGAAAGAGATTAGAGGATAAGCTACCCCCTCCCACTTCTTACGACCACCATTTCCCAAAAACATCCAATAAAAATTTTGGAATAAATTATTTTATTCAGCGTAGTTAATAGGTCCGGAAATTATGCTCTGAGGATCACAACCCCCCACAGCCCTCAGGGCAAGGGTGGTAAGTTATACCCTGGGGACATATAAGGCGTATATAGAAAGGGTGATCGCATAGCCTTCGGAGGGGAAACACTTCCTATTTTCCCAAAATACATCTGATTTGAATTTTGAGATGGCTATTTTTCGTCGTAGAAACTTCAAAAACAGCTCATTCGATTGAAAATTGAAATGGCAAGTGCCCTTTTTAATAGTCGAAAGTTACGGGAGGGCAACTAACCCTCCTCCATCGCCTATCATTCCCCTAACACATCCAATCAAAATTTTGATATAGCCATTTTGTTCAACGTAATTGAAAGGACCGGAAATTATGTCTTTGAAGATGACAGCCTCCTCCCCCCAGCCCTCAGGGCAAGGTAAGTTATGCCAGGGGGTATATAGGTATAAGGTAATATATTCGACTATTTTTAATAGTCGAAAGTTACGGGAGGGCAACTAACCCTCCTCCATCGCCTATCATTTCCCCTAACACATCCAATCAAAATTTTGATATAGCCATTTTGTTCAACGTAATTGAAAGGACCGGAAATTATGTCTTTGAAGATGACCGCCTCCTCCCCCCAGCCCTCAGGGCAAGGTAAGCTATGCCAGGGGGTATATAAGTATAAGGTATATATTCGACTATTTTTAATAGTCGAAAGTTACGGGAGGGCAACTAACCCTCCTCCATCGCCTATCATTTCCCCTAACACATCCAATCAAAACTTTGATATAGCCATTTTGTTCAGCGTAATTGAAAGGACCGGAAATTATGTCTTTGAAGATGACAGCCTCCTCCCCCCCCCCCAGCCCTCAGGGCAAGGTAAGTTATGCCAGGGGGTATATAAGGTATATATATATAGAAAAAGTGATCGTTTGAACATCGGAGGGGGCTCGTTGGATTCGTAATCAGAAGTTCTAGTGCCCTTTTTAAGATTCAGTGTGATCGGAGGGTGGATAGCCCCACCCCTCCAAACTTCGTATTTTCTCTTAATGCATCAAATAGAAATTTTGAGATGATCATTTGCTGTCGTAGAAACCTCGAAAAAGGCACGTTCTATTGTAAATTGAAAGGGCTAGTGCCCTTTTCATTAGTCAAAAGGGATTGAAGGGCAACAAGACCCCCCCCCCACGACCATCAATTCCCAAAGCACATTTAATCAAAATTTTGAGATAGCCATTTCGTTCAGTGTAGTTGAAAGGTCTGAAAAATATGTCTTTGATAACCCCCATACCTTCTCAAGACCAGAACATAATTTGCTGTTTACTGAAAAAAAGATGGCTGTGGACAGTCAGTTTAGTATAAATATACTGATAAATATTTCTTAAAGTTTTAAGAATTTTTAATTTATTAAAGTTAAAAAAGTTAAAATATATTTAAATGTATTTAGTTTATTTAACTCATACAATAAATAACTGAGTCAAACTCAAAACTAGCAAAAATTAACATGAATAGGGCTGACAACCCCATGCCTTTTCAAGACCAGAACATAATTTGCACTTTACTGAAAACGAAATATATTTAAAGTGTTTTCACTTTGTTTTAACTTGTTTAAAAAGTTTTTACTATATAACCTTTCTCTCCAGCCAATTCCTTTCCCAAACGCATCCAGTCAAAATTTCGAGACAGTCATTTTGTTCAGCATTGTAGAACGGTCCAGCAGCTATGTTTTTAGGGATATTAGGCACGCCAACCCTCACAATTATGCTATTGGCCCATTATACTTTAAAACTAAATGTTGTTCTTAAAATAAATCAAAAGCCATTGCGTTAAATAGTTGCAAATAAGACACCTCAGCAATATATCGAGAACTACTGGGGGTATTAAGATAAAAGTTCTGGGGATATTACTATTACTTCTTCTGTTCTTATAATTTAAACAAATAAATAGAGTGTAAGTGTATCCAGGTTGTCAAAGAGCAAAGATGGAATCTTTTGGGAGTGATATTAAATTGTATTTTTCAGGTCAAATTCAGAAGCTACAAAATTAAATTAAAAAATACTGTTTGTGTCAGGATTAAAAATTGTTAAAAAGATTTCTCCAACATACAAATAGCACCCGTTACTATAGATTCTTATAGAAGAAAACTGAAAAGATAGACAATATTTGCTTTGTCCATAAAAAACGAACAGGAATTAATTAAAAAAAAATTTTTCCACAAGAAAAGTTAATCAAAGAAAAGTAAAGAGCTCCATTAAGCCAAAAATGAGCGAAAATAAATTCAAATAATCTTCCAAGCGTAAAACTACCAGAAATCACTATCAATAAATAAATGAAACTCAAAACGAACAGAAATTACAATAATTTAATCAAAATTTCACTTTTAAAGTTTGGATCTAACATTCTTAATTTTGGCAAAATCATTGGCAACGCTGATCACCTTCCTTGCAGACTGAAAATCGAAAAACCTAAAAAAAAAATTGAAAATCAGATAGTAAAAATGTCTGGCATTTTGAGGAGCCGGCAAATTGTTTCCCGGTTTGTAAGGTTTCAGAAAAATGTAAGATTTTCTTTCTTTTATATATATTTTTTTTTTAGTTTGGTAGGCTATTTAGTACCCTCAGTGCCTAATCTTGGATAAATAGCCTGGCTTATTTTGATTAAAATGTATCTTCCATAATCATGGACAATAGGCTGTTAATCTTGAATGTGATGGATACAAATTTAAAGGTAAAATTCTAGTTTTGCTATCTTTGAAAGGGGTTAGGCTATCAGGAAAATGAAACTTTCAGGGACAGGTCTACAGACTGAAGTATGTCCAGGGAAGGCATTTTGAAATACCTACCTCCAATCCTCCCTCTAGAGGGCCCCAACCTTTGATGACCTTCAAAATCTTTGTGTCATAAAAGTGAAACCTTACAAAATAGATCTTCTGCTTAAATAACTTTGCTCAATCCCAAAAAGAAACTGATAACTGAAAATTTGGCTGCAATGGAACATTAAATGATCTACCCTGTATTGTAACCAGTGTAAATAGTCAGTTAAATGGTAGGCTAATGTTTTTCAAAGTATAGTGTTTACAAGTAATAATAGTAGTAAGGCAAACCAAGAGAATCCTGTGTCTTCTGGAAGACTTAGTGTTGATTCTGGCAACAGCTATTGCAAGAAAATTGCTGGGCTTAGTGTTACTTTTTGTAATGTTGGCTGCATAACTTAGAAATTTCAGGAGCTCAGGTATATCCTCTACACAATTGAGGGAGATATTCATGCTTTTTGTAAAGTCAAACCAAAGCAAACCTCCCTACCCCTGACTAAAACCAGATACAGATTGATGACCAACCTTTCTACATATGGAGGTAGAGGAATTACCATATATGTATATGATGAGATCTGAAAACTAAAAAAACAAAAAAAAAAGGTAGGCACTATTGATCTTAAGCTATAGCCTATTATGAAAATAGCAATGAAGATCACATACTGCCTTTCCATCACAAACAACAAAACAAGAAGAACAATAGGGAATTCTTTTCATAAGACAGTAAAGATAATATGAATAAATATTTTGGCCCTATGTCCAAGTGCTGTCCTCAGCAAGACAAAAATATATAAAAGAAGAAAGACTCACTACAATATGTGACCAATAAAACTAAAAAGCAAAATTTTTTAAATAGTACCAGCATCCTTACTTCAGCAAAGTTCAACCAGGACTGATAAAAAGTGAGGTAAAATACGGCAATTCATTGAGATGAAAGAAAAATAACTTAATAACATGTTCTTATTGCTAATCCTGCCTTTTTGGCAGCTAGCCTCAAAGGTCTTTTTGTTACCAGTTCTGTGTTAATGTCTATTAGTTTTTTGCATAGTATTTGCCACAATCACATGGTATTTGATAGACCCCTCTTTGGCAAGTAACTGGGGGTTTATCTTTACCAGAATTTTGGAAATTATTGGTAAATAATACATACAGTTTTTTTTTGTGTACAAACTTTTAAGATCTGTAGTGATTTTTGGGGTGTAAGGGAGATAAATTATGTTTGAGGGCTTGTCAGGAATCTCACATGGTAAACTATCATTAATTTTATGGAAGTGTCTTTTCAGTCTAGGGTTAATTACAGTATTCATAAATAAAATAGGATACCCATTTCCAACAAAATATGTCCATGATAAAGATTGGTTCTGCTGTGATGTAGTAATCAGACACAAAGGTTTAGGGCACAATCAACAAGAGATATTACACAACAGCTCTTTTAACTTGTGTGGGCTGGTTTGATTTAAAATGCAAACATCTATTATTTTGTGTCCCTGGACATAGGGCTGAAATATTCATTCATATTATCTTCACTGTCTTATTAAAAGAATTCCCTATCATTCTTCTTGTTTTGTTATTAGCCTATTATGAGCCATGTGTAGAACAAGTTTGGATATCAATTAACCTACTAGGGGTCCCATTGCACTCAGTCTCTTTACAGGAGTCCTACTTTGACAAGTATGGATAACTTGTTATTCATACTTGGCAACTTTAACTTACCTAGGATTGAGTAGGCTGAGGGATACAGCCACACAAGCAATATAGCAAACACAATCTTTTCTGGACTGCTTAGAGGAACACTTGCCATCTCAGGTGCTGACATTTTCAACAAGATTTCAAGAAGTACAGAATCCTTCACCCTTCATCTCATATTAATAAATGGTCCTGATTCTCTCATTTATGTAGAATTGCAACCCCCCATTTGGAAATAGTGACCACATCATAGGCAGTGCAATAGCACTGCCTAAGTAAAGAACAATGTGGGCACAATGTTTTATTATTATTATTTTTTTTTTTTTTGGTTTTTGGTCTTAGACCAGGGCACTTCATGTCAAAGGAGTTGTTGTAGAAACTTCAAAAAGGGCTCATTTGATTGGAAATCGGAGTGGCTTGTGCCCTTTTTAATAGTCAAAAAGTGCTTGGAAGGCAACTAACACAGCCCACCATTCTCCCCAAACACATCCAATCAAATTTCGAGATAGCTATTTTGTTCAGAATAGTTGATTTCCAGATAGAAATTATGTTTTTGAGGAGGACACTCCCTAACAGCCCTCAGGGCATGGGTTGTAATTTATGACCTGGGGGCATATAAGGTTTTTATATATTAATCAGAAATGGAATAAGCCATAGGCTTGTCTCATGCAGCACAAATTACATACCATGAGCAACACTTATAAACAATGAAAACAAAAAACTATAAACTTTCTAATAAAACAAAAATACCCTACAACAAATATACACTTCACAGTCCTAGGTACTGCCTTTCATAAAAAGAGGTCTCAACTAATGCTGTTTTGAAAGCTGCAACATCATTCACCAGAACTACTTGGTCAGGCAACATGTTCCATGATTTTACTGAACAATTTACAAAGGAACTCTGTCCAACTTTCCTTGATACCCTTGGCTGGTACAATTTTAAAGAGTTCTGCCATGTAGATGGATAATGACCAAACTCAAAGAAATCTTCCCAAGACACATGGTCAATACCCCTTATGATGTGGAAAGTGTTGACCAGGTCCATTCTGTCCCTTCTGAATTGCAGAGATGGTAAGCTCAGGCTACTCAATCTCTGCTCATGAGGTATTTCAGATTGGGGACAAATTTGGATGCTTGTCTTTGCACCTTTTCAATCAACAGTGAATCAGATTTTCTTGTCAGATACCACACAGATGAGCAGTATTCAACAACAGGTTCAATGTAGTTCAACGCAGTAGAAAGTTCTGGAAATTAGGTCTTTGAGGATGACAAACCCCTCCCCCAGCCCTCAGGGCAAGGGTTGTAAGTTATGCCCTGGGAACATATAAGGTTTTTATTGAAAGTATTGTTGTAGAAACTTCAAAAGGGCTCATTTGTATGGAAATTGAAAGGGCTCATTGATTGGAAATTTTAATAGTGCCTTTTTTAATAGTTGAAAGTGATTGGAGAGCAACTAACACCCCTCTCATGCCCTTCATTTCCCCAAACACACCCAATCAAAATTTGAGATAGCCATTTTGTTTAACATAGTTGAAAGTTCTGGAAATTAGATTCTAGAGGATGACAACCACCCTCACCACACTTAGGGTAAGGGTTGTAATTTATGCCCTGGGGGCATATAAGTTGTTTATAAAAAGTGTTGTTGTAGGAACTCAAAAAAAGGCTCATTCAATTGGAAATTGAAAGGCCTAGTGCCCTTTTTAATAGTCAAAAGTGATATGGAAGGCTTGACATTTTTATAGTAAAGATTGATGTGGGTATAATGTAATATTTTTTGTTGTTGTTGTTGTAAAGGCCAGGGCACTTTGTATTGAAGGAGTTGTCATAGGAACTTCAAAAAAGGGCTCATTCAATTGATAATAGAAAGGGCTGATATTGGAGGGCAACTAATCCCCCTCCCATTTGCCCATTATGTTTAAAAACTAAATGGTGCCTTAAAATTAAATCAAAATGCACTGTGTTATTGCTAATTCCCAATAAGGCATCTCAGCAGTATCCAAAGAGCAACTGAGGGTATTATGTTCAAACTTTTGGGGCTATTTCTGCTCTTAAAATTTAACCAAATCAAAATAGCATAAGTGTATCCAAGCTATCAAAGAAAGTAAACAGATTTTTTAGCAAATGGTATCAAGGTTTCCATTTCAGGTCAACTGGAGGAGGTATGAATCTAAATTAAACACCACTATTTGTGTCCAGATTTTTAAAAGGGTGTATGTTGTTAAAAATTGCTGAAAATTTTTCTCCAGCATACAAAAAGCAGGCCAAACTATAAAGTCTTAAAAAAAACGGAAAAATTTAAAGTATTATTTTCTTTTTCCCTGAAAAGACTATGTCTTCCCTGAAAAGACTTCCCTGTCTTCTGAAGACTTCCCTGTCTTCTGAAGACTTCCCTGAAAAGACTATGTCTTTTCAGGAAAAGACATTAACTTCTCCCACAAAATAAGTTTTTCAAAGAAAAGTAAAGAACTCCATTCAACAAAAACAAGCAAAAATAAAATCAAATAATCTACCAAGTGTGAAACTACCACAAATCCGCATTGATAAGTAAATGAAACCTAAACGAACAGAAATGACAATAAATAAACTGAGTCAAATTCAAAACGAGCAGAAATTAACATAAGTTGGGCTAAAAACCCCTATGCCTTCCCAAGGCCAGAACATAATTTGCACTTTACTGAAAAAAAATACTAATGAATATGCATTGTCAGTTTAATATACATATACTGATATTTAGTAATCAAAATGTTAATATTATTTGATTTATTAAAGTTATAAAAGTAAATATATATATTTTTTTCAGTAAAGTGTAAATTATTAAGTGGCTTAATTAATGTTTTCCTAAAATCATTTGGTACTTCCTCTTTTACAAAATCATATTCATAATATTCAGTAGCTTATTTCTAACCTCAGAGCCACCATATTTAAGAAAACATTTACTACCCTATCAGCACCTGGAGATTTATTATTTTTTAATCCTTTTAGTACTGTCATTAATTCTTCCTCACAGAACAAATCTTCCTTCACATCCAAGGGTAACATACTTTTTCACTTTCCTCTATATCTTTTCCTGCAACTGTATCTCAGTTTTAGCAAATTCTCAAAATGTTCTGCCCATCTCTCTTTAATTCTTTCCTTATTGCTAATTGTGGCCCTATTCCTATCTTTAACTGGGCCAAGCATGGATTGACTACTCCCTCTCAATTTATTGACATGCCAGAACAATATCTTACTATTATGCTGTCTAGCTGCATCTTCTAGATTCTCAGCATTTTTACCATGGCCTCCACTTCACTCCTCCTTAGTTCACATTTCAATGCTTTCTCCACTTTCTTTAAATTCCTTTTGTTTTCATATGATCTTTCACTTAGATAATTCTTGTACAAGTCCTTTCTCCTTTCTATTAAACATAAAGCTTTTTCACTAATATTCTTAGCTGCAGTCCTAACTTTCTTCCTTATGATACCTTCAACAACTTCACAAAGTATTTGTCTAAAATTATTCCAACCATCTTCCACATTATCAAATTTTAACTCTCAAGTTTAGTATTCAAGTGTTCTTGGAAAGTTTCTCTCAACTTCTCATCCTGGAGGTAGTTACCCTTCCGAAATTTGAGCTTTGGATTAGCCCTTGACACTACCAGATGGTGATCTTTACTTTTAACATCAATAACAGCACTCCTATATACCCTAGTGTCCTGTATTGATCCTGCCAGTCTTTGGTTTACTATAATATAATCAATAAGGTTTGCTGTCTTACCATCACATGAATACAATGTTAACTTATGAGCCATTTTATGACCAAACACTGTATTGGTTATAGCTAGATTGTTATACCTACAAAATTACAAAGGTCTATATCAATTACTGTTTTCTTTTCCTACAACAAATTTACCTAGGCTAGGATACCATCTTTCCCTATTTCTACTAACCTGCGCATTAAAATCTCCTAGTAAAAACATCATTTTTCTGCCTGGGACCCTGTCTATTTGCTCCTGTAACTGTAAGTAAAATTCATCAGAGTCACTAGTATCTCTGTCAGTCAGTTGTACAGGGACATATACTACTATAACTGATACCCTGAACTTCAACAGTGACTAAACTCTATAAAAGCCTGGTGAGACCTAGATTTGAGTATGGAATGCGTGTTGCCATGCTAATTAATAAAATGGACCAGGTAGCTCTTGAATCTGTTCAAGGAAGGGTGACAAAATGCATAAAGGGTCTAAAATATAAAGAGTATGGATGTCAACTGCAGAGCCTGAAGCTACCAACTGTGATATACCATCAACACAGAGGCAATATGATAATGACCTATAAGTTGCTCCAGTCTGATGGCAAAGATATGTTTGAAACCTGCCTGGTTGTTAGGTTCAAGAGGTCATTCAGCAAAGCTGTTCTGCAAGTGTGCCAAGAAAAGAAAAAGGACCATTTTTGTCTACAATCAAATCATAGGTCTTTGGAACAGCCTAAGCAAAAGATGAGTGGGATTTACACCAATCAATAGCTTCAAATTTTGACAAGGACTAGGCAACAAAAATCCATGGCTCACTCAATGCAATGCAACAGATATCCCATGACCCCGTCATCACTAAAACTGGTGTACACGGGATTTGTCCATTTCACTAGCAAGTGCAATTAAAGGTAAGGTATGAGGTTGTTTTGTCAAAATTCCAATAGGTAGGCTATAGACCTGTCAAGTAGGCAAATTTCTAAGACTTAGATATCAGAAGATAGTTAACATAGAAGCTTGGCAATACCTTCCCAGATTGTGTTTTTGACCCTGGTTTGATCACTGGAATTTTTCAATTTCCTGACCTAACCCCTTTCCAAGATAGTAAAAAGTAGCCAAACTAGAATTTTACTGTTGTGAATTGTCAGGATTGACTAAAGGTTGGGACTGGGCTTGTTAGGGTTGACAGACTTGGTTAGGTGACAATCTAAGCTAGGAAACCATTTTGATTGATAGCAACCTAGAATTGGGGCCATTGAGGTAAAAGTCTAAAATTAAGTCTCTTAAGAAGGAGAGATGTAAGAACAAAAAGAAATGCATTTTTAGATAAACTGATTTTCATGGTTTGTAAAGCTCATATCCAATGCAATGAATTTTAAATTTAAATTTAGGATGCAATTCTGACTGTAGAGGTAAGTTTGTTTTCTTAGCTATCTGAATAATCCATTAATATAAATATTACCCCCCTCTCTAAGTATCTAATATCTTATATAGCCTTAGGTTATATAGAAAAAAAGGGGCAAAAAGTAGTTTTCAACATAAATTAGTGAGGATAGAAAATCAGATAAACGGATTTTCATGGTTTGTTAAGCTCATATCCAATGCAAATGAATTTTAAATTTAAATTTAGGATGCAATTCTGACTGTAGGCTAAAGGTAAGTTTGTTTCTTAGCAAGAAACAAAGTTACCTCTACAAGAAGAAAACTACTTTTTGCCCCTTTTTCTATATAACCTAAGGCTATATAAGATATTAGGAAAATAAAAACTCTCAGTAATGAATTCAAGGCCAAAAACATACTCCAGAAAGGTATTGTCTAGCTACTGTGTTAACCCTCTTCTGAATTCTTCTGAAACCCTCTTTCTGTATCTTCTGAATTTGTATTTGTTTGAAACCTCATAAATTGGGATTGAGCAAAGTTGTGAAGCTGAAAATAGTTTTCTTGTACTTCAGTTAAGTAGAAGATCTAATTTTCAGGGTTTAACCATTATAAAACAAAGATTTTTAATGGTCATCAAAGGTCAGTGCCCTCTAGAGGGAGAAGGAGCAGAGGTAGGTACTTCAAAATATTTTCCCTAGACATACTGTAGTCTGTAGATCCATTACTGAAAGTTTCATTTTCCTAACCTAACCACTTTCCAAGATAGCAAAAAGTATCTCATCTAGAATTTTACAATCATTTTGCTTAGTCTTAATATAAGCTTTTATTTTGAAATCAAATTTGCTGAAATTAAAAAAAAGAACCTAAAATCCTTCAAATGACATCACAACAAACTGATGTCATTTTTGAGGTGTTTCTGGCTCTTTTTAAAAAAATTTTGCAAATTTGTTTTCATAACAACATTTCACTGTTAAGACTAAGAAAAATAATACATATATATATATATATATATATATATATATATATATATATATATATTATATATATATATATATATATATATATATATATCTATATATATATATATATATATATATATATATATATATATATATATATATATATATATATATATAAATATTTCATGTACATATATATATAGTACCAGGAGCCCAGCAGCTTTGCCATTGGGCCCCAGCACAACAGCTGGCTTCTATATATAGATTCTCACTGTTGCTTGTCAGAGGCAACGCTATGACACATTGCCTATAGTAGGCCATACGGCTTCAATGTTTATTATTTTTTTATTCCCAGAGGCACTTCATCTGGAAGGGGTCGTCTTAGAAACTTCAAAGGGGGCTCATTCGATTGGAAATCAAAAGTTCTAGTGCCCTTTTTAATAGTCAAAAGTGATTGGAGGGCAAATAACCCTCCCCCCCCCACGCCCATCATTCTCCCAAACACATCCAATCAAAATTTTGAGATAGCCATTTGTTCAGCATAGTCGATTTCCAGATAGAAAATATGTTTCTGAGGAGGACACTCCCCCACAACCCTCAGGGCGAGGGTTTTAATTTATGCCCTGGGGGCATATAAGGTTTTTATAGGTGTTAGTTGTAGAAACTTTGAAACAGGCCCATTGAATTGGAAATTCAAAGAACTAGTGCCTATTTTAACAGTCAAAAGTGATTGGAGGGCAAACTAGCCCCCCCCCCCATGCCCATCATTCCCCCAAACACATCCAAAATCAAATTTTTTAGATAGCCATTTTGTTCAGCATAGTTGATTTCCAAATAGAAAAATATGTTTTTAAGGAGGACACTCCCCCACAACCCTCAGGGTAAGAGTTTTAAGTTATGCCCTGGGGGGCATATAAGGTTTTTATAGAAGGCGTAGTCATAGAAACTTCAAAAACGGCTCAATCGATTGGAAATTCAAAGGGCTAGTGCCCTTTTTAATAGTTAAAAGTGATTGGAGGGCAACTAGCCCCCCCACACCCATCATTCCCCAAACACATCCAATCAAAATTTTGAGATAGCCATTTTGTTCAGCATAGTTGATTTCCAGATAGAAAATATGACTTTTTAAGGAGGACACTCCCCCACAACCCTCAGGGCAAGGGTTTTAAGTTATGCCTTGGTGGCATATTAGGTTTTATAGAAGGCATTGTTGTAGAAACTTCAAAAAGGCTCATTAAGTTGGAAATTCAAAGGGCTAGTGCCCTTTTTAATAGTTGAAAGTGATTGGAAAGGCAAGTAGCTCCCCTCTCACGCCCACCTTTTCCCCAAACACATCCAATCAAAATTTTGAGATAGCCATTTTATTAAACATAGTTTTAAGTTCCGGAAATTAGGTCTTTGAGGATGACAACTCCCCCACAGTCCTCAGGGCACAGGTTGTAAGTTATGCCCTGGCGGCAAATAAGGTTTTGTATAGACAATGTTGTCATAGAACCTTCAGAAAGGGCTCATTCGATTGGAAATTTAAATGGCTAGTTCCCTTTTTAATAGTCGAAAGTGATTCTAAGGCAACTGACACCCCTTCCAAACCCACCATTTCCCCAAATTTTGATATAGCCATTTTGTTCAACGTAGTTGAAAGTTTTGGAAATTATATGTTTGAGCAGGATACTCCCCCCACAGTCTTCAGGGACAAGGGTTATAAGTTATGCCCTGGGGGCACATATGGTTTCTATGGAAGGAATGGTCATATAAACTTCAGAGAGGGCTCATTTGATTGAAAATTGAAAGTTCTAGTTCACTTTTTAAGTGTCAAAAGATTTTGGAGAGTAACCATCTTCCCCCCCCCCCCAAACCCTTTTCCCTAATGTATCCAATAAAAATTTAAGATAGCTATTTTGTTAAAAATAGCTCAAAGATCATATAACAAAAATTCCGCTGTCAACACAACCCACCAAGGCCCGGGGACAGGGATTGTAAGTTATGCCCTGGGGACATATATGGGTTTTATGGAAGGGATGCTTGTATTAACTTCAAAGAGGGATCATTTGATTGGAAATTGAAAGTTCTTGTTCACTTTTTAAGAGTCAAAAGAGATTGGAGGGCACATAGCCCCCCCCCCCCCTCCACGCCTTTTTTTCCTCAAACCCATCCGATAAGAACTTTGAGATAGCTTTTTTTAAAAAATAGTTCAAAGACCATATAACGAAAACTCAGGGGTCAACACAGCCCCCCAGGGCCCGAGGGCAGGTGTTATAAGTTATGCTTTGGGGGAATATATGGTTCTTATTGAAGAAATGCTTGTAAAAAAATTCAGAGATTGCTCATTTGATTGGAAATTAAAAGTTCTAGTTCAGTTTTTTTCGAGTCAAAAGAGATTGGAGGGCAACTACCCCCCCCCCACGCTCCCTTTTCCCCAAATGTATCAAATAAAAATTTTGAGATAGCTATTAAGTTAAAAATTGCTCAAAAGTCAGATAACAAAAACTCACGTGTTATCACAACCCCCCAGGGCCAGGGGGCAGGTGTTATAAATTATGCCCTAATGCTCGTATAAACTTCAGAGAGGGTTCATTTGATTGGATATTGAAAGTTCAAGCTCACTTTTTAATAGTCAAAAGAAATCTGAGGGCAGCTAGCCCCCCCCCCCCCACACGCATTTTCTTTCAAAACCCATCTGATGAAAATTTTGAGATAGGCATTTTGCTAAAAATAGTTCAAAGGTCAGGTAAGCAAAAATCCGGTGTCAATAGAACCCCCCCAGGGCACAGGGGAAGGCGTTCTAAGTTATGCCCTAAGGGCATGTATGGTTCTTATGAAAGGGATGCTCATATAAACTTCTTAGAGGGCTCATTTGATTGGAAATTGAAAGTTCTAGTTCACTTTTAAGAGTCAAGAGAGTTAAACTAGCCCCTCCCCCCCACACTCTTTTCCCCAAACCCGTCCGCTACAAATTTTGAGATAGCCAGTATTTTGGAAATTGTTCAAAAATTAGATAACAAAATCTCCCCCCCCCCCCAGAGCCTGGGGATAGGTGTTTGTAAGTGTTGTCCTGGGGGCGTATATGGTTCTTATGAAAGGGATGCTCGTATAGACTTCAGAGGGGGCTCATTCGATTGGAAATTGAAAGTTCTAGTTCAATTTTAAGAGTCAAAAGATATTCGAGGGCAACTAGCCCCCCCCCACACCCTTTTTCCGCAAGCCCATCCCATAAATTTTTTATAATAGCCATTTCATTAAAAATAGTTCAAAGGTCAGATAAGAAAAATTCCTGTGCTGACAACCGCCAGGGCCCAGAGGCAGGCATTATGAGTAATGCTCTAGGGGCATATATAGTTCTTATGGAAGGGATGCTTGTATAAACTTCGGAGAGTGCTCATCTGATTTGAAATTGAAATTTTCCTGTTCACTTTTTAAGAGTCAAAAGAGATTGGAGGGCAACTGCCCCCCCCCTCCTCCACACCCTAAATGCATCAGATAAAAATTTGAGATAGATGTTTTGTTAAAAATAGTTCAAACTTCTGATAACAAAAACTCTGGTGTCAACACAGCCCCCCCCCCCCCCCCCAGGGCCCGGGGGTAGGCGTTGTAAGTTATGCCCTTGGGGCATATATGGTTGTTATGGAAGGGATGCTCGTATAAACTTTGTAGAGGGCTCATTTGATTGGAAATTGAAAGTTGTAATTCACTTTTTAAGAGTCAAACGTGATTGGAGGGCAGCTAGCCTCCCCCCACACTCCATTAATTTTTTTTCCTAGAGGCACTTCATATAGAAGGGGTCGTTGTATAAACTTCGAAGGGGGCTCATTCGATTGGAAATCGAGAGCTCTAGTGCCATTTTTAAGATTCAAAAGTGATCAGAGGGCAACTGCCCCCCCCCAATTTGAGGTAGCCATTTTGTTAAAAATAGTTCTCAGATTATATAACAAAAACTCCTTTACATTTGGTCATTTCGTTAAAAAAAGTTCAAAGGTCAGATAAGAAAACTCCTGTTTTGACACCCCCCCCCCCCCCCCAGGCCGGGGCAGCCGTTTTAAGTATTGCTCTGGGCATATATGGTTCTTATGGAAGGTATGCTTGTATAAACTTCAGAGAGGGTTCATTTGAATGGAAATTAAAAGTTTAGTTCATTTCTCAGAGTGAAAAAAGATCAGTGGGCAACTAGCCTCTCCCACCCTCCACGCCTTTGGGTGTATCAGATGGACAAACCCATCTGATAAAAATTTCAGGTGACCATTTTGTTAAAAATAGTTTAAGTTATACTCTGGGGATATATATGGTTCTTATAGAAGGGACACTAGTATAAACTTCAGAGAGGGCTCATTTGATTGGAAATAAAAAGTTCTAGTTCACTTTTAAAGAGTCAAAAGAGACCAAAGCTTAATCTAACCCCCCACGCCCTTTTCCCCCAAACCCATCTGATAAAAATTTTGAGATAGCAGTTTTTGTTAAAAATAGTTCAAACATTAGATAATAAAAACTCCGAGGTTTACACAAACCCATTTTTTCACTTTGACATTGTTACTTTGATATCAGTTTTGATACTTTGATGAATATTTGATTTTTTTTTAAAGTTTGATTTTGAAATAAGGAATTTTTAAAAACTGGAAATTTTTTGCAATAAAAAACGAACAAAAATTAATTAAAAATTTTCCGAAAAATAAGTTTTTTAAAGAAAAGTAAAGACCATTTTAAACTTAAGCTCAGCAGATACAAATACCTTCTAAAATTCAAACTCAAAACGACCAGAAATTACTCTTAAAGAGTAAATGAAACCCAAAACGAACAGAAATTAAATAAACAATGATAGCAAAAACATACAACAAGTAATAATATAAATGAATAAATAGATCTTGAAAGCGGGTAATGGTTAGACTGAATATGAAAATCAAGCTTAAAACGAAAAAAAATATTTTCCTATTGAAGTATAAATGAAACTTAAATCGAACAGAAATTAAATAAACAATCAATGCAAACAAACATACAATAGATATTGATGTAAATTAATCAATAAATCTTAAAACGAGTGAAACTTAAATTGAATGTGCAAATCAAGATTGAAACGAACAAAAATCACCGCAAACAAGAGTTTGGTATGACCTCCTTTTCTCACTGTAAAAGTCTAAAACCTACTGCGCCATTGGCGCTTAACTGAGAACTATATGCGTCTTGAACAGTCTTGGAAAGTATAAACACCATCAAATTGAATATTTGATGTATAATGATATTAATTGTTGAAAAATCCATCAGTTGAAGAATTTATTTCATTGTAATTATATTTTTATTTTCAATGCTGTAAGAACTGGAAAAGAAAATGTTTTGTAATATAATCCGTTTTCAGTTAAGCGCCAATGACGCAGTGTTTTTTTTTTTTTTATATGCTTTTGGTTTTTATTTACAGTTAGGAAAGGAGGCAGTATCCAAACACTTGTTTGTAGGGAAACTATATTTGTCTTTAACAACTTTACAAAGACCTAATAAATTAAACTGAATATTTGATGTATAATGGTATTAATTGCTGAAAGCTCATCAGTTCAAAATGTTACTATGATTTTAATGTTTATTTTCAATATTAAGTACAAAAGAAAATATTTGTTATAAAATTGGTTTTCAGTAAAGCGCCAATCACACAGTAGGTTTTAGACTTTTACATTGAGAGAAGGAGGTCATACCCAAACTCTTGTTTGTGGTGTGTTTAATAAAAGGCTCAATCAAATATAATGAAGGCTACTACTCCTTCCTTCAACCTACATTTCTTACATTTGAGGTTATTAGTTGTATAAAAATCCTTCAAGAATCCTCCAAATATATCTACTCCTAGAGTTTACTCCTCCAAATGTATTTACTGAAGGTGTGGGGGGGGGAGGGGTCTGAAAATCGAAAATGAATTGTAAAGTCATCATTTCTGTGGTCTTCTAGGTGAGTTCTTAAAAAAAAACTTTTTAATAGGTATGTCACCCATGGATACCAGCAGGGGATAAGTTTCAATGCTTCTGCAAAACAAGAAAGCATTGAAAAAAGTACATAAAGAGGGAAATGCAAAAATATTCCCATTTAAATCTTAGTAAAAACAAAGCTCCTAGTAGCACTTGCCCCCTGCCCTCCTGTGAAGTTTCCTAGTGGTGCTCAAAATACCCTCTCCTTATTGCTATTTGTGCTGGTAAGCATATGAATGTAATCATATACTTACCTTTAGAGCTTTAAGAACTCTAATACTGGAATAGCTCTCAGCAGCTATTCCCTTGAGGACTAATGAGTTCCCTTGAGGTGATTTTTCAATTTAGAGAAGAGAAAAAAATGTCACAAGAACTCAAGTTGGTCAAATAAGGAGGCTGAGGAGTCAAAGGAATGTTTTTATTGGCCAACAACTTGTTTATTGAAATTGCTGTGTGACAAAGAGCAATATTGTGATGCAACCTTCAGGTTGCATCTCCTGATGAAACTCAAATGGTCAATCAAAATATTGAAGGCCATTTGGCCTTGAGGTTGTAAACTCTTTGTGAACAATTCCATGGATATTGAAAAAAATAAGGATGCATTTTATCTTTGGCTTCTTCAGCATTGCTTTTTTGGGCCTTGGAGAGGTTGGAGTGTGCCACTATGGCCTGGTTCTTAGTTTCTGGGTGATATTCAAACATCCAAGACTCATCACCAGTAATGACATATTCCAGAAATTGGGGGTTATTTTCAGTTGAATCAAAAAATTGCACCTTTCCATCCTTGTTATTTTGGTCTTGCAGCAGGTTTTTTTTGGAACAATTTTTTTGCAAGTTTTTCTCATCCCCAATTCATTGGTCAAAAGTCTCTTGTACTGTAGTGTCAGTCAAATTCAATTCTTCCGCGATTGATCTTATTGTCAACCAATGATCTGAATGCACAGGATCCCAGATTCTGTTGGTATTTTCATCAGTTCTTGAAGATGAAGGCCCCAAGTCTGAAACAAATCCTGATAACTCACCATTGCTTAAAGTTGATGTCACTCATTTTTAGAACACAATAGAAAAGACTTTTGCACAAAAAAAAATACTAGAGACAACCAAATGACACAAGCAAGTTCAAGCAGGAATTACACAGTACTTATTATATAGCCTTTACTTTCTACTTAAATGGTACTGTTTTTACTGCCAATTCTTTTAACAAATTAAAGTACTTGGGTAAACTATCACATCTTAGACATAAACACTTTCCTGACACAAGTGTAACCACTCTGGGCAATAAATCTTACAATTGTCTGAAATGTAGTTGTCTCATTTTTATCAATGCTGTTGTAAAACTGATTTTAGTTGTAGTCCAAAGTATTTGCAGTAGCGGGTGGAATGTTTTTTCTGCTTAGAGATTTTATTAGAAGATCTTGTAAAGTTCTTGAGCTGTGCAAATAAAACTTTAAGAAGCTGATGATGAACCAAAATGGCCCTAATGAGTCCTACCTCCTTTACTGCTCTATTCTCACAGCAATAATAAAAAATTGTTGCTAGCCAGAACCAAAACAGCACAATAATTATTATAATGATAGTAATTGTTCACCCCTCCACTACTACTACTAACAACTCACCGCAGCACCAAGCCACCTGAGGCCAACACAGCTACGCACGCTGCTCCTCTACCCCACACCCTCTGTGCATATAAAATATAATAAGAGGAGCTAAGATAAAACAAAAAAAAAAGAAAGAAAACTTCTAACTAGGGACACACACATGTACAAAAAAATGTGATAGTGGGCTCCTCTTCCCCTCCTTGTCTACCTGGAATTTTTTGGGATAGAGGTGGATCATTATAGATTGCCAGCACACACCAGAGAGGAATTGCAAAACATCATTTAACAACAGCTGATTTCTGTGTCAATTGATATGTTATGATGATATGTCAATTCCAAATATATAAAAATTCATTAAGTTTAATGCTAATGCTGCTCATCAAAAGCAACACGACTGAGAAAATTTGCATGATTTTCAAAAAAAGGGGGGAAACACTCCCAAAAAGTCAAGTGATCTTTAATGAAAAACACACTACCAGATTCAGCATATCAAAGAACATTAATGTAGAGGTTTTAAGCTCTTATCTACAAAAATACGAAAATTTGTATTTTGTCAGAAGAAAGTTCATATATGTGTGTTTATTTGTGTTGATTTTCTTTTTTTTTGTTATTTTCCCCAGGGCTGCTCATATTGAGCCAATGGTCATAGAAGATCAAGAGAGGGCTGATTCAAATGGAAATCAAAAGTTCTAGTGCTCTTTTTAAGTGACCCAAAAGATTGGTGGGCAAAAAGCCATCCTCCAATGCTCCTTCCCCCCCCTAAGACATTTTACAATAAGTTTAGTGCAATTTTACACAAAGGGGAAATTGTATACTAATGGGATTTCCTGGCATGATTTGAAAAATGGTCAGAAATTAAGTATAAAATCAAGTTTGTTTTAACTAAAAGCACATTAAGACATGAAAAATTAAAACCAACATAAATTATTCCATATATGAGGGGGAAATATGAGGGTGCCCTTCCTCAACCAATGCTCTTCATGCTGAAGTTTGAAATTTTCGTCACAATTGTTTAGAAACAACTCCTGAAACATAAAAGGCCATTGAATTTGAATGAGAAGCATTTTATGAAAGAAACTACAAGACTTTAACACAAGGAGCAAGGGTTGAGGAATTTCGCAGCTCCCCTCATATATGGAGTAGTTTCGGTTTGTTTTAAGTTTTAATGTTGCTCCTTACTTCCAGTCAAAAAAAAAACTTTTAATTTTTTTATTTACTTTAAATTGAAAATCAACACTGAAATGTATATAATATGACATTTCCACTGCTAGAATAAACATCTTACTGTGACTAGTGGAAGACAGTGCATGTCAAAGAAGTTTTGAAGTTTGTTAATGTCGATATTTTAGCTGCCTGTTTTTGCAATTTGTAACATAAGGGTACTACCTTGTAAATGAGGAAATTTTGTCCAGACTTTTACTAGGACTACTTGTAAGGCTTAAAGAACTAGTACATTGTTGCAGCTAAGGTTGAAAAATTAAAATAAAGAGCTATGGTTGATATTGTCAATACGTTTGATAACTCTCCATGTATTTACCAATTCTCAATTTATAGGCCAGAAAAAGATGGGGATCTGGAGGCTCAAAGCTTCCCTTCAAACCTCCCACAATGAATGATCTTCCTGTCCCTGAAGGATCTTGGCAACATCTTAATGCAGCTAGGCAAAGAAGATATAATTCACATCTGTTTGGTGGTCTAGCCTTTTCTGTGGTCACAGCTTTTGCTGTAAGAATTTTAATTTGTCAATTTTAATTTTTTAATGTTGCCGAGATCCCTGAAGGATCTTGGCAACATTTTAATCACAGTTTATATAATTAGCAGTATGATCTTTCCCTATCTCACCCATTATAAAAACCCGGACGGAGGTGCAAGTGCTCCAGAGAACCTATAAACATAAGCGACATTAGATCTTTTCACGGGTAACAGATCTAGATCTAGACAAGTCAGATCTCTCTTGAAAGCGAAACTTGGCTTCAACGTTGGAACACTAATTTTGAAGAAACTGATTTTAAATTAATTTATTCCAATACATACATGAAAATCGGTAATTAGTAGTGCAATGTTATTATTAGATGTTTTTAGGAAAAAAAAATAGGCTTCGAAGTCTCAAGCTGGTTTCAAAGACATTTTGAGAAAGTTTCTGCCAAAATATGTGTTCCAGGGTAATTGGACCGCTGATGGCAGATCAAATGAGAGGAGCTGTTTGTATGCGCCGATATATATATATATATATATATATATATATATATATATATATATATATATATATATATATATATATATATATATATATATATATATATATATCTATATATATATATATATATATATATATATATATATATATATATATATATATATATATATATATATATATATATATATATATATATATATATATAATTAGTTCAGATGTTTATAGGAATTACAAGTAGGTTTCGAAGTCTCGGGTTGGTCTAAATCAGGAACCCTTATCGCTATCTAAATTCACAAAGTGCAAAGATTTTCAAACAGAGGTGTTTATTGTTTCAAGTTCAGGAAAGGTCTGCCCATTTCATACGAAAAACATTGATTGAAAACGAAACTAGTCTTATCTCGGCTCTCCACCAAAACAGGTAACTAGACTTTTCAAGTATCACAGGAACTACAATCTGAGAAAATAAATATCACGACGTGAAAAAAAAAAAAATGATAAACCATCCCGTTGCGGATCTAGAGGGGGGGGGGGCGAGGGGTACCCCCCTAAAGTAGTCTAAAGAAGTGTAATTTGCCTAATTAACGCAAGTTTGCATTAATTAAACTTACTCCTAACGTAAGTTTATCAGATCAACCTATTTTGCGCCCCCCTAAAAAATCCTGGATCCGCCCCTGAAACCATCACACCTATTCCACCAGTTATTAGAAGAAAAAAATTCCTTATTTTCACAAATTTCATCAACCCCAGCCCCCTTTTTTTTATAAAATCCTACATAGGCCAATCAGTTGAGTCCACTGTATATAAATAATAGATTCAGTCATAATTTGTATATAAATTAAGTCATACCTGTGAGATGGGACAGTTGCAAATCACTTGGCTGGCTCACCAAGTTTTTTTCTGCTTTCGCAATTACGAACAATGCACTTTCTAACCATTTCTCATTGATTGACGCAAACACACTAATCCATAAGTGCACAAATAAGTGGGAGGAGCTTTTTGTTCGCACCGAGAATGAAGAGCCAGAAATCATCTGCGGTAAACTTACTGCTAATTATATAAACTGTGATTTTAATGCAGCTAGGCAAAGAAGATGCAATTCACATTTGTTTGATGATCTAGTCTTCTCTTTGGTCATGGCTTTTGCTGTAAGAACTTTTATTTTTAACCCAAATCCCTGCTTTATTTAGCCCTGTCTGCAATTTATATTAGCCTATTATAAGACAAAATTTAGTTTTTTGATAATTTTGCTCAATATGCTTCAGTATTTAATTGGGTAAAAAACTGTTAATGAGTTATTATCAATAGAAACTGCAGCCGCTGCTCCTTTATGTCAAATCCCCTTTTCCAAATTCTAGGAAATAGTTTAATAATTTAAATTTGCCTGTTGAAAAAAACAAACAACGCAATTTTGTGGACTGTCCCTGAATTCACCCAGTTTTTGGTATATAAGTGAAAAAACTGGTCAAGGGGTCAAATGTTGTGATCAAGGTTTTGCAGGGTCATCATCAAATCAAAATTTCTGCAAAAAGCACGAAGTTCAGAAGAGTTTTTCAAAAAAATGTCAGGTTTTATCTTTTAGGGTAAGCGTACTACTTTGAAGTGAGCAAAATGCTTAATTTTTATTAATGTCGAAAGATTGTTCTCCGAGTTTTGGGAATCTACCTGGAGACAAAGCCTTGAAAGGGTAAAAATATGCGCAATTTATGTTTTCAGTGATTTTTGATTTTAGAGAAATTTTTGATGCAGTCTGTTTTGCTGTCTAGTTGGAAAACCCAAGAAATTGCAATCAATGCAGCTGTCTTTTGTATTTTAATAGAACAATTGAAAATTTCCACAGAAATGTTTTGAAGAATTTGCAAGTTTTTAAAGAAAAAACACTATTGAAGACACAGCTTTAATAAATTTCCGTTTTAGTACTTTTTTTCTGTAGTCTAGGGATTTTTGTTTTTTAGGGCAGTGAAAATCTTTGACAAGCTATGTTACAGGTTTCTTCCAAATACCTTTAAAAGGAGCTAGCAAATACCACTATCACTTCTACAAAGACATAGGGGAAAATAAATATCCATTAATGCCGTGCCAATAGGGAATTTGGTAGCATTTTATTTGGCATTTTATTTCCCTTATAAATTTTAATACGTTACACAAAGGAAGCCGAAAGGATTGGCTTTATTTCCTCGGACTGTTTACAGGCACAGGTTTTTTCTTCTCAATAATACATTTTCCAAACCACAGGAAATTTTGATTAAAACTAGGATTCCTTTTGTCTCAATTTCTTTCCAATTTCTGCATTTTCGATTCTGGCTTGTGGAACCACTGTTTTTCTTTACTATATGGTTGTCATTACATTCCCATGAAAATGTAAAACACTGCAACACCATGTCAAAAAAGGAACGGGGTATCAGAATATGTAACCATGTTTTGCAAAATCCTTGAAAGAAGAAAAAATGATGCTTCGACTTGGCTTGGTGGATTAAACCTCCCTCTCCGTTGAATATTTAAATAGAACAGTTTTTTTTTTTCTACTTTTTAGCAAACTTCGAATTTAAAGCATCATATTCTTATCTATAGGCTTGGCAATCTGGAGCCTTGTATCTTGGATTCAAGCCAGATCCAACAAAACACATTATAAAGCTAGATTCACCAGGCTCCATAGAAGAAATAGAAGAAAGCTCTGCACCTGACGTAGAAGAACATTGGAGCCATCAGTTGAAGAAGCAGCACCAGTCCCAGAAGTTGCTGCTGTAATTGCCGAAGAAGTTGCAGCTTCTGCTGAAAATGATGCCAAAAGTAATGCCAATGAAACAGATGTCAAAACTGATGCCATTGAACCAGAAGTACCTGTTCAAGCCGCTGGTGAGTTGTGTTACTTTATATTTGTTACTTAATATTGTATATTGAAAGCAAAATGAAGTCTGGAAAAAACGGCTGTCAGATATGGATTTTCAAAGTTGAATAACTGCAATTAACACCCCTATAATCTTTACAATTTCAAATACTGTTTAGCTTAGGTTTGGGCCTAGCTCTAGCTCTACAGATTGAAAATGTCCAAAAACGAGCACTTAGAATCATAAATGGCGAAGTGAAGGTTCCACGTCGTTATCGACTTGGTAAGTTTAAGCTCATCACTTTGGCCGAGAGAAGGAACCTCCTGGGCCGTCGTTTCGGCACCAAGACCCTGTCTGTTCCCGATTACGTTCCATCATCCCCAAACCTTTCCTCCCGCCAGCAACAGACCATCCGTATAAAATCCCAAAAAAGTTCCCAAACTGACTCCATCCACGCTAAACATGAAAGATATCGCAAGAGTTTTGTTCCAAGTTTTGTTGAGTTGTGTAATAGCCAGGAAAACTAGTCACTAATTTTATTGTTATCTATTTATTTTTTCTTTTTGTCATTTAACTAACTTTTGACCCATCTTTTTTTTGTATTTTTTTTGTTTGGAATATGTTTGACGGCAACCATGCTGCGAATTAAATTAATAATTTAGTTCGAATGAAATTAATAAATTAAATTCTATTCTACAGTAGTCAATTTCATGAAATTTTGGCATATCACGGACTTGGAGTCTAGTTTTATTGAATTGATAAAACAAATTTTGTTAAATGATTACAATTAACAACATTAAGACCTTGAAACGAACGGAAATTTTCCTTATGTGAGGGAGGCTGGTGCCCCTCCTCCTTCCTCTCAAGCCTCTACTCTTTATGGTCAAATCTAACTAGTGCTTAACTAAAAGTATTTTAAAACCAGTTGTTGATTTCAAGTGTTTTATTTACTGCCTTTCAAAACATTTGGACTGAAAGTTTGTATTGTTTAAAGTAAATGCTAACAAATAAGCAGTTCCATTCTCAAGGCATTGTGGAGAAAATAATGTAATTTTTTTCACATTATTCTTGCTCCAGAGCATCTGTTCTTGAAGCATTTAGGGAAGGGGCATCAAACTTTTAATGGGGGAATTGAGGGTTGGCATCCCTCTCATATAGAGGACAATTCTGTTCGTTTTGAATTTCTGATGTTGCTCCTTACTTTCATCCCAGAAAATTAGTTTTCGCAATAAAGTTTTGCTATTAAAACTGACCAAGATAGGTATTCCTGAGCGAGCTACACATGGCAATTTTTTCTCTAGCCAGTTTGTTGTAAAACGTGTTTTTAATCTTTAGTTAATATAGACCGTGGTTCGTTTTTTACTTGTTGCAGCTGTCGCTGCAACATGATTAGAAAAAGCTTGTTTTCTTAATTTAATATCTAGGAGGCTCTTGGGCATCCAGAATTCGATGATGCAATTAGTGTTATAATCAGAGCACTTTAAGGGCGTGATTTTTTTCCCCTTTTTTGAAATTTTGTAAACTTACTTCTGTCACAACATTTAATGATTACCTCTAGAATTAATGGATTTTTGAATATTTGGAATAATCATGAAAATCAAATTCCTTTTGTGTATATGTTATTATCAAAATTCATTTTTTTTAGACTTCGAATTGCTCTTATCAGAGGTTGATCTTTACTTATAGTATTTTATCACAAACCTTTGAGGCTATTGCCCCTACCCCCACAAAAAAAATATGCAAGTGATTCCTCGATATGGTAATTGTGAATAAACGAAAAAATAAACTTTGATACAAATGAGTTGATTTTTATTTGCTGAAGGTAGAAATGAACTATGTTTGTGGTATATATTCAATTGTTGTTCAATAGATACTGTCATTATGACCACTTTTGATATTCAGGCAAAATTGTTTAACTAAACAATCTCATTACCTTTAACACTAAGGGGAAAAAATGAGAAACAAGAAAAAAAATATACAAATTGTTTTTTTTTATATAATATATATTTATATATAATATAATATATAATGTAATATAATAATTTATATTTTTTATTTAAAAAAGATGAAGGCAAAGCTCGGTTTAGCAGAGATTTAAGTATTGGTATGTCTTGAAGCTTTATTTTATCACTGGACTTGTTTTAATTTGTTGATTGTTTACAAAACTCTCTGACTGATAAGATGTGTCTGTAAATTGTTCTTTACGAGGAACGAAATTAAAAAAAAATATTAATATCTATTAGTGATGGAATAGATATTAATGAATATGATGAATCTGAATCTCGAGATTCGATTTGTTATAGTTAAAATAGAATGAATTCTCCCAGTTCTTGAAACAAGCCAACACTTGTGTTTTATTTCGTTTTATTTATTTTTTTTTTATTTTTACTTTATGGTTTATTTAAGTTTTTTTTTTTATTTATTTACTTGTTTGTTTTTAACCCACAAATGAACATCAGAAATGACACTGCAAAGTAATGTACTATAAAGAAAAAAAAAAACATTATGAAAGCAGAAATATCATTACGAAACAATGATCATCGATACCAATAATCATCGAAAGAATAAACAACAATATCAATAATCAATATGAAATATAGATATGAAAAAAGAAGAAAAACGATTTAACCAATATCATGATGGAAAAAGCAAACAGGGGATCAGTAACAGAAATAACATAATTATCATTCATAATTACATTTGATGCCACACTGGCCAGCCGCGCGCCAGCATCAATGACGCCAGATAGGGACGCAATATTGATATCAATAGATACATCATAAGAATTGGCTTTTCATAATGATTCCAAATAGCTAAGATTCATTAAATTTATTGTTGCCCATCAAAAGCTACAAGCCTGAGAAAATTTGCCTGATTTTCGAAAAAGGGAGGAAACTCCCTCTAAACGTACTATCATGCATAAACGTACTCAGTCCACGTTTTCCAAATTTTCCCCATGGAGAGAAAATAAACTTAACATCATTTGTTAAAGTGGCATTTGTTAAAAGCAATATGGTTGAAAGGTGCTCTCAAAGCAATTATCTAGACAAAATTTGCCTGCTTTTTCATGTGGCAGTGTTGTAATAAGACTTTTGCTTATAGTTTTTTCTTACAACGGCCTGGCGAATATTGTTTAGCAATGGTTTAGCAGAGATTTAGAATATTGGTATGTCTTGAAGCATTTTTTTTATCACTGGACTTGTTTTAATTTGTAGATTGTTTGCAAAACCCTCTGACTGATAAGACATGTCTATAAATCGTTCTTTACGAGGAAGGAAACTAAAAAATATTAATATCTATTAGTGATGGAATACATAATGGAATAGTGTTCATGAATAGTGATCAATGATGGAATAGTGACGGAACTTAAAATTTCTGCTAAATCAATATTTAAATCTCTGCCAAATATTTTTTATTTTTTTTATTTATTTTTTATTATTTTATTATTTTTTTTTACAATGCACTGGCAAATACATCTGATAAATCACAACGTCTATCTATACAACTGATAAAAACGAAATTTAACTTTCGAATGTGTTTTTCGTCATTAGTTTTTTAGCCTGGAATTCTGATGTAGTAAGTGATTAATACTCAAATGAGTATTTCGATGTCGAAATCAAAGTATCAAGGTGACATTTTTGAAAAAAGACTGAGAAAAATTTCGGCGTTGTGCTGTCACTGATATTTCTATACCTAATTAAGAATTCATTGTTATGAAAAACTTTATCAATATTTTTATATCGATTTCTAGCTTACTTTTATAATTATTGAAACATCTTTTCAAAGTAAATTATTTTATTTTGTGTTGAAACAAACTGCAAAGTTTGATTGAAGGACATGATGTTTATATTTTTATATTTATTTAGAAACATAATTTTTTTTATAATATGAATAAAAGATAATTTTTTTTTTATAATATGAATATAATGTAATTTTAGATTTCGCGTTTAATGACTTGTCAATTAATCTTACAGAGTCACAGCTAATGAATGAAGAGATTTCAGAACAATCAACAACAAGTCCTGTATTTATAGTTAAGACTCCAGGAAGTATAGAAGAATCAACAACAGTCTAGCTAGATTATGATGACTTGCCATGCCAGTGTGCCTTAATGTTCCTAAAAACTGCCACTTTTGCCTTAAAAAGTGCTGTAGATTTTAAATTTGTTGTTATGTTTTTGTTTTATATATAAAACTAGTTTGGAATTTTGTTTTTTGCTTTGTTTCTTTGCAGCAAGTACTTTTCATATGTAAGTCTGGTAACAGTCAGGGTTGCCACCCGGTGACAAAAAATCGCAAGATTTTAGGGATTTTCTGGTTGATTTAGTGATTTTCTTCAATAGTCTATTGATTTTTGTTCAAATTTAGTTATTTTTTGTTTAGGTAATACTAAAAATCACTAGATATAGTGATAAATCACTAGGGGCGGCAATCCTGGTAACAGTACCATCTTTACTAAACATATTGAAGATTTAACTAATCCTAAAATCTCGAAACCGCTTGGTTGCTAATAATCAAATTTTAAACTTTTTAAACAGAACCCTCATGTCTTTGAAGTTTAATTTTGCTTATTGGTGTTTCAAAATTTGTAGTTTATCTTTAAAGGAAACAATGAAATCAGGAAAACAACATTTTTTTTGTAGAGTTACTTGCTGCTTATAAACTCTTCATGCTTTCTAATTAGTAATTAGACTAATTTGTCTAATAAGTGTCCTGATTTCATTTCTATCCTTTTTAGGTGTAACCTTAGTCTCTCATGAACTACCCGCAGAAGTTCCATATTTGCTCATCGGTGCAGGGACTGCATCGTTTGCTGCATTCCGAGCCATCAAATCGAAAGACCCAAAGGCGAAAGTCCTAGTCATTGGAGAAGAGGCCTACAATCCATACATGAGACCCCCTTTGTCAAAAGAACTTTGGTTTAAAGATATTAATGAACCTGCAGATAATTTAGTATTCAAACAATGGAATGGTCGGGAACGTAGTTTATATTATGAGAAAGATGAGTTTTTACTGTGATGTTGCTGATCTTGATAAGAGAGAAAACGGGGGCGTTGCCGTATTACGAGGGCAGCGTGTTGTGAAAGTAGATGCGGACAATAAAAAAGCTATATTGGAGGATGGAACTGAGATTAAATACAATAAATGCTTAATCGCCACTGGGGGTAAGCCAAGAAAACCTTCCTCAGCTTGCTAATGCTGGTGAGGAAATCCTTGAAAAGGTGACATTATTCAGGAACATAGACGACTTTAAAAAAATTAGATAAGGTATCAAGAGATGTTAAATCTATTGCAATTGTTGGAGGTGGGTTCCTCGGAAGTGAGCTTGCCTGTGCCTTAGCAAGAAGAGGTATGTATGTGTTTCTTTTACGCTTTTTTTTCACCGACGTAGGGTGAGCCAACATGTATTTTTAATATTGAATTAGCTATTCAGAGTGGAACTATCCATGGTTTACGTAGATAACGTTTGAAATGGCTGAACATTTGGATTAGGCTAAGCAATAGTGGATAAGTATTCTAGGCTATAATGAGAGGAAGATTACGATGGCTAGGACATGTTTTCAGGATGAAGGATGACAGATTGCCAAAGATCGTTCTTGTAAGCCACCTTTGGCCAAAAAAAAGCAGGTCATCCCCGACTGGAGCGGGAGGATGTTGTGTGGAAAGATTTAAGGGAATTTTGAACTTCTTGGGAGGGTGTAAAGGGGGAGACTTTCAATAGATTAGGATGGAAGAGGAGCGCGTGTAGCTGTGTTGGCCTCAGATGGATTGGCGCTGCAATGAGTTGTTAGTAGTTATAGTGAATTCCTTTAAATCTTTATCCTGATGTCTATGTGTTACAGTTTTGGTCTGAAGAAGACATTCTGCATCTTTTGTTTTATTTCAATTCAGGAGAGTTCATTACTTAAAAACATCATTGTCGGAGTGCAATAATATAAGAAAAACTTTTGGGGTATTATTGGTCACCATTTCCCCCGTTCGAATTGGAACAACCATCTTTAAAGAAATGATCAACATATAATTAACATCTTTAAAGAAATGGGTTTGAGCTGGGGGGTTTAGAGAAAGTGAGGAGTTGGAGAGAATGCAAAGAAGTTATTTTAAGCGAGTTTTTAGGGCCCATAAATCCACTCATAATGTTGTACTGGAGGGGGATTTAGGACTAAGTAGGTTAAGAAAAGATAGGTTAATAAGAATGGTGAAGTTTTGGATAAAAATTTTAAGAAGTAAAAATAGGCTAGCGAAAGAAGCGTATTTTAGTTTGTTGGAGGATAAGATGGTGGCCACAAGAAATTAAGAAAATTCTAGATGAAGTAGGATATTCGTATTTTTGGAATGAAGGTCAGGGATCGAATTCGGATACAGTGGTTGATAAGGTAAAAGAAAGGTTACACGAACAAGGAATAAAGCAGTGGCAGGCTCGGAAGGAGGCCTCGGGATCTCTGAGTCTGTATAGTACAGTAAAGGAAACGTGGGGGGAGGAAGTTTATTTTAAGTTGGGGTTGAAAGGAGAAGAAATAAAATGGATTTTGAATTGAAGGGTAGGGTCGATTGATATTGGGGAAAGGGAGAGGAAATTTATGGGTCATAGTGTTAGCCCAGTCCCTTGTCCGATGTGTGGGGAAGATGATGAGGATATTTTTCATTTTTTGGGGAATATTAAGGAATTGGCGGATCTGAGAAATGAGTGTTTTTCGTTAGTATTGGCAGATAAAAGGTGGATGGGAGGGATTGTAGGATCACGAGTTAAAATGACATTACGGAATCTGGCTATGTTGATGAAGGGCTGATACATCGTGAAAGATGTAGCTCTTTATAAATATTTTCGTGGAAATTCATATATAAGAACGTTTTTCTTTTTAAATTTATTTGTGTTTTTTTGGTGTGTGTATTTTTGTGGGTTTTGTTAAGTCTAATTTTTTTTTTCTTATTGCCCGATGTTTTTTTTTTGGAAATACATACATACATACATACATATTAAAGATTAGGATTTACTAGACATTTCCACACCAGACACAATCGCTGTTCTACTGACCAGTCCAAAAAGGTAGAACCTTCATTGTGGTTCGCATACCTTCCTGCAGAAGAAGGAGAAGAAGTTTGTGTTTATATTGTCAAGGGTTGTCGTTTTTTGTCGTCTTTTGGCCTAATACAACAGCAACCTTATAAGAAAATCGAAATATATTTTCTTGTGATTATTATCTCTTATAATCAGCAGTTGTACTAAACCAATTCTGCTCAAGTCATCCTCAGGGCTATACTGTGGTGTTTATCCTCCCCATAGTATAGTGCAGACGGTTTGATATCATCTATTTTCCCTTCTTGTTTTAGTTTTATTTTTGTGTTTAAAGCTTTTTCCAATAGGCAATGATTAGAAGTCCTCCAAAAAAAAAGTCCCCCCAGATCCCAAATCAAATTCCAGTGAAAGTGTCATAGTGAAAGATACCCATCCTGGCTGGTCAAGCACCCTATCTCAAAGTTCTAATGATAGCTCCAATTCGGAGAATAGGACAATGATAAGTGTAGGGGCTAATGTAACCATAAATGATGATAATGGGTTTCAAGAGGTCCTCTCTAGAAGTTCTAAAAAAAGGAAAAAAATCTCCCCAATTAAAAGCATTTCCCCTCTCCCTGCCCAAGATCCTCCCTCCAAAAACTTAGGAATTTACCTTAAAATTACTCCCACTACCCCCTTTGAAATAAAAATGATCACTGCAATAAGAGTTGCAATTTTTAAATTGCTAAAATCAATGTTCTCTCTTAACATTAACCGTGATGGATCTCTGCTAATAGCTGTAGAAGATCAGAAATACGCAGATACAATAATTAACCTTAAATCCCTTCTGAATACCCCAATTATTGCATCTAATTGGAACCCAAAACAATCACCAACAAAAATAGTAGTTTATAATGTTCCCCCAGAGATATCTACTCAGGAGTTAAAAGAAGGCCTTTCAGATAGGGCTGGAAACACAATCCCAGTTGAGGATGTTACCCAACTTGGAAAACCCAACTCTAATGGCCTAAAAACTAGTAGATCCTTCTTATTCACACTGAAGGATAAAATTGATATCCCAGAAAAATTATTCCTATTTGGGCAAATCAAACCACACAAGGAATACAAACCTAAGCCTATTCAGTGTCAGAAGTGTTTCAAACTGGGACACACAACAAACAAATGCAATGAAATTCTCCAAGAGTGTAGTAATTGTAAATCTTTCCATCCTAAAGAGCTGACAACTTGCAACAACACTCAGCCTACATACATCAATTGCAAAGGCCCACATGAATCTACAAATAAATCATTATGCCCTGCATACAAGAAAAGAGCTCTAACACTCCAAATATCAACAGAGAAGGCCATCCCATACCCCTTTGCAGCAATGGAAGCAAATGCTGCCCAACAATACCAAATAAAGCCTGTAATGAAACCAACCAAAACCCCCAAGTCAAATGCCCCCAATGCATCAAGCACCCCATATAAAACACCATCTTCTAAGCCCCCTAGCTCAAATCCCTATCAGAAGGAATCACCAAGCCAACAACCCTCCTTGTCCGGTGAGATGAGGCCAGCCTGGCCCTCCATCCCAAGAAGAAACAAACCAGAAACACTACCAGGAATCAATCCCTTAACCAACAAACAGGATGCACTACCAAAAATGCAATCCCCAAATATATGCTTATTCATTCTAAACTGTAATGCAGTTCAGGCCATGAACATACATCAACTACAGAAAACAAAAATTATTGCAGAATTGGCAAAAATCTACATCCCAGATGATATGCTCATTCAAGCAAAAAAAAGATCTTGCTTTACTCTTAACAAAGCTGAACATTGATACACAGTCATATGAAGAATAAATCAACAACACAACATTTATCAATACTCCAATGGAATGTAAGATCACTCACAGAAAATAAGCTAAATGAACTAATATCATTTATGAATAATAATTCAATTAATATGCTTGCCTCCAGGAAACTCATTTAACCCAAAATCAACAAATTAAGTCTCTGGGATATACTATCCTGAGAAAGGATAGATCTTCAGAGAGAAAAGGAGGTGGTGTAGCTTTATTAGTTAATAATAATATAAAATTTTTGTGGCATCAATTTTCCAGATTTTGAAAATGATGTTGATGTAATTGGTATAAGTGTTTGGCTGAATAATTTAAATACCTACATAATAAGCTTTTATAACCCTAATGGCCAAACTACAGATGCCAAGGATTTCTTTAATTATATAAATAATTCTAATATGTTAAAAAATATCATTATTTGTGGTGATTTCAATGCCCACAGCCTTTTGTGGGGGAATAAACCAGCAAATAAAGCTGGTAAATTTATTGAGCATATGACTTCAAATAATAATGAATTAGTTGTTGCTACCCCTCCAAACCTGAATACTTATTTCAACCCCAAAAGTGGCAATTTCTCCACAATTGACCTACAAATTGTGTCTTTAAATTTTTTGAACAAAATTTACATAAATAAAATTGATAGTCTATGTACAGACCACTTTGCTATAGTTTGCTCCCTAAATGAACCTGCTGAAACTTTATCTCATACATCCAAATATATCAACACTAAAGCAAATTGGTCTATTTTCCAAAATAAGCTAAATGATGAAATTACAAGTTTCACCCAAAGTTCATGCATTTCTAATACAACAGTTGACACACATGCTGAAGCGTTGACATCTTTACTAATAAATACAGCTAATCATGCTATCCCCAGGACAACACCTAAGAAAACATTCCCTAAACAAATTCCTAAAGCATGGTGGACAAATGAGTGCCTAAATAAATGGAGGATAAAAAAGGCAGCTAGGACAGAATTCATAAAAAAAACCAACACCTACTACATATTTAAAAAAATTACAAGCAGAATCTAATCTAAAAAGGACTATAATAGATGCTAAATATAAATACTGGAATAATTTTGCAAATAATCTCTCCAGAGAAACAAATGAGCCAATTATACATAAAGTCATAAGCCACATATGTGGGAAAAAGACTTCTCCCAACCCACTCCTGTATGAGCTTATACATAATAATACCCATTATGACAATGATAATGAAAAGGCTAACCTATTTGCAACTCTTTTTGTTAATAAGCTAACATCAAATAATCAAAGCAAACTGTCCACAATTCCTATGAACCCTAGTTACCAACCACGCCCAGGATCCGATTACATAACTAATCCATTTTCAATTCAGGAATTGAATAATGCAATACATCATATTAGGTCCAAAACTAGCAGTAGCTATGACAATATACACCCTACATGGATAAAGAATCTCACACCTTCATACAAACAAGAACTGCTAAATTGTTATAATCACGCTTGGGCATCTTCTAGGTTCCCCAATATATGGAAATGTTCGTCCCTCCTACCAATCCTAAAGAAAAATAAACCAAAAGATAACCCTGAGTCTTATAGGCCCATAATGATTACACCTGTGATGGGGAAAATAATGGAGAAAATGATTTATCACAGACTCCTCTGGTTTGTTGAGAAAAATAATATGATCCCACACACTCAAACTGGATTCAGGAAATACCACTCCTCAACAGATTCTTTCATTTTTGCTAACAAATGCAATAAATGAATCTTTCTCAAAAAATAATATCCTAGTGGCAGCTTTCCTAGATTTTGAAGGAGCTTATGACAATGTGAACCACCAAATCCTTTTAAATAAACTTGCAAACCTTGGAGTACCTCCTAAGCTAGTATCCTTTATTAAATCCTTCATAGAAGTGCGAAGTTTCATTGTTTGTGTTGGTTCAGCCTCTTCACCCCAAAAGACAATATCCAAAGGCCTACCTCAGGGAGCAGTCCTCAGTTGCCTCCTTTTTGCCCTATATCTCTGGGACATGAACCTACCCCACACGAATCTACAATATGCTGATGATCTGGTGCTATGGTCATCTGGCAACACCTTTCAGATAGCACAGTCAAATCTGCAAAAGTCACTTTTCCAGTTTGAAAAATTCTCTCAACATTCAGATTTACCCATTGCACCCACCAAGTCAAAAATAATCCAATTTCACCGGAAGCGAAACCATGTTAATGCAAAACTAACTCTAAATAAAACAACTATTCCAGAAGATAATAATATTAATTACCTAGGTCTCATGCTTGACCAAAAACTTAATTTCCACCTCCACATTTCAAACACAATAAAAAAATGTTATAGAAAAGCAAATATACTAAAAAGACTTCTTTCCACACCTGGGGTTGTAAGGAGAAAACCTTACTCCAGTTTTATAAATCACATATAAGACCCCATATTGACTATGGGCTCATTGTCTATGGTGCATGTGCAAAGACCCAGATGCAAAAAATTGAAACAACACAAAATGATATAATACGTCTCATATTTGGTCTTAGGAAACCCACAAGCACCAAGTTTCTGCTTATGGAGAGTGGATTAACAACAATAAGGGAGAGACGTAGCTTTTTCTCTTGATAAAACATCTTACAAAAATTGAATCAAATAGCTTACACACATTACATAATTGGTTAAGAAATCCAGCCATGTATAGAGGTATTGCAGATGAGTATGCCAATATTCAAAAGAAGTTCCCTGTACCAGCAAAGTCATTTGCACCTACTTTCCCCAATCCCCTCCATGGAATTGGTCATTTCCCATAATAAATACTGAATTTTCAAAATGGAATAAAGATTTAACCCCCATTGCTTTTGTCCAGAAAAAATTTGCAGAACTTAATACAATTACCTATAAAAATCACTTCCAAATATTTGTTGATGGGTCAAAAATGGATGAGAAGGTTGCAAGTGGTGTTTTCCTTCCTCACCTGAAAATTGCAATGGGAGAGAGATTATTTAATAATTTATCTATAATGTCTGCTGAGTTAAATGCCATAATCATGGCATTAGAAACACCTTAAGCAAAACCAACCTTTGATTGAAAATTCGAATAATATTATCTATTCCGACTCTTTATCAAGCCTTGAGTTGCTGGCCTCAGCTCCTCAATATAAGTTGGACATTGACACTTATCATTGTCTCAGTATTATTGATAATCTTGCTTCAAGTGGCATAAAAACTTACTTTCAGTACATTCCTAGCCACTCTGGCATAAGTGGTAATCATCAGGTTGATGAAATAGCAAAAAATGCTATAAATATTGACCAGCCAAGTGGGAGACCAATCCCAATTAGAGATATTTACCGATGGAGGCTATCAGATATTAATTTTAATAAGATTAATCCTATCCTTTCCCCCTTTCCCAATAAGTATCTTTCTAAAATTTATCATAGAATTCGTTCTGGAACAAATGGACTAAATTTCCTTGCATTTTCATATAAGCTTTCTAATTCAAGTGGTTCAATTCCCCTGTCCCCTCTTTGCAGGCATTGTAATATGAATAATGAAACAATTGACCATTGCCTATTTGAATGTAATATGCTGACGTCTGCACAACATACCTTGCTTTGTAAACTGTTAAAATACTTCAAACACCACAAAATCCCACTATCAGCCAAGAGTCTAGCCAACTATACCTGCACACAGAGCATAGAAATCGACATCTATCATCTTATATTTGAACTCCTAGAGTCGAAAGATCTGCTGAAAGATATCTGAATATATCTAATAAATATGAGGCAATCAAGCCAGTAGCTCTGTAGCCCACAGAGTGAAGCAAAAGGAAAAAGGGCTAAATAGTTTTACTGAAAAGCCCGCCTGCTGTTAAATAGAAGAAGAAGAAGGGTTGCACTTAACAAACCATTCATTATCCTTAACGCTTTGAACGTTGGCAAATTCCATAATCTCTTAAGTGCTGGAGCTATTAAAAATGATGGCAATACTCAAATACATTTAAAAAATATGTTGTTGCTTACCCTGAGACATTTAAAGAGGGGAGGGGATCAAATCAGAATAAAAAAAAAATCATTTAGGCTACTATTTTTCCCGAGTAGGGTTCTTCAGATCAATCTCAAGGGAGGAATCCACTCTTCTGATGGGTAAGGATGGTAATAATAATAAATACGATGAGGGCTTTCTTAATTTTTTCCTAACATGAACAAAAATTTTCCATGTGAGCCGTGATGGCAGTGTAGAATTTATGCCACCTCACCAAGAAAAGAGTAATGTGGAGTATTTTGAAGATTAACACATGTATAGAATTATGCCACCTCAACCAGAAAAGGGTAATGTGTAGCATGTTTGAAGATTAACACATGTATAGAATTTATGCCACCTCAACCGGAAAAGGGTAACGTGGAGCATGTTTGAGGATTAACACATGTATAGAATTTATGCCACCTCACCAAGAAAAGGGTAATGCGGAGCACGTTTGAAGATTAACACATGTATAGAATTTATGCCACCTCAACCAGAAAAGGGTAATATGGAACATGTTTGAAGATTAACACATGTATAGAATTTATGCCACCTCAACCAGAAAAGGTAATGTGGAGCATGTTTGAAGATTAACACATGTATAGAATTTATGCCAAATCACCAAGAAAAGGGTAATGTGGAGCACGTTTGAAGATTAACACATGTACAGAATTTATGCCACCTCAACCAGAAAAGGGTAATATGGAGCATGTTTGAAGATTAACACATGTATAGAATTTATGCCACCTCAACCAGAAAAGGGTAATGTGGAGCACGTTTGAAGATTAACACATGTATAGAATTTATGCCACCTCAACCAGAAAAGGGTAATGTGGAGCATGTTTGAAGATTAACACATGTATAGAATTTATGCCACATCACCAAGAAAAGGGTAATGTGGAGCATGTTTGCAGATTAACACATGCATTTTGACCTTACTGTGCAAGTATATCGCTTCAATTTTTAATTAAGTAGTTTTCTATCATATATTAATTCCAGATGCTAGATTCAGGTGAATTAAAGGTGACAAATTTTGTGAGTTGTGTTTATATATTTATTCGTGAGGTATATTTTATGTTACATTTTGAAATATTGAAGGATTTAAGAGATAACATGTATGCTTTTGTGAAATCTGATGAAGACTGACTAGTGTGACTCGGAGGGCTTATTAAGGTGCTATCAGGTCACTGGGATTCCGTGGAACATTTCTTTGTGCTGGTATTACATAGTGGAAATTGGAGAGTATTGTAGGCTAGGTTTTGTGCCAACTTGTTTATGCTTATTAACTAATTGTCTCTGTTGTTTGGCTTGTTTCCATAGCCATTGGGTGTTCTTTTTTCCAATAATGATCACATCATATACTCCTACTTAGATATGTTGAGCCTCTTAAGTGTAAAACAAAGGTGCTGTTTTTCTAACAACAATACACGTCTTTGGTTAGCATGGAATACCGGCGTAAAAGGTATTCAATTTCTTCCAGTAACCTACCATTTTTTCTCTTTTATTGTTTAGTGCTTGACGTGCTTACTGTCAGATAAACCAATTAGTATGACCTGGAAAAAATTATTGATTAGAGTGATTTTTAAGAGGTGCTAGTAGCCTACTAATGAGAACAGAAGTACTAGAAGAAGAAACCTCTAAACTTGAACCAGTATAGCTTATCTGTCGGAATGAGATGACAAAGCCAAATCACGTGATCCAATATGTAGGCCTTTGATCAAGACCCGTTGGTTGATTTGAGCAAACGAGTAAAATGTTTGGAGCAAGTAAATCAAAATAGATTCTCTTATGGGAAATACCTTCAGTTAACAATTGTCACCTGACTGAATAGCATATATATCGGATTAGGATTGTTTAAAATAAAATAATTTAAAGTGTAAAAATAAAGCTGTTTTAGGTTTTCTAACAGTTATACACCTTTTTGTATAGTCCGTGATACCAGTGTCGAAATTAATTTGTAATAACGTTGTGAAATTAAACTTTAAAATTAAAGTTGTAAAAACTAATATTAAAATTTAAGATTAAAAAACCTAAATGAAAGTTTTCCCCTTTTAATATGAACCTTAAAGGGTGGACCTGAGCTTGAACCCAAAGTCCTGGCCCTTAAGACCTAACTGTCTCATTTCCACTAAAGTTACAAGTTTTAGTATGTCAATCAAGAATGTCTTTGCTTTGTTAAAATAAAAGAACGATTATTGTCTTTGAGGGCCTGTTCTGTGCTACTAGACTGGGTATAGTGTAAGAGGTGTTTCAGTTAGTTAGTACAGCCGATACTAATAAATCATATAAAGTGTAAGGAGGAAAGTGCTTCCCAGTGGCGTAATTTCCTCAAAATCCTGGGGGGGGGGAGGGGCGAAGCTGGAGCCAATTTTCCCAAATCAAGTTAAAGTGACAGTGAAAACTGAATAATGAGCCTTATAGTACCATAAAGATAAAGATATACTAAAGAAAACCGACCGATTTCTGTGAATGCTTGAATTATGCAGGCTATCTTAGTTTTGACAAGATTTTCGAAGAAACTAGATTTCTGCGGGGTATGGGGATGGAACTTGGGTCGGGTGGGCAAACCAAGGTCAGGGAGGGCAGTTGCCCCTCTGCTCCATAGCAAATTACGCCCCTGATGTTTTCCTAACAACTGTACATATTTTTGTTTAGCCCGTGATACCGGCGTCGAAGTTATGCAACTTTATCCAGAAAAAGGTAATATGGCTCGTATTTTACCTGAGTATCTCAGCCAATGGACTACTAGGAAAGTGAGTGCAGAAGGTGTGAAAGTTATGCCCGACTCAGCTGTTGAAGGTGCATCTCTGGATGAAGAGAAAAAAGTGGTATTGCAACTTAAGGCGGGTGATAAGGTAGGACCAATGTCAAAGAGTGTTTTGTTTCCTACTAAATTTTATTAATTTTATTTAATTTATTTAGGTCGTGTATGAGTGGGTAGCTCGTGTCGTTGCTGACACAATGAAGGGCTGTTGCATTTGTAATTTTGACAGAACTACATTTTAGGATAACCTATAACTCTCATTAGAACTAGGATTTTTATTCTTTATTTAGCTTCTTCCGTAAACTTCTAATTTTTGGAAAGAATTCATAATTGTAACTTCTGCTTCATTTTGCTGTATTAAATTAATTGTAATTATGTTACAATGATAGTATAAATAAATTGAATTTTAACTCATATAATTAGTACAACAAAGAAGGTAGAGCTGAGGTGTCAGAAACTCGGGATTACAACAGTTTTGCAAAAAGTTCTACCGCCTTTGTTTTACTTTCTCTTGCCATTTGTGTTTTAGCTATAATGTACACATATGGATCTGATTTTTGGGAATGGGGGGGGGGTTTATAAAATGCTTTTGCCAAGTGATTCTAATCTAAGCAGACCATTTTCAGGAATGGTCTACGAAGACTTATTTAGTCATAATTATTTTGACTATTTGTATGCTAGTACGAAATTGGTTGTTTTCAATTTATGGTGCCATATTTGAGGGAAGAATGTAATTACTATTATCAGTATAATAGTCCCAAATTGTAATACAGAGATGCCCTGGAAGCTCAATATTTTTTTTAGCCCACTTTAACTAACGTACACTTTGGTGCGTATGTGGACACATGTTTCCTGTGGAGGGGCGTTATCAGAGCAAATTTTTTGTAAGAGGAGGTTCAAAAATACCGAAAAAAAGAAAATGCATTCCAAGTTACGTTTTTTCCAGTAGGAGGAATTTATTTTCTCTTATACATCTGCAAATATGATTCAATGTTAAAACACGTCTAAATTTTAAATTTTATACGATTTGACTGAGTTATTGTAAATTGAAACTAAAAATTTGCTGCCTGTTTTAAATTTACGAACATCTAGGCTATAGGTCAATTTGAACGCTGAGGGTCGATTTTAAACGGTGCGAACTTCAATTTTTGTATGATTTGCTTCCAGATTTATCGTTTTGTTCTAGCTAAAACCATTGCTTTTGTTCAAATAAATTCGATGTCTTTTTTTCTTTCAAAATTGATGTCTTTCTATCCAAGGACATACTACCCAATACGCAAGTCTAGGCTACAGTGTTGGGGTCCCAAACTTAAGGGGTCGATTTATGTTCTTATGTTTCCAACTACAGCAAAATTATATGATTACAGTAGGCTAAAATGTTAATACTCTGAAATTGAAATCTTTTTGACAAATTGTATTAAAATTTACACTGCTTAATACAGCTTGAGATGAATCCTTTGCTTAAAGTAAGAAAACACAGAAACATCAAGATCCGGTAAAAAATGACCATAATTTTGGTCCACTTTTTAAGACCAATTATTATGAAGATTGGATATCATTTTGCTAAACGATATTAAGATGTTGCAATGCTGAATAATTTAGTTTGCTTAAGACAAATGTGTTTCCTTAAGTAAAAATATGTTTATCCAATTGAACGAAGAGTGACCGTAATTTTTGGGAGTTAGTAGAGTCGAATTATTGGAAATGAGATTTTAGGTGAGGACCTGACCTTAAAACTTTCGAAAATACTTGTTTTAGGTAAGAACTTTATAGGTTTGAATGCGCAATAGGTTGCGCTTATTTAAATGATAAATACACTGGTTGTACATGACGTACGGCAAAAAAATTATCCTCCTTTGGTTTTGTCTTCTCCCAATAATTTTTATTTGTTTTTCACCTTTTCGTCATACTTACTTGGATAAAATACACTCTGTCAAGGGGGGGGGGGCGGATAGAGGTAAAATAGTTATTTTTACCTTTTTGGCCTCCTGTAGCTGATCCCGCCTTTAATATAGCTGATTGTAACTGAATTCCATGGATTTTGGTCCCTGACAGTCAATAAAAAATCATTGTCATGCAAAGAGATTGGTTTTCATGGCTGTCGGCGAGGAAAATAGTTGCAATAAGCTGTATTGAGTGCCGGGTAAATGTCTAAGATGGTTCAATTTATTCGTGTCAAGCGAAGGCTTAATTATATCTTTTTTTTCACTTTATAATTTTTGACTTCTCACTATTCATGGTTAAAGCTGTGTTTTTACTCTAGGTTCACACTATACTCGCTTATGACCAATACTCGCTTGATATTGCAATTCATTTGCTGACTTGAGCAATTTTAGTTTCATTGTCAAGTTGACTGGGAAAAATTTGAATTATACTGGGTAACCGAACAATTTTTTTTCTTTACAACTACAACAGCCATGGTTTTCATTATATGGAGATTTTTTTCTGAACAATAATAATGGTATTTATGTATAATTTGTTATTCAGATTTTTGTGAATTATAATTTTTTTTAATTAAAAAAGTATTTGACTTTAGTGTAATTCTGGTAGTTAGATGTAGGGAGGAGGGAAGTGGGCCAGTTGTGACAAGAAAAGAAAATGTAAAGTAAGTTTATGCTGGATGTTATTCTGCTTTTTGTTGGGGGATATAGTTATTGTCCTAAGGTGATTAAATCTCGGGTATCGTGTCCTTAGATTCCGCTTAATTAATTACCTTTGAGCGTACCTACTGGGAGTTCACGAGAAGCTTAAATAACATTGTAGAGAGGTTGGTTATAATATAATACTTTTATTTTTGCAACAGAGGATACAAGGTGTGGCTACATATAAGCCACGGGGACTAGTTGTCCCAGAGGATTTACAATTTTAAGAATATTATGAAAAGGTACAATACAATAAGATATTTAAACTTTTACTCTCTTCCGAGGTATTCCCAAAAAAAAAAACGGATAGAGGTCAGCCCGACAAATAAATTAGTATGACCTTGATCCCAAAAATCTTATGTTTTATACTAAAAATCAACCACATCAAATCCGGCCAATTTAAGTACTTAGCCGCGAAAGTGGTTATTTAGCAATTTCCTTTTTAAACTTCACATAAAGAATGTTTTCTCTTACCTTAGTAAAAAGTGGTATTTCCAAACTTTGTATCTTGTATTTTTTGTGAAATAAATATTTATTTAATATCATATTGTTTCTGCTTAATTGGATAGGTTGCCACATGGTGTACGAAATTTTTCTTTTAATTATTTAGCTTTTTAACCTTTTCTTTATTTTTAAAAATTAGGAAACCATTTTTTTTTTGGGTTTGTTATCTCTAAGATATATTGCCTATGGCAGTCATGTGTTTTCATATGAAACTATAGTTATAATCTTGGCAACTTGAACATTGCTATCCCTAATTGTCCATTTTCAGGAGTCTAGTAATCCCTTGAGACGTGAGTTACCAAGGCTCTGTTTGATGTAAAAAATGTGTTTTTTCTTTTGCCATAGAAAAAAAAAATCTATAATGACAATAAATAATCCACTGTGCTAACGAAACGCTATTCTAGGTAAAAACTGACCATGTTGTTGTTGCCATTGGCCTTGAACCCAATGTAGAACTGGCACGCAATTCGAACCTTGAAACTGACGATAAGCACGGTGGATTCCGAGTCAATGCTGAACTTGAAGCCAGATCAAACTTATGGGTTGTAAGTTCTGTTTTATCCCTTGAATTGAATTTTTTACATACGAATATTTCGTTGTAGCCTCAATTTTGTAGTTGATTTAGGTTGTATGATTAAAGTCTGATATAGAGATGTTGAAGGGATATGCTCTCAAAACTAAATAGAAAGAACAAACCCGATCCAAAATAATGAGAACGAACCCACAACCTAAATAAATAATAGTCCAATGAGTATCGGTAACTTATATGAGTGGGAACTGGTGCTAGTGTCGACCCCAAAAAAAACTATCAGCGCCATCTAGCTCTTGGCGACGCTTGGTATTTTTTTATTGTAATAATAAGAATAACTAATTTAGTTAGTGAAATTGTTAAAATTAGGGTTGTAATAAATATCTGATCTCAGTTCCTGACAGAAAAATTATTAGGCACCACACGCTAGACGGCGTTGATAGTTTCTTGTTGACAGTAGTGCCAGTTCCCACTCTTATAAGTTAGCCATACTGCTTGTAATAGCCCACAAAGTAAATAATAAAATTGAATTCTAATGCTGAGCCACATAAAGGAAATAATACAGTGAAGGCGATATTACTTTCTACTTGAAATTCTGCAGGTGACCATCAGCCAGTATTAACAGTGTTGTTACACTGCGTTCGGGTTTCTCTTGATTTGCGATTTATGTTCGTTTTTCAAGATTGGAGCTCCGATCTAGTTCAGCTAGACCGCATTCTTAAAAGGAATAATTTCATTCTTATTATTAGGACTAGTAGGAATACATTTGGACTGAAGTACGAATAGTTAGAATAATTGTGTATTGCATTACTTTGCAACGGAATATGCTATAGGAGAAAGGTTTTCAATTGCGCCTTACTTTGAAGCGTTAGACCGTAAGTTGACATCTTTTGTCCGAAGGGCAAGGGTTCTAATAAAGCCAATTATTTGATTTGGGACGGGAGTCAGTGGCTTGACTCTCTAAGCTTAGCCAGAGTCAACCCAGCTCTTAATGGGTACCTGGGGGAAATATGGGGGAAGGTAAGCAGGAAGGTTGTGCGAAAGCAATTTTCTGGCTGAAGGAATTGCAATTCCTGGCTGAAGGGCCTTGAGAAGGAGATCACCGCCGATTTGAATTTTATGGATCCTTTGCCTTTTACCTACCGTAAGTTAGGTTTCTTTTTCAACTCATTTTTTTTTTCGAAAAAATAGAAAAATATGTATATCAAAAAGTGAAAACGTTTTCAGTTTTTTTTTTTATTTTTACAAAATCAATGAAAGATACATTGAGAAAATGTTATTGAAAGTATCATTTTGGTATTTTCCTGGGCTCACAATGATCTTGATAATCAGGTAAAGCAGAAAACAAATCATCATAATATATTGAGTCATGTATATCAGCCCCCCCTCCCCTCGCCATCAAAAATATTTTCAGCTTCCATAGATCTGTGAAAACTATCCATCCAAGTTACTTATGACAAATATAAATTAACTAGTCTTAGTTGTTAATACAAAATATTAATAAAGGGAATTTCTAAATGCCCCTCAGGGTTATTGCGAAAGCAAATAAATTTGTAATTTACCACGTTTTCAGACAATTTTTAAATTATCAGAAATATTAGACTTGCTTAAATTTTGACGTTTCAACGTTTATAACATGTAAACCCTATTTTTTGGGAACATCTGTAACTGCGACTGAATGAAATGCGATGAAAAGAAGAAATCTAAGTAGCTAAAGCTCACCGATTAGTAATTAACACTAGTATAACTAGATAGTGAAAAAAGCATTTTTTTATACACGAAGAAAGTATATTTGTAGTTCATTATCTCTCCAGGTTAAACCGGGGATTGTGGAACAATCTTGAATTTGATGTTCTCCCTCTCCTTTGAGTGCATGTACGCTGTCCCCAGGGTCTCTAAAACAAGCTTTTCTGAATGTCATGATCCGCCGTTGTTTTTCTGTTCCTTCTGGTCTACAAACTTTGCATATTTTGTGTTATCCATAGGCATAAAATGTGAACAAGCAAATTTTGTTTCTAGTTTTGATATTCTGCGTAAGTAATATTCGATTATATGATCGACTTTCTTTTATATCTCTGGAGCACAATTGCTTTTAACAAACCACAATTTAAATTATTTCATTTTGAAAGACGAAAAAAAGGGTGGAATAGTTTCATATCAATATTTTATGCTTCGAAAAATCCCAGACATCCAAAGGGCCCCTGGACAGTTATTCCGCTGATGTTTTAAACTATCTCTCCACTAGACTATAGAGATTGCCTTGTTTGGCCTTGCCAGACTTTCTGCTTCAGAATTTAGGCAAAGGTCATTTTTATTTTTATTTTATATTTTTTTTTAGACCAGAAAAGCCATTTGTCAACGAGTTATTTTTCGAAATCTATAAAAAAAAACTTAATAAAAAAATAAACTTATGTGGGAGGGAAAGTGTCCCGTCGCCAATTAACGTCACTTTCACACCTGTATAAGGAGTGTCATTAATGACACTCCTTATATTAAATAAGGATAATTTCCTGGGAAAGTAAGGAAAATAAGGAAAACTCCTAGGAAAATTTCCTGGAAAAATGTCCTTTTTAGGTATTGCCCCCGTCCCAATTAAGCAATAAAATTTTAATCATATTTTGAAAGGGCTATTTGTTATATATTATTATATATATTTTTTATATATTATTATTATATTGTTAATATATACATATATTTATTATATTTATTATAATATAGCCCATTCAATTCAGATTTTGAACAGGGCCAATTTTTAAGAAATGACTACAACCGTCTAACAGTTTGATATACATTTGAATCTATAACATGGTGCGTTTGTTGAACTTGATTAAAATAAATTTAATTTAAGGCGGGTGATGCTGCATGCTTTTATGACATTAAGCTTGGTCGAAGACGAGTAGAACATCACGATCACGCAGTTGTTTCTGGACGTCTTGCCGGTGAAAATATGACTGGTGCAGGTATTTTGAACGTTTTATTTTATTTTTTTCATTCTATTTATTATTTTTTCATTATTTATTTCTTATATTAGATACCTTTTTTTTTATTATTTTAAGAATTTGAACTTTTTGTTAAATTCTGTTGCGATTTGAGTGACGCCCATTATTTTCTGTCAAAAGCTCTCGCAAGCTCTTTAAATTATTGCTTCGTGGTTCTTTTTGAAAATTCTTTGTGAAGATGTTAAATTCAATTTCGGTAATCACCGAAATTCATTTTTCATAAAAGTGCTTAAAGTATTTTTTCATATTTAAAAGTTTTAATAGAAGCAGTAGTATTTCTTTTGCCTGAAGTTTTAGCGAAAAAGGATTTAGGTGTTTGCACCAAGGGGTAAGGTATTTCATAGGAGTGAAAACATAAAATAAAAGGAATTAGATGTAAGAAAAACTGGGCAGGGGGTAGCTGCCCCCCTGCCAGTTCACACTATTTAATATGGTAAACCACCCAGTTCGCACTGTTTAGTATGGTACTATTTTAAAAGAAGACTGAGTCCTATTTAACAAATGTTTTTGAGTTTTTTTTAATTTAGCGCTACGATTTTATTTACGTTTCAATATGACATTCAATATGAAATGACATTATTTTTATATAGTACTAAAAAGGGCTTATGCAATATTTGTCTCTCACCCGGTTTATATGTCTTGGCTTTTTCCACAATTAGGCATGGCTTGATGACCGCAACTACTTGATTTTTAATTAAAAATCGACGGACTCAGTTTCGGCCTTCGGCCTTGACCTAGCCTAGCCATAAGATCCCCCCCTGGTCAAGTACACTCCCCTCCATCTAATGTGTTTTTAATGTGCATTCATTGTTCCAGGGTATTGACCGAGATGCTCCAAACGGATATCCCCAGGCTAGTGTAAATATAAGAGCGGTATTCAACCACATTTTTCGTACAGCCTACAGAGTGTCATAAATGAATTTTCGAGTCATAATTGTCACTTCTTTCCAAAGGGGATTTCAAAGGGGTGTCATATTGGAAGGGGGGATTTGGGGCCTACGCGCCATCTACTACTAACTACTCACCGCGGCACCAAGCCGCTTGAGGCCAGCACAGCTACGCACGCTCCTCCTCCATCCCAAACTATTCAAAACCTCCCTTTATACACCCTCCCACTAAGTTCTCATTTCCTTTAAATCTTTCTTTATGAAGTCCTCCCACCCCAGACGAGGACGACCTGCTTCCCGTTTAGCCCTACACGGTTGGCCGAAAAGAACAATCTTCGGCGATCTGTCATCCTTCATCCACACAACGTGCCCTAGCCACCTCAACCTGTCTTTCATTATAGCCCTAGAGAGCGGTATTGAACCACATTTTTCGTACAGCCTATTGTTTTAAATACGCTCAGTCAGCCGGATACCCAGAACAATCCTTAAGCAATTTCTCTGGAAAACATCTAGCAAATCTTCATCCGCTTTTCGGAGTGCCCATACTTCAGAGCCATATTCACTGACATCAATGTAGCTTCTAATATTCTAATCTTTATTTGCCGACTTATCTTCCTATTCTTCCAAACTTTTTTTAGCTGTGAAAAAACACCCTGAGCCTTGGCTATTCTACTTTTAGCATCTTCACTGCTCCCACCATCTTTTCTAATAATACTACCAAGGTAAGTAAAGCTGCCCACCTGACCAATCTCTTCATTACCCAACGTCACCTTTTCATCTTCACTTATTCCTAGCCTTAGTGACTTAGTCTTCTTAACGCTAATTTTCAAACCTATCTAGCACACTGAAATCGCAAAACCTCTATAAGTTTATTCATTTTGCTCACACTTTCATCTAGGATGCTTAAATCATCAGCATAATCCAAGTCCATGAGACTTTTTCTCCCCATTTGATTCCGTGTTCTCCCATTGCCTTTCCTGTGCTTCTTAAGACAAAGTCCATCAAAATGATTCATACAAAGGAAGATAGAAAACAACCCTGCTTAACTCCTGATTTAATACAAAACCAGCTGCTAACCTCATTTACTACCTTAACCGCAGCAGTCTCATTCTCGTACATAGCACTAATCACTTTAATGATACATGCCATCACACCTAATCACACCTACGCGCCATCACATGTTATTAAATATTTGTTTTTGAACGGAGAATAGGAAAAAAGGACATCTTTCAGGTTTTTCTGTTTGTTGTAGCCAAAAACCTTCTTATTTTAGCCAAAAACCTTCTTATTTTAGCCAAAAACCTTATTTTCAAAAATTTAGCATTGTACCTGAATAAGGTTCAAACTGTTTCTGTGTTCTCTTATATAGGTGCATTTCTTTTTAGGCAAACCTTATTGGCATCAGTCCATGTTTTGGTCAGATTTAGGACCAGAAATTGGTTATGAAGCAATCGGTATTGTTGACAGCAGTTTACCAACAATGGGAGTTTTTGCAAAAGCAACACCTAAGGATACCCCCAAAGCAGTTGTTGAAGCTACTGATGAACCTATGAGATCCGAAACTGAAAATGTAATTCTTTTCAATGTTCTCAATCGTTGTTGACAATTTTGAATATCTTTTCCATTCTTTGTGGTATCAGGAAAAGCCAATGAGAGGGGAATGTTGCTGGAAGACTATAGGGGTAATTACTATCATTGATGATGTTATTCATTGATTGATGTAGTAATCATGATGAGGTCAATAGACCTCATCAAAAACACAATGGAGATTTTTGATTAATCACTAGCTTCCGCGGTCCTTTTCCAAATCAACAGGAAAAAGCACTCTAAATGATAATAATCGGGATCGAGAATCGAGGTCTATCAGGACATCGTGACCATAAGATCAGGACTTTATGAAGAATATCCTTATTGGTGAGCTTCAACTAAGTTTGAATCACAGTTATTCCTGTTTAAGATGGATTTAGCTCTCCGTGCTAGCTTAATCTATATTGGGTAACTGTTTGGTTCCACCTGACTCTATAAATAACAGTATTAGTCAAATTTGTTGGCGAATGGGTCTCGTGCAAGACCTGAAAGGAGAATTAAATAGCAATTCTCACACATCTCGTCAATAACACTTCTGTTTTCACATACACTGCAGCCGGAATAAAACATATCTACTCCTGAAAGTAACTACTCTTTTTTCTTTAAAATTATAAGGAATAAAAAAAGTTACATAAACAATACTGGTAAAAAAAGAAATAAATTTACATAAATCAAAGAATAAAGTGCTGTAAGACAAGACAAGGAGATAACCGTGGATCTTTTATACCCCTAGTTACTCGTGGATTAAGTCGCTTCAATTTACGGGTATGAAATTGAAACAAAAGAGTGATGTATGGCAAAATGCATAGGAAACATATAATTTGGGCCATATACATTAAGTATTTATTATATAAGTATTTTAACATTAAGAGGTTGGGGGTGAAATAAAGGGAAGCGCTTTTAGGAATGATATAAGTAATACTAAAATACTTATATAACTTCTAAAAAGGCTTCACTTTGCTTTATCCCCCCCCCCTCTAATATGCAAACATATAGTCCAAACTATATTTCCCATGCATTTTGCCCTGCGTCACTCTTCTGTTTCAACTTAATACCCGTAAATGACTCAAAAGCACATTTTAAACGTGGGTATAGGTATCAGAGGCAACGCTATAGTGTTGCCTATTGTATATGCCATAAGATTCCAATGTTTTATCATTATTATTTGTTTCTTTTTTTTTTTATCCCAGAAGCACTTGATATGGAAGGGGTGACCGTATAAACTTCGCGAAGAGGGAGGGGGGGGGGCTCATTCGATTGGATATTGGATGTTTTATTCCTCTTTTTAAGAGTCAAAAGTCATTGGAGGGCAACTAGCCCCTCCACACCCCCTTTTCCCCAAATACATATAATAGAAATTGTGAGGCAGCCATTTTGTTCAAAATAAACCAAAGATCGGATATAAGATACTCCGAAGTCGACCCCCCCCAGAGCCTGCGGGCAGGCGTTGTAAGTTATGCCCTGGGGGCATATATGTTTCTTATTAAAGGGGTGCTTTAATAAGAACCTACGATCTCAAAAGAGATCGTAGGGCAACTAGCCTCCCCCACGCACTTTTTCCCCAAACGCATCCGATACAAATTTTGAGATAGCCACTTTGTTAAAAATAGTTCAAATATCAGATAACAACAACTCCGGGGTTGACAAAACCCCCCAGAGCCCGGGGGCAAGTGTTGTAAGTTATGCCTCGGGGGTATATAAGGTTTTTTATAGAAGGGATGGTCGTATAAACTTCAAAGGGGGGTCATTTGATTGAAAATGAAAGTTCTAGTTCCTTTTAAGAGTCAAAAGTGATTGGAGGGCATCTACCTCCCCCCCCCACATTCACTCCTTTTACTCAAAATCCATCCAATCACAATGTTGGGATAGCCATTTTGCTAGAAATAATCCAACGATCAGATAACAAAAACTTCGGGGTCAACATAACCCCCCAGAGCCCGGGGAAGGTTTTTAGCTTATACTCCAGGGGGTATATAAGGTTTTTATGGAAGAGGTGGTCGTATAGGCTTAAGCTTCGGAAGGGACTCGTATGATTAGAAATTGGAAGTTTCAGTTCCCTTTTAAAGAGTCAAAAGTGATCGGATGGCAACTAGCCCCCCCTCCCCATCAGGTCCTTTTCCCCCAAATGCATCTGATAAAAATTTGGAGATGATGTTCATAATGGACCAAAAATCATATAAAAAAAACTCCGAAGTTTACCCCTGTTGTAAATTATGCCCTGTGGCAAATAAGGTTTCTATGGAAGGGATGGTCCTTTTGAGGGACTCATTCGATTGGAAATTGAAAGTTTTAATTCACTTTTTAAGAGTCAAAAGGGACTGGAGGGCAACTAACCTCTTCCTACATTCTTTTCCCCAAATCAATCTGATCAAATTTTTTAGATAACCATTTTTTAAATAAGTTCAAAAATAGATAACAAAAACTCTGGGGTCGACACAACTCCCAAGTGCCGGGGGCAAGTGTTGTAAGTTAATCCCTGGGGACATATAAGGTTTTTATGTGAGGGTTTTAAAAGTAATTCAGAGATCAGATAAGCCCGACTCTCACCTTCACTAAAAAAAAAAAAACTTATTAATGATATTTTATTTCGAAACTTATTGAAGCTAACCTCTGTCCCTCCATAGCCCGAACTTCCTCCTTTTCCCCCTAAAAACTTATCAATGGAAAATCATGGGAGCTAATCCCTGGTCTTCCCTCCATGGTCTGGCCCCCCTCCAAAAAACAAGTTACCAACGACATTTTGTTCCAAAAATCACGGGAACTGACCCCTGGCACTCGCTCTACGGCCCAATCTCCCCCCTCCAAAAAAACCTATTGCCAACATTTTATTCCGAAAATTATGGGAACTCATCCCTTGCCCTCCATACCCTGTCCCTCCCCCAAAAAAACGACTTACTAAAGATACACTATTTCAAAACCTATGGAAGCTGACTCTTGACCCTCCATGGCCCGATCCCCCTCCCCCTCGAAATTTTTTTTTTTGCCCAAAAATCCTCCATGGCCCTATGGAATGCTGACACTTGACCCAGCTTGCCATGGCCCGATCCCCCTCCCCCTCGAAAAAATTTCGCAATTATAAATCATAGGAGCTGCATGGTTTATAAAGCACGTGCCCACCAGATGGCTCACACTTGACCCAGCTTTGCAAAGGTTCACTTGGTTTGGGAACCATTGATTGATTAGTTTCTGAAGTTTATCTCTGAGAAAAATCCAAAAAATTGTGAATTCGAACTCGTATCTGTTGATTGCCAAGCTGCTTAAGGGTCAAGATATAAAGAGCCTAGCAGACATTGTGTTGTCACCCTAATGCAACCCTTTTGTTAGAAATAAAAGCAATTTAATGGTTTATTTTTTTTACTTCAGTTAAATGACATTTCTAGTTCTCGAAACAATTTTCAGCCCAAAACTATATGGTTATAGTTCTACCTTGAATATCCTGAAAATTAAACAAATTTAAACTAAATAGGAAAAAAAAAATTTAGAAATGTTGGAAAGATCTGGGCAAAAGGTTAATAAAAAATTGTGTATCCTGTTAAAAGGAATTTTGTTATAAAATCCCTTATTTAATGTTTGAAATTTTATTTGAGTGATGAGCTTAACGGACATTTTATTGTCCTATGATTACCTGCAAGATGTTGAAGAACGTCATAGATCTTTCTTGATGATAATACGTGAAAACTTCCAAGCTTCTTCCTTCTTGCTAAGAGACATCACCTTGAAGAGCAACTCTGCCAAACCCTTGAAGAGCTTCAGATACTTTCATCCCACAAAGAGAAAACAACGAAAAGTTCGAACGATGTTGGTTTCATAGATACGAAGGTGCAAGTTGGTGTCTCAAGACTAGAGGTTTTGGATGGCGAGTGAAAGCTCATACAGCTTGAGAAGGATCCAGATTTGGCAGCTACAACGAAAGTTGACGAATATTGGCCCAATTTGCTGTGTTATGAAGATTCGTTTGGGGAAATTTAAGTTCCCAAAGCTTGCAGGTGTTGTCAAAGCAGCATTCTGTTTATCCCATGGAAGTGCAAATGTTTCGAGGAGTATCTCACTATCAAGATAGATTATGCTGAACAGAGAGCAGCAATGGGAGAAAGAATGTTCAGTGCAAAGCTGACATTTTCTGACAGGTTGAAAATGTTTGTAGGCAAGTCTGAGAATGTTCCGATCACACATGACCCGATGAAGCTTGTACGGGGAGCTCGATCCAGCTACTTGAACCATCTTGAAGTTCATCGTTAACGCGAGAAAGCTCAAGAGGAGGACTATGAAAAAGAAGGGAGAAGCTGACCACGAAGAAGCTAAACTTATAGAATACCTAGAAAAAGGAAAGAAAAAACTGTTAAAAACTGCAGGGAGACGATAGAATGAAAAAAGGAATTGACTGCAATAATCTGGGAGAAATCAGTATCGCCCAGGCTCTCCTGGAAAGTTTTTAGGCATTAAGAGATGAACTGAACTGTCATATCAAAGATGTTGCAGCTACAGAAAAAATTGATAACATTCATAAACGAAAGCAAACTCTCATCACATTGCTGCTGAAAAAGAAGTCTAAGGAGAACTGATTTAATGCTCGGTGACGTCGTTCTGTTTGATACATGTATCTGAATGTGTTTTTTTTTTGTTATATTGTGCCTATCAAAGGTTCTTTTTTGATGTGGTTTATTGGGTTCCATTGTAACTGAACCACCGTGTAACTGAACCCCAAGCAACTGAACCCCTCTAACTGAACCACCGTGCAACTGAACCACCGTACAACTGAACCACCGTGCAATTGAACCACCGGGCAACTGAACCCTCCTGCAACTAAACCCCTTTAACTGAACCCTCGTGCAACTCATCCCCCGTGCAACTCAACCCCATTTAACTAACTTCACGTGGAACTGAACCACCATGTAACTGAACCCCTGTGCAAGTGAACCACCGTGCAACTGAACCACTGTGCAACTGAACCACCGTGCAACTTAACCCTCGTGCAACTCAACCACCGTACTTACATTGGGCGAAACACAAGTTAGAATTTTTACATATTCAACCTTGTTGGAATTGTTTGCTTTTTTAAGTCTTTATATAAATTACTGTCAAGATGATTTATAAAAATGCTCTCTTTTGTTTTCACAAAAACAAAGAAAATCGGACGTCATAAACTCTTAAATCCAGATTTATTTCTCTTTTTTATGGTTGTTAATGGGGGTTCCCTTCACCCTGTCACTTTCTACGGGTCTAAGCGTTTACCCCCCTCCCCCGCAGAAAATTTCCTCCCTCCACCACCTCCATCATCCCCTCCATCTCCCCTCCATCACCTGGAAAATACCCCCCTCGTGGAAATTATGTTTGTGAAAATTTAAAAATATTCTGTGAGTTGTGTTATTTTTTAGTTTAATTGAGAAGTTCTAAGGGAAGTGGAAAAGAGGAATTTATGTGTAAATCTTACCCCCCCCCCCCGTGCAAATACTTTCTTCTCATGAAAGATCCTCCAGAAACCCCCCACACAAAAAAAAATTTCCGTATGTTTCCCAATGACATACTATCTGTAAGCAATAGACAAATCAAACCAACTTAAAAAGGAACTGAAACGTCTGCAATGGGGTTATCTGATTGTTTTGTAGCTAGGAAGAGAGGGAGATACCTCAAAGGGTGCATTTTGATGCCAAAACATCTCAGCTCTCATTGAGTCTTCAAATAAATACAGAATTAGTTCTAAGGGAGAGACGACAGGAGGATGGAGGTAGAAATTGTTTGAGAATACCCAGGCATTCCTTGTCTTTTTTTATAAGCCGAAAGTGATTGGAGACTAACCAACCGCAAGAGGTATTTTTTTGGGGTGGGGGGGGGTGATAATTTCGAAGGGTAGGTATTTTCTGGGAGGGGGGTATTTTCCGTGAGGCGTTATTTTCCACGGGGTGTTTTCCTTAAGGGATGTTTTTGCGTGGGGGGGGGGGTAAACGGCGGCTCTCACCGTCTACATACTGTAATTTTTTTCCACTTTGCTTATTTTGTTGTTTTCATTTTGTGTATTTTCTACGCTCGTAGTTGTTTATCGTTTGGTTTGAAAAAGGTTAATTACCTGCTTCGGTGGAGCCGACACAAAAGCTACTTTCTCTTTGTGTTTGGAAACTTTTGGTTTGATTTTTTTTTTTTCTTACGTAGATGAATCAGGCCTTTCCTGAACGATGAGTAATAAAAATCTGTGCTGAAAATATTGGAACTTTGAGAATTTAGATAACAAAAAAATCACTTTTTGTTGCGCTTTCTTTAAATTAATTAAAAAGATTCTTTCGAAAAACAATTTTTCAAATAAAAATAAAGAGCCATATTAAACCAAAGACTAGCATAAATAAATTCCTATAATAATTCAAACCAAAAATGATAAGAGATTACTACAAAAAAAAAAGAAACCCAAAACGAACAGAAGTTAAAACAAACGATCATAGAAAGCACGGGGGTTTTGGGAAAAACAAAAAAGGGGGCTATAGAGTTACATGCTGAACCCCCGTTCTAACAAACCCCCATTTAGCTCAAGGCTCCTTTAACCCAGTCCTCATTTAAATCAAATCCCGAACGTAAGTCAAGGCCTAAAAATAAGTTTGAACTAAGGCTGATTAAAAGCTAAAAATCTATTTCTCGCTTCATTTGCGGTTTCTAACTTGTATTACTCATCAATGTAACCCCTAAACCCTCTAAATTGAATGAAACTTTCAGGATTGGACCTATCGCCAAAATCATGGCCAGATAAAGTGTTCATTTTTGTTTTATTGCAAACTATGAACTTTTCATTAGGACTTGGGTAAGGATATGCCAAGGGGCAAATAGACGCATCGATTTTACAATTACAACCGGTTCTCGAAGCTCTTTCCGTTTTACTTTTGAAGTTATGTAAAAGCATTTTGGTGTGTCTGTGTCTTTGTCATTCTGATGTCTGAGTTTGCTATGACTAAATCTCAACGTGGTGGACATGTTCTAACCTTGAATGGACATGAGTACATTTTCCATAAAAACTTTAAGAATGGCTCCAGCTTATAGAGATGTCGCAAGTATGTTATATATAAATGTTCAGCTACCATAACAACAAGAAATGAACAAATTGTGAGGCAACCACGTGACCACTTACACTCTGGTGATCCATTAAACATACAAAGGAATCAGGTTCTAGCTGAAATAAAAGGTGAAGCCGCAGCAACAAGTGTTTCTACTAGAAATGTCCTAGGTGTACACTTGAGAAATTTAAATGAAGATGTAATGTCCTGACTACCAAAAAAAGCTCAATTGAATCAACTATTCGGAGGGAGAGGCGGAACAAAACATTTGAGCAAAGAGAGCCACAGTCGTGCACTTTTTCGATTCCCCAAGAATATAAGGATTTAGTTCTCATTGACTCAGGAGAAAATGATGACAAAATAATTTTGGTTCTGGGAAACAACAATATGGCGAAACTTCTTGAAAGATCGGAATTAGTTTGGAAATTAATTGAAGGAATAAAAAGTGACATCGGCATTCAAAGATTATTGGCCATTCAAGCACAAAACGGCGTAGAAGGTATTAGAGGCAAATACAAAGTTATTGCTGAAAGGCTGTCTATGAAAGTTCAGGGATATTCTAATGAACCTGACAAGCTCAAATATCTTCGGCAAATAGCCCATTCGCAAGTTTCGTAAAGTCAGTATTAATTTCATATTAGCGAATGTTTGATGAGAAAATTTATGTGAAAAGTTTCATACAAGTGAATAATATGACTAAATTCATACTAATAAACGGAAAAGTAGTTTATGTCATTAAGTCTTTGTGTGATCCATACAATAAAGACATAACTGAAAATATTATGCTCCACTTTTATTATTAAGGAATGTATACTACTAGCATTACTACTACTACTACCAAACTTACTGCAGCGTCAGACTGCTTAAGGCTAACACGCTACACACGCTCCTCCTCCATCACAATCGATGGAGAGATTCCCTTTTAAGACCCTCCCAAGAAGTTCTTATTTCCCTTAAATATTTCCTTATGATATCTGTCAACTTCATTAGCTGATAACCTGGTTTTCGTTTGGGGTACTTGTCCATTGTTCAGAAAACCCCCAAGATGATTCAATTTACAGATATACGGGTTGAAACAAGTGAGATGTTTTGGGAATATATATAGTTTGGGGCAATATATTTTCATATTAAGGGGGGGTGGGTTAAATATAAAGGCGGTGTGCACGCAAAATGTAACCTAACCTAGCCAAAATACCAACTCTATATATTAAAATATTTAATTAAATCAAAACTACAACGTAGTTTTGGTAAATTTTTCGTTATTCATATTATTGACTTACGAATAAAGTAAACATACCACTCGATGCCTCTTTTTATGCTCTTTCCGAATATAATAATCATTTTTGTCGGAAATTGAATTTTACCCCCCCCCCCCTTATATATACCAATTGAGGGTATATATTTGCACATTAGGGGGGGGGGGGAAAGTTTAAACCTACCTCTCATTTACATCTGAAACAAAATTTACCCCCCCCCCTAATGTGCAAATATATACCTGAATTGGTATATACAGGGGTGGGGGTAAAATTCATTTCCGACAAAAATGATTATTATATTTGGAAAGAGCATAAGAAAAGGCATTGAGTGGTATGTTTACTTTATTCGTGTGTCAATAATATGATTAACGACAAATTTACCGTAGTTTTTCCCTTGAGCCTAAGTTAATTGTCTCCGAATACAGACCGGTTATTGTCTGATCTTACAGATCCAAATTCTTGGTGTTTTCTGAATAATGGACAAGAACCTCGTTTGGTCCTAGATGGTTGCCAAACAAGGACAATCTTTGGCAATCCTTCAACCGCAACACGTGTCCTAGCCCTCACGTACTTTTTATCATTATAGCCCTAGAAAGTGGGATTAAACCACATTTTTGTATAGCTCTATAACAGCCTTACAACTTTTAACTTTATCGAATTAGCTCCTTTAAAAGTTTCAAGAATATTTCTAGCTATTAATTAAAAAAGAACTTTCCGAAAAATACGTTTTTCAAAGAAAAGTAGAGGCCATTTTAAACTTAAGCTCAGCAGATACAAATACCTGTTAAAATTCAAACTCAAAACGACCAGAAATTACTATTAAAGAATAAACGAAACCCAAAACGAACAGAAATTAAATAAACAATCATAGCAAAAAACATACAACAAGTAATGATATAAATGTATAAATAGATCTTAAAGCGAGTAATGCTTAGATTGAATATGAAAATCAAGCTTAAAACGAAAAAAAAATATTTTCCTATTGAAGTATAAATGAAACTTAAAACGAACAGAAATTAAATAAACAATCAATGCAAACAAACGTACAATAGATATTAATGTAAATTAATAAATAAATCTTAAAACGAGTGAAACTTAAATTGAATATGTAAATCAAGCTTGAAATGAACAAAAATCACCACAACCTAGAGTTTGGGTATCACCTCCTTCTCTCACTGTAAAAGTCTAAAACCTACTGCGTCATTGGCGTTTTACTGAAAACCAATTTTATGACAAATATTTTCTTTTATACTTAATGTTGAGAATAAACAATAAAATTGTAGTAACATTTTGAACTGATGAGCTTTCAGCAATAATATCATTATACATCAAATATTCAGTTTAATTTATTAGTTCTTTTTAAAGTTGTTAAAGACGAATATAGTTTCACTACAAACAAGTGTTGGATACTGCCTCCTTCCTTAACTGTAAATAAAAACCAAAAGCCTGCGGCGTCACTGGCGCTTAACTAAAAACGAATTATATTACAAATATTTTCTTTTCCAGTTCTTACTGTAGTTTTATTTTTATATAAAATAAAAATAAAATTACAGTGAAATAAGTTCATGAACTGATGGATCTTTCAACAGTTAATATAATTATACATCAAATATTCAACTTGATGTTGTTTATACTTTCCAAGACTGTTCAAGACGCATGTAGTTTTCAGTAAAGCGCCAATGACGCAATAGGTTTTAGACTTTTACAGTGAGAGAAGGAGGTGGTACCCAAACTCTTGTTTGTAGTGATTTTTGTTCGTTTCAAGTTTGATTTTCATGTTCAATTTAAGTTTCACTCGTTTTAAGATTTATTTATTAATTTACTTTAATATATAATGTATGTTTGTTTGCATGATTGTTTATTTAATTTCTGTTCGTTTTAAGTTTTGTCTTTCAACAATTGATATCATTATACATCAAATATTCAATTTGATGTTGTTTATACTTTCCAAGACTGGTCGAGACGCATATTGTTTTCAGTAAAGCGCCAATGACGCTGTAAGTTTTAGACTTTTACAGTGAGTGAAGGAGGTGATACCAAAACTCTTGTTTGTACCTATTTTTGTTCGTTTCAAGCTTGATTTTCATATTCAATTTAAGTTTCTCTCGTTTTAAGATTTATTTACTAATTTACATTAATATCTATGGTGAATGGTGGGCATGGAAGGGTGTTAGTTGCTTTCCAATCACTTTCGACTATTAAAAAGGGAACTAGCCATTTATATTTCCAATCGAATGAGCCTTTTCTGAAGTTTCTACGACAACGCTTTCTATAAAAACCTTATATGCCCCCAGTGCATAATTTACAACCCTTGCCCTGAGGACTGTGGGGGGGGGGGGGGGGGGGGTGTTATCCTCAAAGACCCAATTTTCTGATTTTTTAATTACATTGAACAAAATGGATATCTAAAAATTTTGATTGGATGTGTTTGGGGAAAAGAAGGGCGTGAGAGAGGGGGGCTAGTTGCCCTCCAATCACTTTCGACTATTAAAAAAGGCACTGGCCCTTTGAATTTCCAATCGAATGAGTCCTTTTTGAAGTTACTACGACTAAGCTTTCTATAAAAACCTTATATGCCCCCAGGGCATAACTTACAACCCTTGCCCTGAGGGCTGTGAGGGAGTGTCCCCCTCAGAAACATAATTTCTATCGGAAAATCAACTACGCTGAACAAAATGGCTATCTCAAAATTTTGATTGAAGGTGTTTGGGGAACTGGTGCGCGTGGAAGGGGTGTTAGTTGCCTTCCAATCACTTTTGACCCTTAAAAAGGGCACTAGAACTCTCGATTTCCAATCGAATGAGCTCCCTTTGAAGTTTTTACGACGACCCCTTCCATATGAAGTGCCTGACGGAAAAAAAATAATAAGACATTGGAGCCGATGGCCTTTACTATAGGCAACGCTATAGCGTTGTCTCTGATATATAGGATATCGCAGTACATGCCAATTAGCTGGAACCCACGCAAGAAGTGAAGTTTGGTTAATGCTAATGAAATAAAACAGAATAAGATGAAAATGTAATAGTTTAGAAACAAATTTCGGCTATATATTTGCACAATAGGAGTGGTTGGGTAAAGCACAGCATATGTTAAATACGTAACCTAACCTAGGTACCTTTTTTTCCCCCTAAACCCCAAAAAAAAAAGTTGTAAATATTGTAAAGGCAGTGACAAACCACAGTCTGTAATCCAATTCTCTATTGAAAGAAACCCGTTTGACTAGTTTCTGAAGCATCTTCCCTATATATAGTATATCGCGTGGGTTCCAGCTAATTGACAAGTACTGACATCGCTTATATGCCCTTTCGAAAACCTGCTTGCAAATAATATTTTTGTTTAATAAAAACATCCTCTAAACGTTCCTTAAAAGTTTCACTTTAATACTCTTAGCGTTATTAGTTACAGTAATCGTAGTAGTAATATTAGTAGCATATACATGGAGTCTTCTGGCTAGTTCGAAGTCCCCCGCCCACAACCTGAAAGGTCTAACTTATTAATGGAAGCCGTTCTTGAGATATTGCTGTGTAACCCTTTTGAGAATGTGCATAATCATAGTCAATTTGATTCAGTTCAATATCCGCCGAAATATTCCTTGACAGCTTCACCTTAATGCCCTTAGCTTGCGCATTAGCAGTAGTAGAATTAGCAGCAGTATGCACATAGCACCTTTTATTTTCTTCAACACACACCAAACTGTCCCTAGGATATTGCTGATGCGCCCTTTGGCAACCTGTATACAGATGGCGTGATGTGATTCAGTTCACCTTCCACCCTCAACATTCCCTGAAAATTCCACCTTCACACCGTTCATTACCGTTAGGTACAGCTGTAACGATAGTCCCAGTAATAGTATTAGTAGTAATATTAATAAGCACTAGTGCTAGTAGAAGCAGTAGCATTAACATATTGCCTTTTGGTCAGCTGAAGATTCCTCTCTTCAAGTTCTAGAAGTTTCAACTTAATACAATTAGCTGTTGCTGTCCCATTGCCGATATATCCTTTTGATAACCTATATGTTCATGTAGTTGCTTAATTTTCATCTTAATACTTTTAGCTTACAAGTGGTTGCAATAGAAGTAGCAGTTGAACTAATAGTAGTAGTTGTTGTAGTAGCAGTAGTAGTAAATGTAATTAAAATAGTAATAGCCTTAGCAGTAGCGTGCACAGGGCCGGATTTCAAGCTTTGACGTTTAAGAACCAAGCGTTTTTTGCCGCTCCGTTTTTTGCAAGATTTTCGGGGTTATTCCCAAAAATTCGGGGCTTATGGAAGCAGTTAATAGAACACAACTGATGAGCGAAAAGTGATGAAAGAGAGGGGTAATACTGAACTCTCAGGTACCGTTCTTGGGAGAAATCTGACAGTTTATAAGTGACCATGGAATTCCTGTGTTGTTTTAAAGTCACTTTTCTGTGAATAGGCAGCGTGGCGGCAGAGTGCACCTGGCGACGATAAATCACATCAGTCCAGTTTTTGTCAGGAAAAAAATCACTCAGTGATAACTTATTGCTGCCCCTGGCATTATGCGCCCCTAGCTCCGGGCCTAGGGACCTAGTGGTAAATCCAGGCCTGAGCGTGTACATATTTCCTTTTGGTGAATTGACTTTCCCTTTAAGCACTCTCTGAAAGTTCCAACTTAATGCACAAATCTCTTTTTGAGATACGCCATTTTGAAAATCTGCATGCACATAGTGTCTTTTGATTTAGTTCAAGTTCCACCTCAAATACCCCATTCTGTCAAATTTTCAACTTGATATGCGTAGCCTTAATAGTGCTAGTTTAATAGTAGCAGAGGTCGTAGTAGGAACAGTTGTAGTAATAATAGTGTTGAATTAGTAGTAGTAGCAGCAGTATTAATAGCAGTAGTAGCAGGCAGATGCCCCAGAAGTTTCATCTTGATACGCTAAGCTGTTCCAAAAAAAATTGCCGATACACCTGTATCAGCAATCCTGTATGTTATTGCAAGTTACCAATTGTTAAAATTTAAGGTTTTTATAGAAGGGATGGTCGTAAAAACTTTGGAAGGAGGCTCATTCGATTGGAAATTGAAAGTTCAAGTTCAATTTTGAAGAATCAAAGGTAATCAGAGGACAATCAGACTTTCCCTCCTAACCGATATTCCCCCCCTCCCAAATACATCCGATCAAAATAAAAATAAACATTTTGTTCAAAATAGTCTGAAGGTCAAATAACCATGCCTTTGGGGTTAACAACCCCACCAGCAGCATCTGGGGCAAGGGCTGTAAGTTAAGCTAGTTGTTCATTGCTAACACATAAGGTTTTTGCAGAAAAAAAAATTGTATTAACTTTGGGGGGGGGGCTCATTCGATTGGAAATCAAATTTCCAGTGCACTTTTTCATAGTTAAAAGTGATCGGAAGGCTTCCACCCCACCCTATTTTTTCCCCAATACATCCGATCTAAATTTTGAGACGGCCATTTTATTTAAAACAGTTCAAAGATTAAATAACTATACCATAGTTAAATAACTATGGTTCATAACCCTCAGCCTCTGGTGCAAGGGCTGTAAGTTATACAAGTTGCCTATTGTTAACATATAAGTTTTTTTTTTTTATCAAGAAAAGATGGCATGTTTGATCCTATAAATAAAAAAAAGCATGCAGCATTAAGGTCAAACCTTAGGGAAATGTCAAGAAGAATGCCAAACACAATCAAAAAGCATTTATTCCTTTATTGGTTGTGAAAAGGAAGTAGCAGGAACATTTACAATGGCTGATGGTATCAGCCGTCACATTGTTTGGAAAATATTTAGGAGCATCTTCAACTAAATCAAGAGGTACAATGTGCATCCAGTTTTAAAAAACGTTGTATCTGCAATGTGTCGAGAACAGCTAAGGGTATAAACCTGATGATATGAAGTTAAAACTTTCAGGGCAAGTTGAAGGAATGTTGAAAAAAAGGCTGGAGTGCAACCAGTCCCCCTCCCATGTCCTTTTTAGTTGCAATCTCCTCAAGGACATCTGATCAAAATTCGATATCTAGATTCACAAAGGTCAAATATTTTCAACACATATGTTTATTACTTAACGTCCAAAAGGTCCGATTCATCTAAAAAATAGAGTAATAAATCGGCTTTAATGGTTTGTGACATCGAATATTCTTTTTCTTTTGCAAAAATAAAACAAAGCTTTTTCAAGAATACTTTTGAAAGGCGTTTATATCATGAATTTGAGAAACAAACAATTTCAATAAGGTTGAACATGTAAAAATTCTAACTTGTGTTTTACCCAATGATATTACATTTTAGAGAACTGAAAATCTGAGTTCAGTGGTTCAGATGCACGATGATTCAGTTACACGATGGTTCAGTTGCACGGTGTTTCAGTTGCACGATGGTTCAGTTGGACGGTGGTTCTGTTGCACGGTGGTTCAGCTGGACGGGGGTTCATTTGTACGGTGGTTGAGTTGCACGGGGGTTCAGTTACACGAGGGTTTAGTTACATTGGGGTTTAGTTACTTGGGGGTTTAGTTACATGGGGGTTCAGTTAAATGTGGTTGAGTTGCACGGGGGTTTAGTTAAATGGGGTTCAGTTTCCCGGCGGTTCAGTTACACGAGGGTCCAGTTCCACGGGGGTTCGGTTATACGAGGGTTCAGATGCACGGTGGTTCAGTTACAAGGTGGTTCAGTTACACGGTGGTTCAGTTACAGGGGTTCAGTTACACGGTGGTTCAGTCACACGCACACCGATTTATTGTACCTTCATATACAAAATAAATATAAATAAACGATAAAGAGAAGCACAATGAAAAAATAAAGATTTAGGAATGATGAATACCGTCATCGAGAATTTGAGATGCACTTCCGACTGTGTAAACTGATATTATTTTGGTCACTTTTTCGTGCCACAAGGCACTTTTTCAACTTTTTTAGAGTGGAAAAGTGTGAAGTAGCCCTGTTATTTCCGTTTATTAATTAATTTTTAATTTATTGCTATTTGATTATTGTTAGGTATTTTGAATTGATTATTTTAAATATTATTATTTAATTATTTTTTATTTTTAATTAATTTTATTAATTAATTAAAATTTATTAATTATTTGTATTTATAAATTGCGTCCTCTACTTTGTTTTTATAAAAATAAAATTTCAGAATTACAAGAATGAATATAACCATAAGATTATTTATTTGAAAGTTTGCGCCCCTAAAATTTCTGCGCCCCGAAAAGCGCCTCCTCTGCCCCCCCCCCCTAAAACCGTCCCTGTGTTTCCTAATTCAATTATTTTATTATTATTTGAACTTGAAAATTAGGAGACTAGAGTATAATACGTTCCATTTTAAAGTTGTTTATGTATCTGTCCTTTTCCAGACTGCTGTGACTCCCGCTGTTGACGTGTCCACTGTTCCTCACGCACCAAAAACAGGCGAAGAATATGGAAAAGGTGTTGTGTTTTACTTGAGGGATGACACAGTGGTTGGTGTTTGTTATGTGGAATGTCTTTAATAGGATGCAAATTGCAAGACAGGTAATTGTGACTTATTATGGAATTAAAAATTTAACTTCTCTTTTTTTATAATTATTTTTTAGGTTGATCAGATCAGGCGTTGCCTCTAGTAAAGGCCATAAGGCTTCAATGTTTTATTATTATAATAAAGCAATATAGAAGGGACAACATGGAATTACTTGTGAGGCTAACGGAGAGGTGAAAGGGTATAATTGTTTCGATAGAACATAATTTTATGCGCAGAAATTTTTTGATGGGCATCATGGGTGCCGACAAGAGGGCAGGGCGGGCCATGCCCCCCTGTAAATTAGGAACTATTAAGTAATTATAAGGAAACCAAAGAAAAGAGAGCAGAATAGGTAAAAACCATGGAAAAAATGTTTATTGCCCCATTGTTGGCTTCCTGCCAATACATTTTCATCCATAATAAGGAAGATATAAGTTCTAATTTGTGACTGAGTAACACCTAACCAGTTTTCCACAAACATTTTTTCTATATGATTTGGTTAGAGCAAAAAAAAAACAAAAAAAAAAACAAATTCTTCATAGTAATGAATGGTAAGTAAATAACGATCCTTGTCAATAATGAAAGTATAAGAGCCTAACTATTGATAACATTCAGTCAAAGAATCAGCTTTTTATGGTGATCTTTAATATGTATTTGTTTATTAGTGATTAGTGTAGTTATTAGAACATAAGAAAGTTCGTATAATTATAGAAAATACAAGGAAAACAACTTAATAAGGGACAATTTTGGTAAGAATATGCCGTCAACTTTTGCTTGCATTGCAAGAGTATCCATGAGCTGATATATGAAGCCACTATAGTCAGAAATGTTTCCCCTGAACGGAATGCTAAGAATTTCTGTGTTTTCTCCCTGAACGGATACATTTTTTGTGTTTTATTCTCAATTTTTTTTTTGCTTCGAGGAGTGATTGTATTTATCTATTTGTCACTTTGAAAAAGATTAAATTTTTTACACTTATGAAATATAAAGGTGTCAAATTACTGGCTTTTGGCATTCAAAATGTAATTAAAAATATTGAATCAAATATTTTATTTGGTTTTCTTTATCTTAGTTTTAATGTTTTACTTTGAATAAACTACTTTGATAATGCGTTACTTTTTATAAACACTGAAAATAAAGGCATTAAGTATTTTGGTGTTTGATAACCAAATCGGCATTGCTCAAAACAACTTAATACTGGGAATTTATATCTTAGTTTTTTTTAAGTAAGCTATTGTTTTGTGTATTTTTTGTAGCTACTTACTTTTTTCATTTTTAAATACTTTTACTTTAATTGACACATTTTTTCCATTATCTTTAGAAAATTGTTTCTCTCTAAGCTTCATTAAATAAAGAAAATCAATAATTGTACGTTGATACCGTTCTACGTTTAAATTTGCAATTTCAATTTTCGATAAAATTTGAATATACTTAAAAAATTGGCATTGAATAGTAATTTTGGTGAAAAGTCCTTATTAATATTACTATTAAAGAATTTTGGTTGGATGAAAAGGAGGATTATTGTTTGGATGGATGGAAATTCCGCAAGACTTTTGATCTGTTACATAACTGAAGCAATCACAACCTCTACACTAGGATTTTCTTATCGATAAGTATATTACATATTTTTTTAGTACTTCATATAAATAGAAAAATAAAAATATTACTATTGAAAATTGTTGAAAACTAAGTTCCTAGCAGTATTTGCCACCCCAAAGAAATTTCATGGCGGGGCTGATGATGACCTGCCTTGTCTTTTCCACCTCTCTGCTGGTAGATATGGGAATATAATATGTTAGCTGTACAGAGAAACATTTTAATTAATTCCTACTCCCCCCTTCCTCTTCCAACATTTATCTGAAGCCTCATGAAGAGTAAGCATTTTGTCCATTAAAATGTACTTTTGTAGGAATCTACCCTACCCCCACTTAAACAATGACTCATCCCCACCTCATTGTAGCTGATGCGCAATTACAGATCACCAAATGTAGCATAATTTCATTACAAATAAAGTGAATCAACTTGGTTGAACCCAGTACTACCACCGAGTGGCATTACTTTTATTGCAACTGGGGAGCCTAAAATATAGTTGCTGTTATTAGCTTCTCAGGATTTTAAATTGATTGCAAATTCGTCCTCTTCGGGATAAAGTCGTAGTTTGGTGCCCTAAACCACCTAAACTGTCACCCAACCACCACTGCTATTTTGGCGTCTGCCCCCCCTCCTGGAAAATTTTCTGCCGGCGCCCTTGGTGGGCATTTTTTTTGGGAAAATGTAGGCATGAATCGGTTCTTTTCTGAAAAAATTGGTAATGTCTTTAGTAAGGTGCAATTTGCAAGACAGGTAATTGTGATTTATTTTGGAATCAAAAACATAATTTCTCGTCTTTTAATCATTTTCTTTAATGCAAATAATAAAGCAATGAAGAAGGGACAACATGGGAATTGCTTATGAGACTAGCAGGGAGGACTACGTTAAAGGAGATGATAGTTCTAGTTAAACATTAATTTTATGTATAGATGTTTTAAAAGACATTTCTTGCAAAATGGAGGCATAGATTTGTTCTTCCATTTAGAAGAATCTCAAGTTTAGCTTTGCCCACTTTACCCAGGTGAAATTCGCTTAAAAGTAAGATTAATCTTATCTAGGATACTCTATCTATGGATGGTTAGTGCTAGTGCTAGACACAGGTTAGTGCTAATGTCATGAAAATAACTTTTTCCTGAATTATTTTTAATGACACAGAAACTAGCGAAAATTGATGTTTTTCTGATTTCTTAGTGTTTGATAATGCATCAAAATTCTCATTAATCATGCTGTTCACAATTCTTTTAAATGGCAAAAGTCATATTACCGACTGAAAAGAAAAAAATCAGCAAAAACTGCGTCAATTAAATTACGAGGGCTATTCAGAAACTAGGGAACGTTCCCGTCTGACGCCGCTAAGCACGTGGTGATCACGTATTTTTTGGTGTGCGCGTGCTCGTAGCTTCAGTCGGGAGTCGGCATCCAGCCGTGAAAACGAGAACATCTCGGTGCTGCCCGTTTTCCCAATATTCCAATTTAAAATGTGCGCTGCAATTTCAAACCCCGCCAGTTGGTAAGTGCGGTCCATAATACGGTTTCTGTTAGCAAAAAACCGATAGAAATTCATCCGCAACTGTGCGAAGTGTATGGCAACGACGTAATGAATGAAAGTTTAGTGCGAAAATGGTGTATCCGGTTTAAAAATGACAGAACCAACGTGCATGATGAAGAGAGGAGTGGACGCCCGAGCATTGTGACAGACGATCTTCTCGCCAAATTTGATGAGAAGATTCGTGAAAACCATCGCTTCACAATAACGGAGCTTTTGCTTTGCTTCCCACAAGTTTCACGGACTTTGTTGTTTGAAATTGTGACTCACAAGCTTGGCCACCATAATTTTGTGCAAGATGGGTGCCAAAAATGCTTACATATCTCTATAAAGGTCAGTGAATGGGAGCAGCCTTAACATTTCTTGACACCTACCACACACATGGTGATTCTTTACTGGATCGAATCGTAACGGGTGACGTGACGTGGGCGAAGCACGTCAATTGCGAGACAAAATTGCAGTCCATGGAGTGGGGGCACACAAGTTCCCCCAAAAACGACAAAAAATTTTGCAAACCTTGTCAATGAGGAGGATTATGGCTACTGTTTTTTTGGGATAGGCAAGGTGCCCTGCTTATTGACTTTCTCGAGCGTGGTGCAACAATCAACTCTGATCGGTACTGAGCATTGCGCAAGCTTAGAAGAGCTGTGCAAAACAAGCGCCGAGGAAAGTTATCGTCAAAAATTTTGTTTTTTTCATGACAATGGTCGACCTCACACGGCAAATCGAACTGCAGAACTTCTTGACTCATTCAAATTCGAGATTTCCCCACATCCACCCTACAGTCCCGACCTAGCACCGAGTGATTTTCACTTGTTCCCGAAGATGAAGAACTGGCTAGCGACACATTGTTTTGATGACGACGACGAGCTCCGGGCGTGCGTCATTGAGTGGCTGAGATCGCAGGCGGCAGATTCCTATGACGAAGGAATTTCAAAGGTTATCCACCGCTACGATAAGTGCCTTAATTTGTTTGGTGACTATGTAGAAAAGTAGTATTTTGGCCACTCTTTCAGATGTATATAAATAAAATACTATTCATGTACCTAGTTTTTGTTTTATTACAGAATGTTCCCTAGTTTCTGAATAGCCCTCGTAGTATTTATTGGTTAAGATGTACTTCTTTAAACTTATAGTTCTTAATATGTCGATTGTCAAGGACAAGAAAATGCATAGCAGGAGAACTAGTTGACGAGGCTAACGATGTCGTATATTTTTATGTTTCCTGTGTAGTTCGTGCAATTATAATCTTATAATAGTTGTCTTGTAGATATTGGGTGTAGCTAGGAGGAGAGGGTGCACCAGTCCCAACGAAGCCCTGTCGTCCCACCACTAGAATCTCCAATTGAATATAAAATTAGTTAAATTTGAAATTAAAGCTAACACTACCTTGGTCTTCAGAAAAACTTCTATTTGCACTCATTACCAGGGCGCGCAAACAGGGATGAATACCGTTTTTTGTTTTTCGCCAAAAATGTCTCAGTAATGAAAATTTATGTTTAGCGAAAATTTTTGCTTGTGTGAATTGATAATTAAAAATATTTAATAATTGAATAAAATTTATTCGTTTAATATGTTGATAAAATCGTAGTTAGTTTAACGTTTTTTTTTTCTAAAGTAAACATTATCAAATAAAAAGAGTAATACCATTAAATTCTTGTTTTACTCTCTTTCCAAACATTACTCCCTCAAAGTTTTAAAACCATCTCTGAAGCCGTTTCCAAGATATTGTAAGCAGTTTTAAAAGTCAGGTTCACAAAGCGTCCTTTGATTCAATCCGTCACGCTTGTCGTTTTCGAACTAGACTCTTACTTGTAGGTAGGGATTTTTCTACGGGGAGGACGTCATAGCGACCGGTCTGTAAGAGATTCCTCGAAATACAGCTAATTAGGAACAAAAAAGTTTTAGGCACATTTGGGGGGCCCTCTACCTCTACGGCAAAATGTCAGTTTAAATCATTAAAAAAGTTAAAAAAAATGTTAAAAAATGTCAAAAAGTTAAAAAATGTCAGTTAAAAAAATGTCAGTTTAGATCGATTAAATTAGTATTTATTGGTTAAGACGTACTTCTTTAAACTAATGATTCTTAAATATGTCGAGTGCCAAGGATAAGAAAATGTGAACTAGGGGAACTACTCTAACTACTAGATGGGGGGGACTAGTTTCTTGTGCAGTTCGGAATAAAAATAAAATCACAGTCGGAATGTTCTTCTTTTAATTTTGTTTTGTTTATTCTAAAATCCTGAACAACGAAGTTTGGATTGGTAAGAGGTTGTTTAGGGGGAGTGGTGAAATATGTTTCGAAAATCTAGGGGGGAGGGCAAATTTATCATTTAAAAAAAGTAAAATGCCAAAAAAAGCATTTTTCAATGAAAATCCCCCCTCCAAAAAATTCAAAATCTACGAGGTTGTGTGTGTGTGAACTTCATATTTGATTTGGGGATTCTTGTGGTGGAACGATAGGGTGTCATTTGGACTGGGACACCCCATTTTCCTAGCTACAATCAATATCTACAAGATAACTATGCATTATAATTGTACGAATTACGTGGGAAATTCCTAATAATCGTCATTCAAACACACCCAATGTCTTTTAAAAAGCGAATTGTCTTAAACTGATGTAGACGGTCGTTTTTCTGATAATCTAAAGAATCGCGAAATCAAATGTAAGTATAAGACCTGACAGAAGACAATAAATTTGCCCCAGTTCGTCCTCTCGTAGAAAAATCCCTAGCTATAGACAAGTTCGTAGATATATTTTTGCGCACTACGAATAGTTACTTGTACCTATTCAAGTAATAGACAAGTAATGAATAGACATTTTTAATGCCTTGATGTTTTATGTTTATAATTTTTTTTTTTTTTTGGGGGGGGGGTCGACCCTAGCCTGGGTTAGAATCGTTTGTTGTGAGGGGTGTTGAGTTTGTTTAGTGTTTCTTGTGGCTTGGTTTCAAATGTATATTTGGAATTTTGTTTAATTCATTGGATAGTCCTATATCTTCTTTTTTTTTTGGGGGGGGGGGGTGTCTCTTAAAATCCATTATTGTTTGGGTCTTTTAAATATTTCTTTCTTTCTTTTGTTTTGTGTGTGTGTTTTGAGTCTTTGAAAGGTTGAAATGCATTATATTGAAAATAATTTTCTTCTCTCTTTTTTTTTTTAGTATTTTTTAGTATTCGTCGTAAATTTATTGGTTGAATAAATTTATTGATTGATACCAAATGAGTATAAAACTGCGCGTTCTGGTTCAAGGGCTCAATATTCACTTCTAGTACATCCAAGGTTAGGTTTATTCACTCACTACCGTCTGAGAATCTTACTCGTCTCGTGCCGCTGTCCTTCAAACTGACAATCCGTACACGTTGGCACACAGCTGGGCTTGATTACTTGAAGTAAAAACGCCTTGACAAGAGTACTTAAATTCCTTTCACGTGAATGATACGAGTTTTAAAAACGACATCACTGCTTGAAAGTAAAGAAATAGTATCATTGCAAGTTCATAAACTGAATTGTAACTTTAACTATAATTCACTGAACTTTAGTTTTCACCAAAATATAATTCATAACTGAGCTTTAGCATAAACTGGACATAAACTGAACTGTACAAGATTAGCTTTTTAGGTAGACGAAACATTGTACTGGTCAGTACAATTTTTGCAAGGGCGTCAATTTGCGAGAATTTAGGGGGAGGAGACAAAATCTATTGTTCAGAATCTTGGGGGAGAGAAAATTCGTCTTTCTTTCAATTAGAATGCGAAAAAAGATATTTTGAATGAAAATACTCCCAAAGAAGGTATTTTTCTAAATTTAGGGGGGAAATAAATGCTCCCCTGATTTCCCACCGTGACGCCACTGAATGTTGATTGTCGCTATAGATTTTGTCATATACTTGGATTACAATTAATTATATGGTATGGATAAAAGTAACCATATTTATAGTTAATATTCATGGCTCCATACCAAAAAAAATTTAGTGTGCCTGAGAAAAGTAGTTTTTTCCATCATTGAAACTAAAAAATTGAATTTTTTTCATTTCTTTCATAAAAATTCCATAAAAAAGAAAGTATTCACTCAGTAAATCCAAAGTTATGTTCTTTTACAAGGTATTTAGCAATCAGTTCCTTGAATTAGTTTATAGGCTTCCTCTACAACCAGTTGGGGCATCTCCCTCCACTCGTCTATTCGTTGGTAATTGGTATCATACGCTTCTCTTAGTAGATTGGTTAACTCATTTCAAAATTCCCTTTCTGTCTCTCCCTTAATTTGCCTGATTGATGATTAATGTGGTATGTCCCTCGAAGGTAAGTTATAGCAGCCGTGTCTTTTCCATCCGCGGGAGGAATTCATTAAAGGCCCATTAACAATGAGAATTAACCACAACCGAGATTTAGCTGGCTTTAATTTGCACCTATCAGATTTATCATAAAAGTTTATCTGTTTGTCTTGAATTAGCGCTAGTTAAATCATTTTATCGGTAAAATCTCATTGTGAATCCGACATCATATTTACTCTTTGGGTATTAACAAATTTAAAATATGTGTTTTTCATATTGTGCCAGTTTTGGAAAACTACTCTAAATTCTGTTTACTAACTTGTTTCCTTTTATATTTTTTCATATGCTCCTGCCAACTTTTGTTCAATTAGATAAGAGCGTGATATGAACTTTTCTTTTCTTATCTTTTTTCAAACAAAAAGATCTTTCCTGTGTCGAAATAAAGGAAATAATCTATATAATTTTACAAATGGTCCTACGAATCGAAGGGAAACGATTCTGTGTAGTTTACATCCTTAAGTTGCATAAGGTGATCTGAGTGTTGCCTTTGATTGTTTCCAATATAATTATTACATGAATGTTGTTCAACTTGAAATCAAGGTCTAAAGCAGTTCTTGAACTAAGATTTTGATTCAACAGCCTTTTCCTGTCTTTTTTTTTTTCTTTTATCTTTTCTTTTTCTTTTCGTTTCACCTTTGCTTTTCCTTTGTCGGTCTGTAACATTTTCTAATTGGTTCGTTAACGTCTTTGTAAAGTGGCTTAGTGACTGCATGTAAAGTGGCAGTTCCATGATGAGGGATAAGAATCAGAAGACCAATGCAGATTTAAGATTTAAGTTAATAATTGTAAAAGAACAAATCTCGTTTACAAATGATTATCTATTATTTATAATGTAAAAATCAACTGTCCAAGAGTGTAAAAAATTTTGTTTGTTTTTGGTTGTGTTGTTGTTGGTCTTTCCCTGTTGTTTGGTTTCTTAGGTTTTTTTAATTGTTTTAATTTTTTTTTTATCGGTTTTTTTTTCGTTCAGAAAATGTGTACATGTTTTTTTTTTTTGTAAATTTCCCTCATAGCGCTGAAGAAGGGAAGTGATAGACCTTCCGAAATATTAGTTTTGTTTCGTCTAGTATTTTCGTTGTCCCTAAAAATAGCCCATTCTCTATCTTTATTTGTTTAATTGTATTTTTCGTAAAAAAAAAGGCAAGAGGGAATGGAAGAAGGCCTAAAATTTAAAAATAATGTATATTTTTTTTCGCCAGAAAAATGCCACATTTCCCCGTACATTTCACCTTTTTTGATCTTATACTGGAGGGGAAGGGGCTGAAATCCCCCAGCCCTCATCTGTGGCCTCCTTTGTTTCTTTTTAACCTTCCGACATTGACTCAATTAGATAAGAGCGAGACAGGGACACGTGTCTAGCCTCGTGCTGCATGCCGCCATTTTACGATATATTATATAAGTATTCCGATAAGAAGTTCTTGTACACTTTGTTTCAGCTTTTCACATGTTTTTTGAATGGGAAGAAAGAACGTCAAAATGTATTTTTTTATTATACATTATATAAAAAAAAGTATCCAAAAATTAATATATTCGACTTGTCCTATCTGCTGATTGGGTGGTTTTATATTGCAATTTTTTTTATTTTTATATTTTAGGATTCTCGTTTTGTTTTTTTTTCTGTTAGCGTAATAGATGTAGTTCGTTTCTTTTCTTTTTTTTTTGTCAATAAGTGATCAATCTTGTTTTGTATTGATTTGACGGGTTTTTCCAGAAATGAAATAAATGCGTTTCTGAGAAAGAATTGCTAAACTATTGGAGAAGTATTACTAAGTTGGTGATGGCTATGTATTTTACATTTAAGCTAAAGTATTCAAACTTTTGTATCGATAATTGAGACTCCCAATTGAGCAAATTTATTCTTGAGATATAATTACGTATATGATAGCATTTATGATTTAATAGGTATTTTAGCTGATGACAGAGTGAATCGTTTTAGATATATATTGTCGCCTTTCTTAAAGATTCGTCTTTTTAAGTCATTTCTCTATCAAGAAGCATTTTCGATTCATCTTTAGCCTTGGTAAAATATTCTTTTCTTCTTTTTAGGTGATTAAGGAAGGCCGAACAGCCAATGAAATCACTGAAATTGTCAAACTATTCAACATTTACGAAGATCATTGAACTTCTGAAACGTATACCTGAATATTTTGTCAAATATTGTTTCTTAGAAAAAGATGGCGTTTATCCAATTTTAAAGTTATCAAAAACTTGCCGAACAAAAAAGGCTGAAATAAGGTCCGCAAAATGGAGATATTGAAGTATGAGGTTGGAGGAATATTCAAAGGAGTCACTCAAGTTAAATTACTCAGGAAATCAAAAGAATCTAATGTCTATTCATCCTTGAAAATCGCAATTTTGCTTAATAAATTATGAAGTTTTTTTAGGGCAGCACGACATTTTGTCAGTGCTCCCTTATTGAATCATGAAATAAAAAAGCAAAACTAATTAGTTAAATTTGACAACGCTTTTGGTCCGAAAAATTCAAAATGTAACAGCGCGTTAATTCCCAAAGTCAGTTACGCGTTCCAAGGAAAACAAAAAATCTTTTTAAGTTGTTTGGTACTATATTTTTTTTTTTTTTTTTTTTTTTTTTTTTTTTTTTTTTTTTTTTTTTTTTTTTTTTTTTTTTTTTTTATTATAGTTTAGCCCGAGCTACTACCAAATGCTGCATAACTGCAAATGAGGTCTTTCTCATTAAAGATTGAATTCTGGATTTTGAATTCCTAATTTTCCTAGATTTTAAAAAATCTGTAGTTGTGTAAGTTTCCACTTAACCAATTCAAAGACTTCATTTTCACTGTCCTCGGTACTTCAAGCTCAAATTCATTGTATTATTAAGTTCATTGCATTATAAGCTAATTGTATTATTAAGCTCATGCTCATACTTAATTTTTACTGTCCTTGATACTTAAGCTCATACACATTGTGTTATTAACTTCATGCTTCATTTTCACTGTCCTTGGCACTTGAAGCTCATATTCATTGTATTATCAAGCATATACTTCATTTTCACAGTCCATTGTACTTTAAGCTCATATTGATGACATTACTAACCTCATTACATTCTTAAGATCATTGTTTAAGCACATACTTATTGTATCATTTAGCTCATTGTATTATTAAGCTCAAAATTCATTTGCATTTTCCTTGGTATTCTAAGCTCATACTCTAAATCGAGACTGAAGTTCGACAGATGTAGCCTAGGGTAATAATAAAAACATAGTAGAATTCAAATTTGAGTACATAGACGAAGTGAAATTGCATAGTAAAATATTGTTTTTTTTTCGACGGAAGCTGAGACGAAGCAACAATCGAAAAATTAAATCACTCCCACTTGATGTGCTGTTTGATCGCTCACCAGAATACCAGTAGAAGATGGTCAAAAGGGTATCAACATCGTCAAAAACCACTGCCCTTTTTTTTGTTCTAAGACTTACGGAAATATTGTTCAATACCCACTGTCACAGCTATTAAGGAATGTTATATCAAGCGAAAACTACGTCCTATATATTTATTTACTCTCTTTTGACACATGATCTTCCAATATACGATATTAAACTTGGCATTCTGCTCAAAATTCTGATATTTGACGAAATAATGGGGTATCGAACATTATGGGAATTTTGGATAGCTTATGTCAAGCAAGAGTTACGTCCCATTTATCTATGTGTTGTTTCTCTATATATGATGCAAAAACTTGGTAGTTTCTTATCTCTGATCGTCTGTTTCGTTTTGTAACAAAAGAAATCATGAAAAAGTGAATTTTGAACTTTAAAACATATTGCTGTTGTGTTTGAAACTTTTATTACCCGTTGTTAAAAAAATATGTATATGTAGCCTAATGCAAATGGAAAGTAAATGTAAATATAAAAAAAATGCAAATGGCAAGTGTAGAGAAGTAAGCACGACAGTGCATAAGAGAGTGGGAAATGCTCAAGAATCATAATCCGAAATACTTTCTTTTGATGAGTCTCGTACAATTTTTAGTTTTTTTTAAATAAGTGATAATAATACTTACTTGCTTACGTAAGTCCCGTTTTGTTCTTGCGGGTACTTCTTGGGGCCATTCCCTTTGACAAGGCATTTACCAGCAGTAGATATGAAGATCTGTCTTTTGTTGTTCTGGAGATTTTACGATGTGCATGCAGTCAAAGTTATCAATCCATGGCTTCCGTGTTCTTCCTCTTGGTCGGCAGTTATTCTTTTAACATAACCAAACCATCATAATTGCTGCCGATTGATTTTATCAAGAAATAGCTTGGGGATTTCAGCTGTCTTAACACTTCTTCGTTGGCTTCGGGCTTAGCTTCATACCCGAAACCAAAAAGCGTATTCTGTATTCTGTATTTCAAAAATGGGTTATTTTGCTCCCAAGGTTCATTATTTTAAGTGCATTATAAAAAAGATGTTTGCTTCACGGAAGGAGGCTGGTGGAGATCAAAGATGGACGAAACAAATATTTCAATAGCTCTGACTCAAGCTCTAGGTGTTATCATTGTAAGACAAACAACTTCTTTCCTAACAAATTACTATTTAAAAGAGAGAATTAGGGCTAAAGGAACTAGGATTTTTCATGGAATTCCATGACTAAGACTATTTCTAGGACTTTTATGGATCAGCTCAAATATCAAATCCTAAAAATCCTCGATAGTTTGATTCAAGTAGCTCAACTAATTATCCTTAAAGTATTAAAGGAAGTTTTTTTCTGAAAAGCGATCCTTATTAAAAGTTGGGAGGCACCGAAGGGGTTAGTTTTGTAGAGTAATTTGTTTATGCTGGACCAGAGACCTGACCTATTTTAAAGGCTCTCTAGTGTAAAAGTGGAAAGTGTTTGATTTCAACCAAAGGGGTTAGATTTCAGATTTAGAGCTATTTTGGCAGATTATCTATGATAAGCTTACCAAATTACTTACTTACCAAATTAGCCTGGAAAGACTTCTTAAGGCCCTATTTGACAGAGGGGAGATTTAAATTCGGACTAAATTTGGATACAGGTGCTTCGTCAGATTGGCAGTCTAGAATTTTGCTATTTTTAGCTTTTTTTGCTTGACAGATTCGTAACTGAAAACGGCGCAAAAGTAAACTACATCAAGCTAAAGTGCAATCCCACCCGAGTCCCCTAGATCCACCACTGGCTTCAATCGATATTTGAGCTAAGGTATGATTGTATTTGCAATGTCCCTAGATTGTAGGGAGACAGAATGCCGAAGCTGATGCTAAATGAAGAGCAAAGTAAGAGGAGTCTGTAAGGGACATACTCAGATCATTCCTAGTAGAGAAAGGAATAGGAATATTAGTAGCTTGAGGACGGCTGAATGAGTGCCATACGTCTGTTTACTTCAATGGATCCTTTCTAAGGGGCAGAATGACAATGTCCAATGAAAGGGTGACTTAAGAAGGTAAAGAAGACTCCGCATTGGGAAGAGAGGCAAGAAGTTCACTTTGGATTTACACTTTATGAATAAGTGCGAGTTTCTTTGATATTATAAGTTTTAAGTTGTATATGGTTGTATTCCTGACAAAAATCAATTTGTGTTATTTTTTATATTTACTCCTTATTTATTCTATTTATAAAACCATAAAGCCAAGTAAGAGCACATGTCATTTTTCTTATACCATAAGACCATTCCTTTTTGAAAAAAAAGTTTCGTGAACCCCAATATGAGTGGTAAGGGACCACAAAAGCACATAGAGGTTTTCACCTTAGGGGTGATCACGGTGTTTTTTTACTAGGGATGGGCAAAGGAAAGATGTGGAAAAGCAAAGATTTGCAAATTTTTAGTTACCAGGCCCCAAAATCTATGAATAAGTACTTACATACAGCTTAGGCCTATTTAGGGTATGCTTAAATGTTACATCTTCTTCTAAAAGAATCTTTGTGGTGACATAGGCTTCCAAAGTGTTTACTACCGAGCAGAGAAGACAAAAACAACATGCCCTTCACTCTGGCACTTGCGTCGGATGGTGTCACACGGGGTGGTTCTCACATTTTGTCAAGCTCGACCTCATCGACCCCTCCAATAGGTGAGTAAATGAAAATATTAGAGAAATCCTGAAAATAATAACTTTCTACGTGTGTCCCTGATATTACTGCTATTACAGGGTCTGACCTTACTTCTAGTTGGAATACTGTAGAGGGCAAAGTATGGAGTTTTGGACGTTTGTCAATAGTTTGGAGCCTGGCGGTGTAGAATCTAAACAAGAGAAAACAAAGCAAGCTTTTTATTGTAATGAATAGTGAATAATAATAATATGGAAGCCCTTTTTACGTCGCACAAGAGATAGCGCCACATTAAAGTATCATTCTCTGTCATCCCCTGCTGCCAGACAGCAATGCTGGCTTGGCCAGGGCAAAGCCATCATCATCAAATAGCCAAGCTGTTAGCCAAATAGTCGAGCTATAATTTTTTTTTGACGTAACCTCCCAGTTTCAGTAGCCTTACTGCAACACGTTGATGCATGTCCTTATACACATATATATACACCGACCATATGAAATAAGCATTCATTATAGATTGTTTATACTGTAATACAATCGGATATGCAGCCAGGAGTGACAATTCAAGAAAGTATGGCGGGGAAAGGCAAGTCTTTTTCAGTTAGTTTTATGAAAAACAGAAAAAGGAATATACAAAATCTTAGGGGAGAGGGTTAGTAAAATCTATGCATTGGGAATTTCCCCCTCCGCTACTCCCCCTAATTGGCGTCCTTGTTTACAGCACACCAACTATTCGGGAGGAGCTCAGTGGCAGGAAGGGTCGCATGAAGCTTCAAATAATGCATTTTATACCCAAATTTCGTGTTAGTTTCTTCAGATTACTTAGGGAGGGAGGAGGGGCTACCCCTAAATTCCTTCTTATGTAGAAATTATGTTTGGACTAAGCGTGCAATATGGCTGTTGAGGCCATAACATTTCCCCTCTCATAGCAGACTTATTTTCAGTGTAAAATAAAGTATCAAATTTAGCACATAAATAAAATAAAGTATCAAATTTAGCACATAAATAAAATAAAGTATCAAATTTAGCACATAAATAAAATAAAGTATCAAATTTAGCACAAGGGCACTAGTCTGCGTACCTGTGCAGAAGTTCAAGGGATGGGTGGGGGCATCTCTTAGGAAAAAGTATGTCTAATGATATCCATACCTTGAAAATTGTTAAAAATTTACAAGAAAATGATTTCTGGCGTTTCAGGCACTCCCCTCCCAAAATTGCATTTCTGGGGGGACGCTGTTTCTTAGGGGTGATCATTGTTTTCGGACTGGTATTACTCAAAAGTTAGATTCCAGCGTAAAGGTTGGGAGGCTAACACCAAAGGTTCCACTGCTTTTCCATAATACAAAAACGAAAAAAAAACATCAAAAATAATGAAAACATAACTTCTTTTGTTTTTGTATAAAGGGGCTTTAGTCCTCATAGTGGGGATACACAATAACCCTGAATATGGTATCACAAACTGACATAAACTATATATAAGCAAACAACTTTTTTTAAATGAAAACAAAGAGTGACATTAAAATTTATAACGAACAGAAATGATCCTATACGATGATCGTACATGAGTTACGCTGCTACCTTCTCTAAGCCCTTTACTTTTTATGCTAAAGCTTCAACACATAGATATTGATCGTAACCTACTTAAAAAAAAAAAAATTAGTCCGGAGAATGGGAGTCTTGAAGGATGGTAACCCCACTCAGAAATAGAATAGATTTTATTCGTTCACGTTTAAACATCGCTCTTTACTTTCTTTATCAAAATCTGATCAAAAAACTATTTCAGTTATTTACTTATATTTCTTTTAAACAAAAAATCAAGTAAGCCAAAGCTTGTCGTAATCAATTTACAAGAATAATGAATGTCACACGAGGATAGCGTGAGGCATGTTATTCCAATTAAACGGGAAAAGAGCAAGGTTCAATGAAAATGTGAAAAAACATGTAAAAAAAGAGCTTAATTCTATTTTTCAAAAATCGCAATATACGATAAAAAAAAAAAACATTACCACCTAGTTCAGTCGAGGTATATCCACAAGAATATCTAATTTACTTGTTTGATGTGTGATGATAATAATGATGATCGGCACAATTTTCTGTGCACATGTCAGGACCTCCAATCTTCAAGGGAAGAATCTTTGGAGGACATAATAATGCTACTTCTGGATATCTTGAATAGTACAAATCACCATAAAATTAAACAAATAGGAACATTTCTAAATACAATGTTAATTGAGAAAAAAAATTCATTTAGTGCTTTTATACTTGAATATACTATTCATCGATATTCCAAATTGTACAAATTAAACTTGCTAATTGGTTTTGACGAGCAACTTTAAAATGAATACATTTTAAATATCTAGAATCAGCATAAATAACTGATTTTAAGGGAGAAAAAACAGGTATAATTTATATAAAAAGTGGCTAAGAGCATCTTCTATATCTTAAATTCTGTAATTGGAAAAGCAGTGTGGTCTAAGAAATTATTCAAGCATAAATAACGGATTTTTCGTTGCATAAATTTTAATCGAAGCTTAATTTTTCAAGAGTTCAGGGAAACTACTACTCCCTCCATTTAGTGCTTTTGCACTTTAGTTTTCATTGTATTTTATTTTACTTTCCTAAGTGGATTTGTTTTATGGCCGTTCATCTTGAATACATCCATGTATCTGTTAATAACTATTTGCACAAATAAGATTTATAGTTCACTAGCCATAATTTTCTGTCCAATTTATCTGCAGAGAAATGCTATTTGGTTTATACTGTAACTAACCATGGTGGCGTTATAAAGGATTTAGAAAATAGAAGTGAAAAGGCAAGTGCTCAGCTTGGATCGTCCATGAGCATCAACAAGAACATTGCCGTTGTCTGCGTATAATTGATTCGTTCAATCGTTTCTTTACTGAAAATAGAACTAGATCTCGTAATTATGATCGATTGAAGTCTCTCAGAAATTTCTACAATTTTCTTTACCATGAGACAAACTATTTGGGGAGACGAAATATTTTTCTTTTCAAAATCTAGGGGGAAGAATTTTCTATTTTATTTTATCTATGAAAAAATGAAAAAAGGTATTTCCAATGAAAACACACAAAAGAGTATTCGTCGAAACATAAGGGAGGGAGGCATACCCTCTCCTACCTTCTCCATAATTGACGCTACTGCCTGGTGCCATTATTCATGCTGCAACAGTATTGATCATGTATTTTCTTTTTACTTGGGAATACAAAATTTGATATTAAAAAATAAAACGGATGCCCCTACCACACTCAGGCTTGTATGTAAGATAAAATTTTCCCTACCCTCTCCGCACACCTACCAGAAATTTAATTTTTGTATGATTTTATTCACAGTATTTTAGGGGTGGTTCATATAATTAGTATTTTTTTTCTCTAGTTTGGCGCCAATCCAGAGTGTTGGATCAGTGTAGTTTTTACAAAATTTAGTAACTAAAAGATACTCACTGGAATGAGCAACGACAAAGTTGATATTTTTTTTAAATAAAAGAGACTATGAAAGCAGTACTGCTGCTCCACAGCACAACTAGGCATCTCTTTATTAATGTATTTTGTGCTACAAATCCTGTTTTACTTTTTTTTTTTTCGCAGAGAAATTTTACATCCATGTTCTTTGCGCGCTCAAAATTGTCGAGACTAGTTGAAATAGCAGACAATATATTTCACAAGTCAGGTTTTTGGCTTCTTATAAAAATTCTTCTGTCGTGCTCTTGGAAATAGTTTTCACCATCAAGACAGGTATTGTATATATTGAAATTTTCTCGAACTAGATAAGCTAACTGTACTTTAAACTAACTGTGTATTCATTAATAGATAATTATTTTTAAGTCCCGGTTGAATATTAGGAAATTCCAATATATAGCTAGATATCTTGCCATAGGAAAAGATAAAACTGGGATAACACATTTTAGTTTGAAGATTAAAAAGATACTATATAAGAAAGTGGAAGCAAGTGACTGGACCTGATTCTTTAATCATGTTTCGTTTTATCATATTGAGTGTTCTCATAGCCAGTGCAGTAGCTGTTTGCCCTGATGTCACAACGAAACCTGATTTTGACCTTGGACAGGTTTGAAATTGTTTTAACAGCGTCTTTTCTTGCCACTTTTACATACGAATGGGCGAATGACTTTATTGAACCACAAATCGAAATTCTCAATTTCAGATGGAATAACCTTACCTTATCCAGTCAGGTTTAATTGGTGATGAATAATTCTAAAGCCATTCACCCAGCTTATTGTAAATTGATTTGACAGTTTGAGCATTAATCTTTCTATTTTTCACTCAGTTCTCGTGGAATAACTCCAGAAATGGTATTTATATTTTCTTTGAGGGAGCATGGACCAAACCCTTAGGGAAAGTGAGCGGAAAATTTACAGTTGTAGCAACTAAGTGAATACTTTTAGTTTCGACTAATATTCCATGCCTTTTAAGCCTTAAGAGCCCTTTTATGTACATTCAGTAAGACTAAACTGAATGATTCAGCACTAAATGAATGATTCTGACCAAAAAATGTATACTATCATGTAACTGATTTTTTTTCTGGTTTTTTAATTTGCCTTCCTTTCCGAAATAAGTCCTATTTATAAGATAAAGCCCAATATTTCTTACGCATTCATGAATTGGGCATTAATTATTGTAATGGCCAAGATATTTCAGAAGTGGTAGTTGTTTGCTCTTAACTTTTTTCGGAAAATCTTAATTATTTTATTGAAACGGTGATTCTTAAAAATTCTAATCGGAAGTAAGAGGTTCCATTTTAGTCATTTACCTTTTGGAGTATTTATCTCGAAAATTAATATTCTGGAGTCAGTACACTTTAATATTGAGCACTCCAGCCGCTGTTGTTCATAATATAACCTGGCTAAATACTTCTAATTTTGCTTCTATTCCGCTTCTAGTAATGAGGCTGACTTTCCACAACAAAAAGAGGGAAGGAGAGAAAAGAGGAGCGAGAGTGGGACTCAATTAAGGTATTTCTCTCTGGAAGACAAAAAATATGCCTTGTAGCAGACCCATATATAGAGCTTAAATTTGAGGGCTAATCCATGGAAAATGTCTCTTTCAGGTTTCCTCACATTAAATAAGAAAAACATGCATGTTTATGGCAAATTTTGAAATTTGGTGAAGAAGGGCTCAAATTGTCAAAAATAGAATTGCTCCCACCCCCTGTAGATACAAGGAAAGTTTCGTTTAAACAAATATTTTGAAATATATTCCATATTCTGTAAATATAATTATCCTAACTTTTTTTAAGCTAAAGGTTTTGAAACAACACGCATTTCCAGCCTGATTGCTGAATTTTAAATGCATTCTCAGCCCCGAAACTATGGCAAATGTGATTAGTTTATAGAGGCCACATCTAAATTTATTAATTATTTACTTTTTCTTAAGTAGAGAAGTATTTGATCCAGTGCTAGTAAAACTGCCGCTTTGTGGAGTCTGCTGACTACAGTGGGAATACTACTATAATTGTTTTATGGTAAAGCTTATAGGCTAAAAGGGGCTAGTACGCTTAAGCATGTATAAATCAATAGCTCAATAACCATATGAACACACAGTCTACAAACTAAGTTTATTTAGTGTTTAATTGATCTCTATTCAGTTTTTTTCTATTGATTTTTTTATCACAATCTTAACGGTTTCGTTTTGATAAATATAAATCAGTTAAAAACAAATCGATGATTTTATAAATTAATAATGTAAGATAAATATGGATAATTGAAATTGTTTAATCCACTCTATGTGAAACTGCCTCTTCCTATGGTGGTGCCAGCCCTATATCGAGTAAGCTTACTATATTAACAAGCTATACTATTTATATTATTTTTATTACTATATTTATTAGTAAGCTACTAATAAAAGTGTTTCATGAAGTTTAAATCCTTATACGCTTAGCTAGGCACAACATCGAGGCACAATCATTACCTACTAATCATAATTTGCTTCCTCTTTTATTGGAAGCAAATATTTGAAATTTATGTATTATTACGGTCAGGTCTTTTTTTTTTGTTGAACGGTCTTACTTTTAGCGTGCATATTTCAATATTTATTCACACAGATAAGAAAACGCAGTTTTCTGCCTAAACACTGTATAAAAGCAAGATACGACTATTTTTTTATATGTAATACTTGGTGATTGAATGAATTCAGCGACATATTCAGATTCTACGAAAAAAACTTTACCTAGAAGAGTTAATGACTCATTTTTGGCCTGGAGTGCCTTATACGACATTCAAGCTCTCAGCCGACAATGTAACAGGAGGACTAGTGGGTGGATGGTGACTGAAATTAGCAGAAGTAGACCCTATTTGTAAATAGTACTCTTAGGGACGCTACGAGAAGGTTGTCACCCCTTACCCTAAAAAGCATACAAGTGAAAGGATTTACTCTCTTCTTATGTGTATAATTTGTTTTTTCTTTTTAGTATGTCGGCGACTGGTACGAGATCCAAAGAATTGACACGGTCTTTCAATCTGATTCATTCTGTGTTAGAGCCAGATATGAAGCCTTGGACGGTAAACAATTTTCTCTATTTGTTCTTATGTCATTGATTGATTGTCATAAAAAAATGGTTCAAGATATTGTTCCAAAGATATCGAACACTGTTTGCGTTTTTTTGCTAAGTGTTTGTTCGCCTGAAAAAGATGTTGTCCCTATTTTGGTTTAGCCTGTGAACTAAACACTGTGTTTCAACGTCATCATTCAACCGTTAATTTACTATATTTTTGAATATCAGTTATTAATTTCCACATAATAGGAGAAAATAAACTATATTAAAGAAAGTTAGGCTTATAAGTTTTATATTTAGGTCTTACTTTGTAATAAGAATGTAAAGTAAATGCTGTGCAAGAAGTGGTGAAGGTACGGAACAGAGAGTTTATCAATTAAAAAAAAATGCGAATGATAAAATTTAATATAGTTAACTGCTCAAATACAAGTCGTCTACCTCACATTTTAATATTATTGTTTGCTCAGGATGAATTCATATCACATTTCATTAGGGTAAAAAAATCGCTTTCCGGTCAATATTTTTTGAAATTCAAAAGAATGTAATAAAGAATGTAAAGTATGTAAAGAATGTAAGAAACTTTCTGGGGCCAAGCTCTAAAATTCCCGTTCATCTACTTTAACTACTTTAAAAGAATTTTTTTTCTGGAAAGTAATTGTTTACAGTCATCCTATAAGAAATTTTAATATATATGGGTGGAAATATTTCGTATTTCCTCGCCCCAAGGCGAAATTTAACTTCCATTGAACCAACAGAATACTTTACCAGTTAAATTAACCTTGTCCAAAAACTGGATGACAACTGACATGTTACTGAACGGCAGGAAAAAGAAACCAGAGGATTAACATAGTAGAGGGGGTGGGGGGGGGGGAAGAAAGGTAGGCCATTAGATTTTGAAATTCAGAATAAAACAAATACCTTGGTTACGAATCATCCGTATTTTTTAAAGAAAACTGGAGCCTTGGCGAAGAGTCTAACCACAATGAAAGATAAAATCGTGCAAACCTAAGCAGGACGGAGGGGGGGGGGGGTTAAAGGGAAGAATTTAGACGAAACTAGAACTTCATGGGGGGGGTGGTTAAGGAGTGAAGATTTGCATAGATTAGGATGGAGGAGGAGTATGTGTACCTGAATTGGCTTCAGGTGGCTTGGGACTGCAATGAATTATTATTATTGTTGCTAGTAGGATTACACAGATTGGACAAAAGTTATGTACTAATGAAAACTAGATTATCTACCTAAACAGAAACAAGGCTAAAACCACGTTTGGTTCTGTATCATCTTGATGAAGACCGCCTAGAAGCTCTTGTTTACACACGGATAGACTTATTTCTACCTTTGCAGGTTTAATAGGTTCTTTGTTTTAATTATGAGACTGAAATGTTTAAAAAAAATTTCTTTCTTAAAACTTTGTTTATCTCAGCTTTACCTGATAAGAGTTTTATATATTTTCTTTAATTACAGAGCCTGGCACTTTTAGCATATTCAACAGCGCCACTAAACCTGACGGCGAATTTATTACAATAACTGGAACTGGATATCAGACCAACTCAAGTGCCCCAGCATCTTTGACAATCCAATTTCCTGGACGTAATTAAAATTTATGATAAGTTTTTATTTGGAAGCATAATTTAATGAAACCGAAAAAGAAAGAAAAAAACAGAGAGAGAGAGAGAGAGAGAGAGAGAGAGAGAGAGAGAGAGAGAGAGAGAGAGAGAGAGAGAGAGAGAGAGAGAGAGAGAGAGAGAGAGAGAGAGAGAGAGAGAGAGAGAGAGAGAGAGAGAGAGAGAGAGAGAGAGAGAGAGAGAGAGAGAGAGAGAGAGAGAGATGTTGTTTTATAAATCCAGAAAAAACAGTAAAAAAGGGACAAGACTTTGCTACTTTCAAAACTTTTCCGGTTAGGTTCAAAATAAACACAGACCCTGGATTAAAATCTAGATTTTATTCAATAATAATAAACTAAGCTTATGCTTGTTTTGAATTTTCTAGTTCGTCTGGGTAATACTGCACTGTCAGTACCACTAGTAGTTTTTAATTTTCATTGTGTTCATTTTGAAGCGCCAAAGATTTCTTCTATTCAGCTTCCTTGTTTTTCCATTTAACATGCTGATGGGCGAAGATAGTTAAAAAAAGAAAAGAAAATCAAAATGATAATCTTAATCAAAGAAGATAAAGACTAATGGATGGCTACGGATAGAGACCTACTTAAGGAGCTCTTTAACACAAAAATATCCTCGATATATATTTCCACTAATAGTAGATATATCAGCATTGATAATGGGGGTGAAAAAAGGGGTTTAATGTGAACTGATCCAAATGGCGTTGCTGGAATATTAGTCAACTGATGCATAGCTAAGCATTTGAGAGAATGGTGCTTGATGTCCCATGTATCAACAACACAAACAAATGAGTATTAAAAATTAGGAACATCAAGATTTAAATTATTGGATGACTGCGGATAGACCAACACAAGTAATTTTTCGATACAAATCTCATTGACATAAAATCTCTATAATGTAATATGTGTTACTATTGATGTTTAGAATTGAAACAAGGACTAGTGCATGCAAAGTGATCCACAAGGCAATGCTGGCACATGGCCAATTGATGTGCACCTAATAATTTGTGAGAATTATAGTTAAAGTACTTAGTCCAGAGAAAAAATGAAATCTGATTGTTGGAGTTGGTAAAAGGAAAACTTGTACAACCATATCTATTTTAAATAATTACGAAAAATTAACCGCTCAATTCTTAATGAAAAAGACCTCTTTATAGAGTCTTTTCCTCTATGCAGTCTTTGATAGTGTGGGTACTAAATTCAAAAAGAAGGAACGTAAATGAGATATCAGCAAAAAGTAAGCTAAAAACATGTGACACCAAACGACTTAAAAAGGCTTATCTTTATTTTGAAGGCTTATTTTTTGTGGGGGGGGGGGGGGGGGGGGAATCAGCTACTGTTTGATTTTCTAAGGATAAGAACGTTGTCAAATTTAGCTAATTGTTTAACTGCATATAAAGAGTTTTCTTAATTCAACATGGAAACACTGACAAAACTGTAGCACAGCCCTAAAAACTTCATGGTTTCAAATCGCGGTTTTCAGGTATGGAAACGAAGATGGACCCAGCAGTCAAAAATGCTTTACTTTGCAAGAGCGGATCCAGGATTTTCTTAGGGGAGGGGGGCGCAAAATAGATTGATCCGATAAACTTACGTTAGGAGCAAGTTTAATTAACACAAAATTGCGTTAATTAAGTAAATTAGACATCTTTAGACTACGTTAGGGGGGCTCCCCTGGATCTGCCACTGTTACTTTGATGTCATTGGTATTTAAAATGGTTTTCTCCTCATTAACTATAGTTTCTTTTCTAGAACCAATGGGATCCTACCTTGTTCTTGACACGGACTATACCACGTATACGACAGTGTATTCCTGCGATGTTATTCTTGGAATTACAGTTGAGCAAGGCTGGCTTCTTTCTCGTACCAAGACCTTATCAGAAGACGTAATTAATATGGCAATGGAAAACTTTGTTAAATTCGGTGTTGATACTAATCAGTTTAACCAATACTATCAAGGAGATGACTGCAATTATGATTTCCCGGAAGCACCGATTAAGAATTAAGATGATTAACACAATTGTTTCCTATATTTAAGCAATAAATCTTGTTTTTATTTTAAATAATTGTTACCTTATTATGGACGGGTTTTAGCTGTTGAGTGTAAAAGTTGAAAAGATGGTTTCCTTTGATGCAAGACAAAATTTGTATTTTAACACGATTTCAATCAATGTTAAAAGTGCTTAGAATGTTCTTAATGGATATATGTATGTTTGGTACATGGTTATCTAAATTTGGAAGATTTTTGCCAGAATCTGCTAACCTGTCTATTGAAACTATCTTGTTGGATCATTAGAAATGTTCAGTTAATAAAACCTTTACAATAACTAAATGCATATTTCAAGCTTTGATATTGCTCTTTACTTTCTTTAAAATTCCAAACTCTAACAAAAGTATTGGTTTATAAAGAAGTTATGTCCTTACTTACTTGAAATAAGGAGTTCTGCTCTTTTTAAATTTCCTTGGTTCTGACATGGAGTCTGGCTCCATGTAATTGAATTTAAATAGCAATAATAATAAAAACAAATCTTTAAGGGGCACTATTTTATTTGCTCTTTAAATGCCACTATACTGCTGGCTAAAATTTTATGTTAGGATCAAAAGGCTGATGGAAATACATGACCTAACATCAATAAATTACGATGAGTCTCAGGGGGTAAAAAAATGAATTAATAATTTTAATAGCAACGCCCCCCAAAATGAACAAAAAATGAACAGCCAGTCATTAAAATCCATTGATCCTGGATTTTATCCATGATTAAATAAAAAAAAACATGATTAAAACATTTAGAATCAGCATTATAAGTCCATTCTTTTGATACATTTATTGACATCAAAATTCCGTCTTTAAAAGTTTTGATTGCTATCGAGCCGTATCGCTTGTTTTTTTTGTTGTTTTTTTTTTATTACGTATATGTTATTACCTATATGAGGGGGTTCTCTCCTTAGTCAATACCACGCTCTTTAAGTTAAAAGTTAAAAAAAAAAATAATTCACAAACCCCTGAATCACAAAGGCCGTTTAGTTAGAATAGATAGCTCTTCTGAAAACACTAAAAAAAAAACTATAGCGTAAAGAGCGAGGTATTGACTTGGTGGAGAACCCCCCTCATATACGTAATAATTTCTGTTCGTTTTAAGTTCTAATTTTGCTTCTTACTTTCAGTTGAAAAAACTTGTTTTTTTTAATTTAATTTTGATGGTTTTTTAAATAATGCTTGGAAATCCGGCGCCTCTTCATAGAAATGTCCCTTACCCCAAAGAAACCTCCTCCACGGAAAGATTCTCTCGAGTAACCCTTTCCTCAGCCCCCCCACCAGAAAAAAATCCTTCCTTAAAATGTCTGTATACTTCCCAATAACCAACACAATATGTAAGGAATGGGCAAAGTTCATAACTTGCAGCCCTTCCCCTGGGAACTGTGGGGGATTAAGTCATCCTAAAAGACATATTTATTAAATTTTCAACTATGCTGAACAAAATGACTATCTCAAAATTTTAATTGGGTGACTTTGAGAAAAAAATAAGTGTGGGAGGGGGCCTAGTTGCCCTCCATTTTCTTTGGTCACTTAAAAAGGGCACTAGAAATTTAAATTTCAGTTCCAATGAGCCCTTCTACGATATTCTAGGACCGCTGGGTCAATACGATTACCCCTGGGGAAAAAAAAAAAATAAACACGCATCCGTGATCTTTCTTCTGGCAAAAAATGAAAAATTCCACATTTTTGTAGATAGGAGATTGAAACCTCTACAGTAGGATTTTCTGATATGTTGAATATGATGGTGTAATTTTCATTAAGGTTCTATAAATTTTAGAGGGTCTTTCCCTCTTTTTTCGAAAATCAGCCAAATTTTCTCAGGTGCATAACTTTTGATGGGTAAGATTAAACTTGATGAAACTTATATATTTGAAATCAAAATTAAAATCTGATTCTTTTGATGTATCTCTTGGTATCAAAATTCTGTTTTTTAGAGTTTCGGTTACCATTAAGCCGGGTCGCTCCTTACTTACAGTTCGTTACGATGAACTGTTTGAAAATCCTGGATTTTATGCATTGATAAAATCCAGGATAAAATTCCTGGATTTTATCCATTAAAATCCTGGATTTAATCCATTAAAATCCATTTATCCTGTAAAAATGAACAGCCAGTCATTAAAATCCATTGTCCCTTTTCTTCCCCTTATATTTTTGACTAGGGGTGTCTCTGATTGGATCCAGACAAAGTGCACAGGAAACTATTACTTCTACTTCTTGGACCCAGTCTTGCAACCCTGTGCACTTACATCATAAGGCAACCCTTTTAAAGTTATTATCTATTTCAGATTTTCGAATTATTTTATTTACATTTTGTCTTGCCCTACTGTGACAACGCAATTCCTACAAATACGAAAAAAGAACATAAATAGATATAAATGTGAGCAAGAATACTAATATGTACTACACCATATGTTCCTCATATATTTTGGAACATAGGTAGAATATTCCGAAATTCCTTCTTTTCTTTATTACTTTGAATTGAGATGCATTCTACTTTGGTGCTTAATTTTGGATGTAAGGGGGAGAAAATTTATTGTGGAAGAAAGTTTACCATGAAATTTTAAAGGGGAATGCACCTAGTAAGAAGTTACAAAGTTGTCATACACAAGAGAATTCCAAATTTTGTGACATAGATAGACAAAACAGAAGATCTATAAATAGGTTAGCTGTTTCATATCTAGAGACCTTTGCTTATCGTATGTTTTTTTTGTCCTTTTCTTGGTAAACAAATACCTAAAAAAAAATAATATCTATGAAAACAAATGCCATGATGAAAGCTAATGCTGTCGACCGTGCATGTAATGAGATAATCAAAAAGTAAGTAATGTATTTCGTTTTTTTTCGCAACTATAAAACTAAAAAACAATATCCAACGCTAATCTTGCCTCAGTAGGTCATTAGAACCAGAAAAGAGCAGCAATAAACGGTTGAGAACATCAAATCCAAGTAAGGAATTCTGGCTATTCTCAGACGCAGTGAGTGTTATTTACCAAGCTTTTAAAATTTCATAAATGTTAGGGTATCCCAAATGTTTTTACCTAGTTTCATAAAAAGACATGTTTCTACTCTGGTATTAATGAAAAAAAAAAAATCCAAAAAAGAAGTTTTTCAAAGAAAAGTAATTCTCATAGTAATTCTAACTTAAAACGACTAGAAATTACTATTAAATAATAAGTGTAAAACGAACCGGAATTAAATGAGAAATCATAGGAGACGCATACAATAATTACTACTATAATGAATAAATAAACCTTAAAAGAAGTAAAACCTAAAATGAATTTTTAAATGAAACCTGAAACGAACAAAGCCATTACAAATACGGGCTTGGCGACTACCCTTTTCCCCCTTCCCTAATTATGAAAGTCTAAGTCCTACTGCGTCGTTTGTGTTTTATTGAAAACTATACGTGTCTTGAACAGACATTCGAAAGACCTAATAAAAATATTTTAAATAATTGATATATAATGATATTAATTGATGAAAACTCAACAATTCAAGATTTTATTTTTCAATTTTGAAAACATAAGAAAATTTCTAATATAGCTCGTTAGACAAATATGATGGAATAAGCTTTAGACTTTTCCGTTTAAGTGAGGAGGTGTGAGGAGTGAGGAGCTGTAGTAAAACTCCTTTTGTAGTGATTTTTTCGTTTTATGTTTCACTTCAATATTCAATTTAATTTTTACTCCTTTTAAGATTCATTTATATTTGTAAGTGTAATCTCTCCGTTTCCTATGATAGATGGTATAGTTTCTGTTCGTTTTGGGTTTTATTTATTTTTTAATAATAATATATAGCCGCTCTGGTGTTTGAACTATTATAGGAATTTGTTTCTGGTGGTCTGAATCTAATATGGCTCTTTATTTTTTTTGAAAAACTTATTTTTTGGATTTTTTTTCAAATATTTCCTGTTTGTTTTTTTAATACCAAAAATTTGTTTACGTAATGAATAATATCATTATTGATTCACAGTATTGATTCACAGTTCAAAGAGATAACACCTAGTTAGCTAAGAGGATTATAAATTGAAATCTAGTTTCTTTGAACTTGACCCAGTTTTCATCAGCATTCATTCCGCTTACATCTAAGTACACAGGCTGTGAAATAACTTGAAAAACCAGTTCCCATTGACAAGAATTGCCATGTTAAGTGGAAATCTTACTTTATAAGACTTGCTATGTTAAGTAGACATTTTGTGTGAACAATTACAGGCACTGGAATAGTCACTCGGATGCATTTGTGAGGCTCGGCCCTCAAAGAAAGATAAGTAATCTTTCTAATTATTATAACTATATTTCCGGATTAATTATGACTTCTGTTAATTTTTCTGAAACTCTACAAGAAATTAATCGAAAATTGAACGGAATAGAAATAGTTTCATCGCAGGTTCAAGAACTGAGAAACGACCTATCTGCTATTTCGTCGCGAATTGATTCGACAGTAGACAAGTTCTCGGAGGATACGTCACAATTGAAGAAAGATTACCTAAGTTTGCAAGCTGAAATGTCGGCTACTAACGTAATTGCAAATACTAGAAAATGAGTCTAAAAAGTGTAATTTGGTCCTGTATAATTTCGATCCTACAAACAAAGGTTCTTCGTTACGAGAAGATGTAATGAGAGCACTCAACTTACATGTGCCAAATTTAGGGCTGAAAATGATGGACATTAGAGACATTTTTCGGCTAAACGCTAAACAAGGCCCGCGACCGGTGCTGGTTAAGTTTACAAAGTGGTTACATTCGTGATACTATATTGCGTTCAAGTGCGCACCTGAAAAGGGCGGGTCTTGGTAATAGTCCGATTATACAAAGCGTGAATTGTCTATTCGTAACCACCTAAAGTTTTTCTTGAACGGGCTAGAGGAGAAAATAGAGAAGCAAGACTAAGAGGGACAAAGTTATATATTGGTCAACAGTGTTTTACGTATAGCTTTGATAAGCAGTCTGTAGTTGAGGTTACGAATTCCCCTAATATAGAGTAATCAGCGAGTACCATGACCCATTTTAAGGAAAATTTTGGGCAAAAGTTTCTCCGTGAACCTGGGTCTTTATCAGTGCCACATAAAAGTTTAGTAAAGAGTTTTGTTTCTGAAAATAATCGGTTTAACCTGGAAGAACCTTGCAATTCAAGATCGCGTTCTGGATCTTCATCCTTAATCAATCTTTCTTTAGTGTAGTGGAGGAGCTTAGTAGTGATAACGAAATAAATGGGGTGAACAGTGAAACTCCTGTTATTAAAAAAGGCTCCACATCAACTTTTGTCGGGCCTGTGGGGGCTCCCAAACGTAACAGCCACAAATTATTAGCCAAGATGACCACCTAAGACAGAAGAGCAAGTCGGTTAGAGCTGACGACCCTAATAAAATGGAGCCTAGGCGGCTATTTAACTCGTCACAACCCATTGGCTCAAATAGTGGATAGGATAAGCAGGGCCATGGCGCAATTTACGAGTGTCATTTAGCGCATTGGAATGTTCAGGGCTTTTCGTATCTTAAATTAGAGTGTCTTCTTAAATGTTGTGATTTTTCAGTTGTATCATTAGTAGAAACGTGGCTGGAAAAAAGAGGAGAGAATAGAAGGTTTTTCATATTTTGGATCACAAAGAAAGCGATGGCAGAATGGTAGAACTTATGGAGGAGTGGCATTATTGATAACGAATAGATGGCGAAATTTATCTCGGTTGAAAAGTGTTTCATGTAATCTAGTATGGGTGCGAGTACCTTTAGGTAGTAACTCGTTTATCTTTTGTTCAGCGTATTTACCGCCGGAAACTAGCACTTTTAGTGATGAGGATACCTAGGAGATATTAGAAAATGATATGGATCGTTTTTCAGAACAGTTTCCGTCCGATTATTTTATTTTTCTAGGGGATTTTAACGGATATACAGGGGAGGACGAAGGAGCCCGTGAGGAGGAGGTGGATCTCGAACTAGGAAAAACCAAGGGAGTTTATATGATTGAGCCGTCGGTTAGGAGGAGGACGAGTAAGGACGGTCACCGGAGAAAGAATAATTGGGGAAAAAAATTATTGGATTTTTGTGGTAAGCAGAATTTGGTTATTTTGAATGGGAGGACAGGGAAGGATAAAGGAGTGGGGGATTTTACATGTTTTTCGGGTAGATCTCCAAGTGTTATAGATTATGGGGTTGTTAGTCTGGGGCTTCTTTCTTGTTGTGTGGATTTTGAGGTTATGGCGCTGGCTGGGTCGGATCACGTGCCTATTAGGGTTGAATTAGGAGGGGGAGGATGGGCTGAGAGCCGGAAAAAGAAGTTTGGGGCTAAGGAAAAGATGGGTAATGAGCTTGATTGGAGGGAAGGTTTAAGGTTTGATAATGATAGTGAGGAGAAGTTGAAAAAGATACTAGTTGAAGATAAAGGGCTGGATTCATTTATTCAGAAGAGTGAGGATATGGCAAGGGAAGGGGATATAGCAGGTTCTGTTGATTTTTTGTCGGGGGTTTTGTATAAGATTGGAACTAAGGTGGCATGCAGGAGAAAAAAATGGTAGAAGTATTGGTTTGATGAGTTTTTTTTATAAGGATTGTGAGGAAAAGAAGAAGGAGGTTTTAGTAGCTTTTAGATTGCTTATGGCTAGTAGTAAAGTTGATCTGGAAAATAATTTGCAGGTTTTTAGGGACAAGCGAAGGGGATATAAAAGGCTACTTAAGTTGAAGAAGAGACGTTCTGAAGAGGAAGAGAGCCAAAAAATACGGGAGAAATTTAGCTTGAATGATACAACGGAGTTCTGGAAGTTAATTAGGAAATCAACAGAAAATAGAAAGTTGACTGATTCAGTCCCTCACGCCGATACCTGGCCAGAATACTTAGAACAAAAATATAAAGAGATATACACCGAAGAGGACGAAGAGAGAGCTGATGAGGAGATGAATAGTTTAGAAGAAACAGCCGATTTTGAGTTGGATTCAGAGGACGCTAAACTACTGGAACCGGTTGGACAGGAGGAAATATGGCACGCCTTGAAAAGCATGAGAGGGAATTCAGCACCGGGCATCGACGGAGTACCAACTAAGCTGCTAAAATGGTCAAGAGCATGGATACTGCCAGTGCTTGCATTGATATTCTCGGCAATTCTAAGTACACCTCTATGGCCACAAAATTGGCAGATATCGATTATGATCCCAATATTTAAGAAAGGAGAAAGAAACCTACACAAGAACTATAGGGGGATAAGTTTAGGAAGTTCTATCAGTAAGCTATTTTGTAGAGTCCTTTCTAATAGGATGGATAAATGGTTGCATTATAAAGGTATATAAATTGAATGTCAGGCAGGGTTTAGGGAAAACTATAGTACAATTGATCAAATATTTTGTTTACAGGCTTTAGCTAGCAAATATACGAGGCATAGGAAAAATAGGCTATATACGGCGTTTTTGGACATAGGGGAGCATTTGACGAAGTTTCAAGGAGTTTGTTGAAAGTGGTGTTGGTGAAATTAGGATTGCCAATTAGGTTAGTAGAAGTTATAATGAAAATGTATGAGGTGGTTAAAGTAGTAGTGAAGGTAGGTATTTCTTATTCTAGGCCAGTTTTAAGTAATGTAGGCCTCAAACAGGGATGCACTCTATCACCGCGTTTGTTTTCTCTTTTTATTAATGATATTGAGCAGTATTTTAGAAATAGAAATGTCCCTATGTTAAATTTAATGTCGCTGGAGCTGTTTTGTTTATTATTTGCAGATGACATTGTATTGCTTGCGAAATCGACTCCGGATTTGCAAAAGATGTTAGTGATTTTGGATAGTTATCTGGAGAGTAAAAAATTAGTTTTAAATATTGAAAAATCAGTTATATTAGTTTTTGGAAATGATGAAAGGGAAAAGAATAAGTTTTATTTTAAAGGGAAAGAGATGAATGAAATTAAGGATTATATTTATTTGGGATGTAAGTTCACAAGTTCAGGGAAATGGAGTGATCAGGTGCAAATAGCGAATTGGAAGGGTCAGAAGGCTTCATGGGCGTTATTGAAGAGTCCCCTTAGGCATCTAGGACCGGCAGATATTAAGCTACAGAAGAGAATTTTTGAGACGAAGGTAGACCCAGCATTGAGTTACGGTGAGGAAGTTTTGGGTTTTGAAAAAGGGGAAAAAATAGAGAGAATTTATTTAGGACATTTCAGGAGACTTTTAGGGCTAAGCGAGAAATTTAATAATCTGTGTGTTAAAGGGTGATCTAGGATTGTTTTCATTGAGGGTAAAAAGATTGGTTAGAAGGATAGGATACTGGGAAAAGGTGATTGGTTTACAGAATAATAGGTTAGTAAATGCAGCTTATCTGGAGGTGTTGCAGGATAGAAGGAAATGTTCATGGGATTCCCAGGTGAAATCAATCTTAAATAGTTGTGGGTTATCAGGTGTTTGGAATGAAGGGAAGGGGATAGGGCTGGAAGTAGGAAATGTAGCAAAACTAGTAAAGGGAGTGCTTGAAGATCAGGAGATTCAGAAATGGCAGTGTGAAGTCGCAGCCTCGGTGTCCCTCGGCATTTACCGGCAATGGAAGGAGGTCTGGGGATATGATAATTATTTTAAAGCGGGTTTAAATAGTGAAGAAATTAAGTGGTATATATCAGGGAGGGGTAATTTTCTAGCACTTGGAGAAAGGAGGAAATATTTAGGGAGGGTAAGGGTAAAGGAGGGTCCTTACTCATGCCCTATGTGCGGAGAAAATGGTGAGGATCTGCTTCACTTCATGGCCCTTGTCCCAAATTACAGGATTTAAGGAAAGAATTATTTTTTGTTAATGTGGGGACAAGTGAGTGGTTGGTTTCAGTAATGGGATCAAAAAATTATGGGACAATAAGAATGATAGCAAAGTATATAAAATTGGGTATGTCACATAGAGATAGATTTTTGTAAAAGGGGTGGGGTGAGTGTGGAAAGTATTGTTGTATGTGTGTAAGTTGTTTTCTTGTTTGTTATTTTTGTAGTCATGCCCCTTGATAGATGTAACATACATCTATCTATTTATGTTAGTTTAATGGTATCGTGTGCTTTATTATGTTTTTGTAATGTTTTGTAATTTTGCGTTGTTATTGTTATGTAGGCTACCATACTTTGCTATGAGTGTTATAATCATGTTATTATTTTGTGTGATTTTTTTTTTGCCATGGCCCAAAGTGGCTTTTATTGCAATAAATATCTATCGATCTATCTATCTATCTGTCTATCTATCGGGATCTTGGGTTTTGCTCGGGCCACAGGACTTGGCACGCGCCAAGCTTGTGTATATTTGATTTTCTAAATCCGCATTTGCACAATCTTCACGTTATTCTTCAGTTTTAACTCAAGAGGTCTCACCTCTCGGGTAACTGCCTCCCGGGAAGATATGATCTTGTTAGAGGCAAGGATGAGAATTTGAAAGAAACTCTCCAGAAATAGTTGAATACTAATATTGAGAGTTTAAAATTTCACAACATGGAAGATGGATGGAATAATTTTAGAAAAATAACTTCTGAAGTTGCTGATGATGTCTTAGGTAAGAAAGTTAGGACTTTCTTAGGGAAGAAAGAAAGAAAGTAATGATCGAGGCATTAGTCTGTTATCCTTAGGTAGCAAATCACTTAGTAATATGATACTTCTTAGACTGAAAGATGCTGTAGAAAAAGTTTTAAGAGAAGAATAGTACGGTTTTAGAAAAGGTAGAGGATGTGTCGACTAATTTTTGAGTCGTAGGTTAATAATTGAGAAGTGCCTGAGTTACCAAACACTATTGGTCCTCAGTTTCATAGATTATAAACTGATGTTCCTTTGTGTTGAATGAAGGGCTTTAGGAAAGGTCTTATTCATGTATGGCATACCAAACAAATACATTAAAGGGGTTAGTGCTATGTAGGAGAATAACACTGGTGCGGTTAAGGTAGGAAATGAGGTTAGCAGCTGATTTTGTCCTAAATCAGGAGTTGAGCAGGGTTGTGTTCTACCCCCCTTTATATGGATCAAAATGATGGATTTTGTCTTAAGAAAACACAGGAAAGGAGATTGGAGACCACGGAATCAAATGAGGAGGAAAAAGTCTCCTGGACTTAGATTATGCTGATGATTTAAGTATACTAGACAAATTTTTAGCCAAATGAATGAACTTTTAGAGGTTTTGCGAGTGTAAGGTGTTAGAATAGGTTTGAAAATAAATGTTAAGAAGACTAAGCCACTAAGGTTAGGAATATGTAAAGATAAAGGTGACGTTGGGTAACAGAAAGATGGATCAGGACGACAGTCTCACTTACATTGGTAATATCATTAGTAAAGACAATGGGAGCAGTGAAGATGTTAAAAGTAGAATAGTCAAGAGTCTTTGGGTTTTTTTACTGTTAAAAAAAGTTTGGAAGAATAGGAGAAGTTTAAAAAACCAAGATTAGAATATTGGAAGCTACAGTGATGACAGCGGTCAAATATGGCTCTGAAGCATGGGTGCTCTAAAATGTGGAGGAAGATTTGCTAGATGTTTTCAAGAGAAATTGCCTACGGATTTTTCTGGTTACCTGGCAGACAGACCGTTTTTCAACAGTAGATTATACGAAAAATGCGGTTCAATCTCGCTTTCTTGGGCTATAATTAGAGAAAATGTTGAGATGGCTAGGGCACTTTTGGCGGATGAAGGATGACAGATAGTCAAAGATTGTCCGTCTAGGGCTAAACGGAAAGTTGGTCGCTCGCGTCTGGAGTTGGATGTCACAAGGGAAGATTTAAAGGAACTGAGAACTTCTAGGGAGGGTGTTAAGAGGGAGGCTTTGGATAGATTGTGATGTAGGAGGAGCCTGAGTAGCTTTGTTGGCCTCAAGCGGCTTGGGGCGTGGTGCGTTATTAGCAGTAGTAGTTTTTCTTCAATTCAAAGTTGATTTTACTGTTTTTTTTTCTTGTAATCTTGCGTTATTTTGTGTGTGTTATCAAATCAACTTTGAATTGCAAAATCAACCTTTGAATTGTAAAATCAACTGAATTGCAAAAGAAACTAAAACTACTAACAACGCACTGCGCCCAAGCTGCCTGAGGCCAAAAAAGCTACTCAGGCTCTTCCTACATCAAAATCTATTCAAAGCCTCTCTCTTAGCAACCTCCAAGGAAGTTCCCATTTCCTTTAAATCTTTTCTTGTGACATCCAGCAACCCCAAACGCGGACGACCTACTTTCCGTTTAGCCCTAGACGGTTGGTCGAAAAGGACAACCTTTGACCATCTGTCACCCGTCAAAAGTGCCCTAGCCATCTCAACCTTCCTCTAATTATAGCCCTAAAAAGCGAGATTCAACCACAATTTTCATATAGTCTACAGCTGTCATCATCATTAATAATGATTCAAAATAAAATAGAATTCGCTTCATAAAAAAATTCTCAGATTATTTTGCAAAACCATTTGGTTAAGGGTATCGTTTTTTAAATACTCCACATACATATGTTATTAAGAGGTTCAATTAAACAGTTTGCATGTATGCATGTACATAATGTGTGTTATGTCTTTTCAATAAAGCACTTGTTTATTTTAGATTTTTCCTTGTTCCTTCTTGATTATTTGCATTTTTATTATTTTATACATCTTGGTAATTTGAACTTTTCCTCTGGTCTCTTGAGTTTAAAATAATTGAAAGTCGACTGCAGTCACAGTTACAAGCAATAGAAATCACAGTTACAAGAAGTCACAGTCAAAATCACAAGAAGTTGCAATCATAAGTAGTAGCAGGTACAGTAGTAGCAGTCGTAGTGACCCTGAAAGCTTTAAGTTAATACCCATAATTGTTCCTGAGAAATTGCAGATACACAATTTTGATAACCTAGATGCACAAAATGTATTTTGAAATAGTTCAAAGTCCCTTTAGTGTTCCCGAAAGTTTCATTTCGATACCCATGGGATTTTTGGACATGCCCAAGATAAAATATTCCCTGGCTTCCAAATGGTAAATACCACATTTAAACAACAGAAAAATTGCACGATTTACAATCCTTGAGTTGGGAGCTGTGGGTGACAAGGTTTGCCAAGACGCATATTTGTTATACCTACAGACTATTTTGAATGAAATTAGTTTTACAAAAGTGTTGATTGAACAAGGGAGTAGTATTTCTCTGATTACGTTTCAGCATCCCCTTAAGCAAACCCAGAAATTTTCAATTTGATACCCTCAGCCATTCCTTAGATGTTACTGATACATCCTTTAGACAACCAGCATGCATAAAGCGTGTTTTTTGTTCAAAATCCCTCTCAACATTTTCTACGACTTCAACCACAATGTTCAAAGACATTTTGAAGATCCCTGACCAAACATGTCCATTTTCCCATTTGTAAACCCGATATCAGCAAGGATCACTCTAGTGTGTCCTTCATTAAAATGCAATAAGGCTCCAATATATTCTGTTATATTTGCCAGAGGTACTTCAAATGGAAGGGGTCGAATAAACTTTACATAGGGCTCATTCTATTGGAAATCAGAAGTTCTGGTGAACTTTTTAAGAGTCAAAAGTGATCAGAGGCTCAAAAGTGATTAGAGGCTAGTCAGCCCCTAAACCACGCTCTTTTTGACCAACTGCATCAAATCAAAAATTTCAAGTATCCATTTTGTTCAAGGTAGTCCAAAGGTCGAATAGCCATACCTCCATTGCTGATGTCCCCCAGACACGAGACTGCCCATTGTTAAAATATAAGTCTTGAATTGAAAAAGAGGTCATTTTCGATCCTGGGGCCCGAAAATGGTCAGGGTATTAAGGTAAACTTTAAGGAAAGGTCGAGAGAGATGCTGAACGATTTCGAAAAAAAAAATGTGTTTACTGGAAGTGAAAAGGGAATGTTAACAACATCTAAGGATCAGCTGAGGATATTAAGTTGAAACTTTCAATGTATGTTGACGAGAGAATGGAGAGAAACTGGAGGGCAACCACTCATCTACCACATTTATTGTCCTTTTTAGGTACTCCCCCTGCTCAAGACTGATCAATGTTTTAAAGTTATTATATTGTTCAAACCGGTCAAAATGTCTAATAGCTTTAAGGATGCCAAGCCCCCCACAATCCCGGGGCAAGGATTTTAATTATGCAATTTGCCATTTTTTTAAAAGGAAGATGTATCCTAAGGAACAGGGGAAAACTTTGATTCTGGGTGTGTTTGAAAAGGTGGAGGCATTAAGGTGGAACTTTAGGGAATTTTGAGTGGTGTGTTATGCTAAATCATAATGCAATATGTGCATCAAGTTTATCGAAAAGATGGTCGGCAGTATTTTTAGAACAGCTGATGCTTTAAGTTGAAGCTTCCAGGACATGTTGAGGAGGATTTCTAAAAGCTTAGAAGCCCTCCCTTTGAAGCCTTACGATTAAGTTTTGAAATATCCATCTTCTTCAAAAATAGCCTATAAGTCAAATAACTATGCCTATGGGGGCAACATATGTCCACTCAGATTTTGAGACGGATGCCGATTACAAAACCACACACTTGTGTAGATGCTGGTGGTCAGAAGGGTGTATCAGCAATACCTTAGGACCCACATAATGTAATAAGTGATTAAGTTTAATGGATGTTAAAGGGGATGTCAAAGAGCTATGGAAGACCAGCAAACTCACTTCTCTTTTTCTCTTTTTGATGCTTCCCTTCACTCATCACTTATCAAAATTTTGCATAAGTGACTTTTTCAGAAGAGTTCAAAGGAATAATAACCATATCCCTGGACATTTTATGCCTTCCTCAGTCATCAACTTAAAGACTGTATACAATTTGTCCTTTTTAAATGCAAGATTTATCATTTGGAAGAGACGAATGTTTAATTTTGGTGTGTTTGGAAAGGCTAAGGGTATTAAGGTGAAACTTTCAAGAATATCGAGGGACATGTTCAATTAGATCATAATATATTATATATATCAAGCTCGTGAAAAAGATGTATTTGTAATACCTCAAGAACGACTGAGGGTATTAAGTTGAAATTTTCAGGGGATGTTGATGAGGATAAAAAAAAGTAGTTGAGAAATAAGTTAAAAGACACTAGCTAGAGCTAATGAGCTAGAATCACATATTTCAACTCTTACGCTGAAGACGTGAAAAAGTGGACAAATCTTGCATCTTTAAATAAGCAACTGTGTCTGCATTTATGTATTTGTAACTTTTTTCTTCAAAGCAGTTCAATCTTTTTTTTTTTTTTAAATTGGCACCCTGTGATTTTCTGGCCTGAAAATACGATCTAGGTTGGTCAAAAGTTATAGAAAATTTGTTGAGATCACTAAGATTGAAAAAGACAAAAATAATGTGAATGAGGTCATATTTATATACATTTCAAGACCAAAAACTGCACCGTTTCTCCCCAGTTGTGGTCGTATTATTTTTAATACGACCACAACTGGGGAGAAACGGTGCACTTTTTGGTATGGAAATGTATATAAATATGACCTCATTCAAATAATTTTCGTCTTGTTCAAAATTAAGGATCTCAACGAATATTCTATAACTTTTGACACATCTAGATCGTATTTTCAGGCCAGAAAATCACAGGGTACCGAATTAAAAAAAAATCAAACAAAACCCAGTGAACTGCTTTCAAGAAAAAAAAAAACTACAAATACATAAATACAGACACAGTTGCTTGTTTAAAGATGCAAGATTTGTCCACTTTTTCATGTCTTCAGCGTAAGAGTTGAAATATCTGATTCTACCTTATTAGCTCTAAGTAGTGTCTTTTAACTTAATTTCCAAATTCTCTAAAGTTTTACCAAAAAATTTTGACCAATCGCTTGTAACCGCTCCTGCTGGGACTCTGCAGGCCTTGACTGACAGCCAAAATGCATCTTTCGAATGATGTCACCAATTCCCTTGACGGCCTCTGAATTTTTCAAGTTAATACCCTTTTCTGTTACTGAGAAATTGCACACATCATTTTAGCCGGATGGGTATGTACAGTGTCTTATCTAACCTAGCCTAAGTTAACGTAACCTAACCAACCTAAATTGCTAGCCTTTCATTTGTTTTCTCAGTCTCCCTCTCAACATATCTTTAAAACTTCAACTGAATACTTCTAGCCGTGCCTTAGATATTGCTGATTTGTCTATTTGACAACCCATCTGCATATAGTGTAATTTTAATTTTGTTTCAAATCTCCTCGACATTTTGTAAATATTATACCTTAACCTTAACCTTGAAAAATTCTACCCTTAGCCTTTTTGAAAACTTGGGATGAAAATCCCCTCTTTTACCAATAGCCTGCCTTAAATGTAAACAAAGGGCAACTATAACTTATAACACTTGTCCCAGAGGCGGTGGGGGTTATTTCATTTCCAAAGATATATATTTTTTTCAACTTATCAGCCATTTTGATTAAGGTGGTTATTTCGACCAGATGTCTTCGTAGCAAAGACAGCTAGAAAAGGGATGAGAAAGAGACTCATTGCTCCTCAACTACTTTTTTTTATCCTCATCAACATGCCCTGGAAGTTTCAGCTTAATACCCACAGCCGTTCTTGAGGTATTATAGATACATCTTTTTGATGAACTTGATAAATATATATCAAGTTCATATATATATATATATATATATATATATATATATATATATATATATATATATATATATATATATATATATATATATATATATATATATATATATATATATATATATATATATATATATATATATATATATATATATAATATATATATATATATATATAATATAATATAATATATTATGATATAATTGAACATGTCCCTCGATATTCTTGAAAGTAGCTTCTGAACTTAGATTCTGATCACTTTTGACTCTAAAAAGTTCACCAGAACTTCTGATTTCCATAGAATGAGCCCTATCTAAAGTTAATTTGACCCATTCAATATGAAGTGCCTCTGGCAAACATAACATGATATATTGGAGCCTTATTGCCTTTTAATGAAGGCCACTGTGAAACTTGCTGATATCAGGTTTACAATTGTGGAAAATTAACATGTTTGGTCATGGATCTTCAAAATGTCTTTGAACATTATGGTTGAAGTCCTAGAAAATGTTGAGAGGGATGATGAACCAAAAACACACTTTATGCGTGCTGGTTGTCTAAAGGGTGTATCAGCAACATCTAAGAAACGGCTGAGGGTATTAAATTGAAACTTTCTGGGTTCGTTTAAGGGGATGCAGAAAAGTAATCAGGGACATACCAGTCCCTTGTCCAATTAGCATTCATTTGATTTTGAAAACTAATTTCATTCAAAATAGTCAGTAGGTATAACAGCTATTCCTCTTGGCAATCCTTGTCGCCCACAACTCCCTAAGTCAAGGATTGTAAATTGTGTAATTTTTCTGTTGTTTAATTGTGGTATTTATCATTTGGAAGCCAGGGAATATATTTTACCTTGGGCACGTCCAAAATCCCAAGGGTATCAAAATGAAACTTTGGGGAACACTAAAAGGGACTTAGAACTATTTCAAAATGCATTTTGTGCATCTAGGTTATCAAAATGGTGTTACTGCAATTTCTTAAGAAAAACTATGGGTATTAAATTGAAATTTTAAGGGTCACATCGACTGCTACTACTGCACCTGCTACTACTCACGACTGCAACTGCTTGTGATTGTGACTGTGACTACTTATAACTCTGATTTCTATTGCTTGTAACTGTGACTGCAATCGACTTTCGATAGTTTGAAACTCAAGGGACCAGAGGGAAGGTTCAAATTACCAAGATGTTAAAAAAATGAATTTATCAAGAAGGAACCAGGAAGAATTTAAAATAAACAAGTGCTTTATTGATAAGACATAACACGTATTATGTACATGCATACATGCAAACTGTTTAATTGAACTTCTTAATCACATATGCACGTGGAGTATGTAAAAAAACGATGCCTATAAAAAAGTGATAATGTAAAATAATTTGAGACTTTTTTTATGAAGATATCTATCTTATATTGTCTAATTTATTATTTATTTATTTATTGAAAAACCCGTCAAAATAATACAACAAGACGGATCACTTAAAAGAAAAAAAAAAAAAAAAAAACACAAGCTATAACAAACTGAACCAACAAGAAAAACGAATCACTGATTCACTGAATGGGCAGATGGGACCATCCGTGTAGATTTCGATGTATTTTTTCTATTATGCTTCGCTATTCGTCTAGCGACGGCGACATAAGAGTCTGCGACTTTAAAATTTTCAATTAAATGCGAATTCCTACACCACGGAGGTAGACGAAGCAAATACTTTACAAAACGGAAATACATTGCTCTGATTATATTCTGGTCAGTTTTTGTGACAAGTTTCTAGAAAGGCGTGGCATATAAAATGTGAGGAAGAGCGATGGTGTTATACAAGCTTGCTAGAGGCAGCCGGTTCAATCGGAGTTTGCACGATACAACTGAAAGGTAAAAACGCTGAAATTCGTCGTTTAAGCTATTCGAGGAGAAGTTTTCAGGTTTGACGAATAGACAAACCTATAGGTAAACCTAGATAAATGAGGTGATCCACTGGCTGGACAGAGCTAGAACAAAGGGAAATGGTAGGAACACAAAAACCAGTTTTCCAATTGAATAGGATAATTTCAGATTTTGAAGAGTTCAACTGAAGTCCAACTTTAAGATATTCGGCTTCAAGGATTTCGAAAATATCAATTGTCCGCTGAAGGGTTCAGCTAAGATTCAGGATGTCCTCCGCGTAATATACCAAAGACAAGATAGCAGATGTCAGAATCAGGGAAGATGGACATTGATCTTGTGCATCAAGGACACAGTTATTGAAAAGGTCGGGAGAGGTGACTGCTCCTTGACGCGCTCCTTTCTTGACTGGAACTATTCGGTGCGCGGAATGGGGGTCAAACCCTTGTCAAGAGGTAGCTTCATTCGGATACGTAATCTAGAATACAGATTCCTGATAGAACGAATGACAGCTAGATTCAACCCACGTTTACCGGCCTTCAAAGCATCGCAGCATGGATTAGAGAGTCAAATGCACGTCTACTGTCATGTCCTGCCAAAGAAGGGCTCTTTCAAGAAGATTCGGCATCTATCAAGACATTAGCAACGACTGTTAAGGCACCAGCACACCCAGTTCCTCACTTGAAGCCGAACTGATGTGCGTGAGTGTAGCATACTCTTTCGAGTTCCTGTATAAACAGTAACTCGAAGAGCTTGCACAGTGACGTAGCTACAGTTATCAGACGGAAGGTTGTAAATTGAATTTCAAATTTTCCCTTTTTAGAAATGGGAGTTATATCTCCGATGCAGAAAGAGGCAGGAACAATCTCTTGAGAAAAAATCATCTGCATAAGCAGAGAGAGATGTGCCGCAAGAAGTTTACCTCCGTGTTTCAAGAGGATCGCACTGACTTCGTCAATGACCGATGAGCCTTTCCATTTGAGTCTACAGATGGTATCTTCAACAGAACGGGTACTGATGATAAAATCTTCATCGGGATGAGAAGATAGAAACTGATCCAAGGCAGCCTCGTAAGGTTGTTCGATGGAGGGGTCAGGAGCTGAGAACTCCGATTCGTAATGGGCGTACTATTCATCTTCACGGATGTTGGCTGGGGATGGTGAAGAAGAATTTTTTGCAGAACAAGAGATAAACTTGAAGATAAAATTTTTATTTAGTTTGGCACGGGGAGAACAATGATTGACTAGATTTTTCCGATGCGGAGCCAGGGCCTTGGAAAACTTTCGCTTCGTGAAAATCCGTATTTTTGTTCACAAGACCCATATTCGGACGTCCACACTCTTTCCATACTGAGAACCAAAACTTTACTTGACTACATGAAATGAAAAGATTTGGATTTGATGACTACCCGGGAATGGTTCCTTTACGAACTTGTTGCAAAGCAACAGCTTGTTTTTCTGCGAAGCGGCGAGCATGGCAGATTTCTGCGCAATATATATCTAGACAAATTGAAACCTCTTTCTGAGGCAACTGGAGTGACTTCTGAAGGAGATGAAATGGGACACTGATTTTATTCAGGACTAAATATACCGACTCGATGAATAACGGTCGATCAATTTTTGACCAGTTACGACGGTGTCGAGGTGCTGAAGGAGCAAGATGTGTGGTTTGGTGACCAGGAGATGGCACACCGACAGAGCAAGTTATGGGAAGATGATCAGACAACTGATAATCAAACACAACCTTTACTATATCCGCTCAAAAATCTGGCGATACTAGAACGTGGTCAAGGTTGGATGTTCGCGAGGACGTGTGAACATACGTAAAATCGGACAATTTATTTAAAACACACAAAAAAATCACTAAATACGCCCTGAACTAGTGTTGTACGCGGTGAAGCTTGAGAATTTGGCTCTGACAGAACACAAGTAAGTCACCAGCTATAATACAAGGTAAACCTAAGCGTCAAATTTTGTCCATACATGATCCTAGTTTTTCACAAGATAGCGCAAATTTACGCTCAGACTAGTCATTATTGTAGTCTGTGGACAGATACACACTAATGCACATAGAACAATCCACTCTCACAGCTACATAATAATCGTTTGCTTTGAAGATACTAGAACGGAGAGCTGTTTTCACAAACGTAATAAGTCCACCCAAGGGTTGGCCTCTGTTGTTCAGCTGTCTAGCGGGTACACAATAAGTTGTCATATCTTCAAGGTCAAGTATGTTTAGACCATGTTTAGTAACTAAATGTTCCTGGAGACAAATCACACTAAACTCAGAACGGAGGCTTTTCAGAACCAGAAGTTTATTAATAAAAGAGCCGTTTATATTCCACAATAAAAGAGTTAGTGACGAGGTCATTAGTTCGAGGGTTTACGGTTTTTTGGACACTTCACAATATAGCAAGTATGACCCTGCCTCTTGCAACCAACGCAAAAGGCTGCGTTCTGATACGGGGCATCGGACGTAGATTTGTGATCAGAGGAGCCGCATTGGGAACATAATGAACCGTTCTTAGAATGTGCGGCTATGTATTCTATTGTGTGGCAATTAAAGCAGTGCCGAGGTAAGAACACAAGCTCTTTAGCTGGGAGGCGTTAATATCCGATTTTCACTGAAACTTTGAGAAAGATATCGAGGTCATTTCGTATCGGAGAGTTCACTTTAAATGTTTGACCCTTGCCACGCTGTAGGGTTTTATTACACTTGGGGATTAGCTGTTTAAGAGACTGTTCGTCTAAATCCTCCGGCACTCACTTGATCGCAGCTAAAAAAGCAGGTTCCTTGAGGGAGATATTGAGAGACAGTTTCGCAGGTTTAGCTGCATGCACTATCTGGCTTGCAGTTTACTTGGAACGAACCACGAGTTTCCACTTGGTATTAGAGCGGCATAACTCGGTTATATCGCCGTCTGGGCATGGGCACAGTTTGTTGATAAATGCTTTGCGTTCGCTTGGGCATTTTAAGTCTGTTGGAGGGTCTTTTAGTATCACAGAGTAAAACGGCCTCGGGGGTGTGGTTTGGGATGATTGAGATTTATCTGGCAGGGTGACTGTAGAGCGACTAGTATTTAGCATAAATCCATCCAATTTTCTGGAGAGTTCGTTTACTTTGGACACTACTAAAGCGTGAACTGCCTCGCCGATGGCAGGTACTTCACACGGACTAAATATCCCAAATTTCGGGATCGGGACATTTTGCTTTGCCGCAGAGACTTGCGGCTTGCACATATCAGTAATATTGTCCTCATCTTTGGCATACGATACCATCTGGCTTTGAATGTCCAACTCAGCGTGAAGGGTCTTTTTAGATTTTATGATTGTATCATGTTCAAAATAGTTTACTGCGCTTTTTCACAATCTGATTGAATTTCACCCCTTCAGTGAGTGATCTGCTCAAAAAGTTCAGAACTGGGTTGAGTACCAGCTTTTCAGTCATCACTTTCACACAAAAACAGCCGAAGTCCACTAAATCACACAATACTAGGGACAAGGGAAGCGTTGGGACCCGCTCACCAATTTCCCGCAATTTAAAGGTAACTAAATACCAGCAGGTAAATACGCTGCTTTCGGCAGGAACCCTCTCCTCTTCTGCTTATTGCCTAATAAATGTTATCAGTATCGCGGCTATGCACAAATAGTGCAATCCTCTAAGGTAATTTAATCGTCCTGTCTGAATCTTAGTACTTACTAAGTCACTAAATTCCAAGGGAATTTAAATTCAAGTAGCAAAGCTGTCAATAGCAAGTAAATAAACTAAGCCGATTATAAATGTCTGTAGGGAATCTCACAGGTTGAAACCTTAATTTATTAAAAGGTTAATATCTGGAAATGAGGTGTTAACACAACTAACTCTCAATCAACATTGATGATGACGGCTGTAAAAAAATTATATTATCACTTGTAATCTGTTCTGAGAGCTAGAAAGGTAAGGTGTTGAAGGAAAATCTTGCCTTATATAATATAACTGGAGTAAGTGTTTCTTTTTTTATTCTCCTGCTCCTCCTCCTCATCTTGAAAAGTCAACCATTCGGTGTCGATTTTATAAGACTGATGCTTTTCCGGGAAGAATTTCTCCCGGAAAAATAACACAAAAGTGTTTGTTCTGTGAATCAGGGTGTTTGAGGTTTGTATTTCCAGGGAGTCGTGTACACTGAATGTCATTTTATGTCTTAATTCCTCTCACCAAGTGAAGTTTCTTCTCCTAGAACTGCTTATTAAAAACTAATAATCATAGAAATAGAGTACAGGCTGATACAACTTTTATGAGCTTATAGTCTTGAAATCTTTCAAATGATGCTCATTAAAAGACCATCTCAAAATTTTGATTGAACGATACCTCCAATTCTTTTGGTCACATAAAATTAGCTCTAGAAATTTTAATTTCCGTTCGAATGGGCTCTCTCCCTTGTGTTCTAGGACTGCTGGTTCGATACGATCATCCCTAGGGAAAGAGACACATCTGTGATCTACTTTCTGGCAAAAAATACAAAATTCAACATTTTCTAAACAGTTCGTGGTACCAAACTATAGGGGGTAATGAGCTACTGGGCTCAATAGTAACCGAAACTCTAAATAACGGAATATTAATGTGAACAAATACATCAAAAGAAACAGCTTATTATTTGGATTCCAAATATATAAGATTTTATTAGGTTTAGATATTTAGTTTACCCAAAATAAGTTACGAGACTAAGAAAACCTTGCCTGGTTTTGAAATAGGGGAAATACCTTCTAAAATTAAAGAAAGCATTTAATGGAAATAGTAGTATCCCCCCTATTGATTCAAGCACACAGGTAGCCAGGATTTTAAGTGCACAGATAGGAGGAATATTAACATGGGAAAAATAGTATTGGACTTGTACAACACAGATAGGGAAATTAACATAGGGAAAATAGCATTCAAGGTTTAATTTTTAAAATATTTGTACAAAATAAACATAAATAGAGGGTAAATGCCGGAGACACAAGGTTGAATGACAAAAACCTTGGTACATTAATCGGAATAAACCTTTCTGACAACAAAAAATAAATAAGAGTTATTCCATGACTCACCATTAGACGAGCACCCACCCCACAAACCCACCGACACCGGGCAAATATCCACCAAAAACACACCAATAAAAAAAAGGGCGAGCAAGGGTAACTGACGACCGGCAGCTCACAAGGCAAAACACCCAACTAAAACAATATTATCAGATGTACCCAGTTTTTTAATATATTATTGACTCTTGAAATTATTTATAAGGATAGAATGAAGTTGCTTTTTTTATTTGGAAGAGATTTGCTGCAATAAATAAATGGTAGATGAAGACACCATGAACCCGTGATTGAAAATAATGGCGAGAAGCGTGATCTCTCTGTGCTTAATTTTAAGTGCTGAATATTCTTTTTATGTCGGGTTTCACAAGCATGGGCATGTTGCACAGGGAACAAATTATTCGTACGAAAGTACGGAGGTAGTTCCGACCGGTCATATTTTACCTTAAATAAATAAGAATTAAGGATGAATATCTGCAAAACAGGCAAAATATTCGTTAGAAGACATAGAGTTCCAGTTTTACTCTTATTAGGATACGAAGACGGTGACGGTAAATATTTCTGTCAGTAAATAACGGTAAAACATCTGAATGTTGCCAAATATATCAGAGGACAATACGTAAGATGGGAATGAACCAACGCAAAATAAATTATTCGAAGAATTTCATATGGAAAAAAAATGCTGAAACCTTCGCATTATACCAACTCCTTGAGCAACTTTAACCCGTAATCTATTACAATGTTCTTTATATGACATATTTTCATCAATAATGATACCCAGATACCGGAGCGAAGATATCCTTTGAATTTGAATATTTGTAGCATGATCAAATATTGTTGAAATTCCTTGTGCATTGTTCCTAATTCTACTATAAATGATAAATTTGGTTTTTGATGCATTTAATAACAAACGATTAGCTTTTAGCCATGCAAAAAGTTGTGAAAATACGATTTGCAGCTTCTGTTTAAGATCCTCTTCCGACTGTCCAGTAAGTGATTTTCCGGTGTCATCAGCGAAAAGAGCATTTAGACCATTGTTTTCTGTTGCTGATGGAAGGTCATTTATATTATATAAAAAGCAATGGTCCCAGGATTGAACCTTGCGGGACATCAACATTTGACAACAGACATGGATCCGAAACTTTGTCGTTGATCATAGTCACTTGGGACCGACCACTTAGGTAAGATGCGATAAAATCGTGCGCTAGTCCTCTTATCCTACCATGGTTTAATTTGTACAACAATGCTTCATGGCATAACGAATCGAATACCTTCTCAAGGTCTAAAAATAACTCACTGGGATCCACTTTTTGTCAAGACATTAGTGAATGAATTGTACCCTAGTTAATATAGCATCCTGCGTACTATGCTCTTTTCTAAATCCATGTTATGTTTTTGAAAAATAATCTTTTGAACAGAGAAAATTATATATTCGATTATAAAAAATTTATAATTAATGTTTATAAACATTTATAATAACCAGTAGCTCCATTAGTTTTAGAAAACCCGAAAGAATAGAAATGGGTCTTCGAGCAATTCGAGCAATTAGTCCGGTCACCACTTTTATATAGCGATAACACTTTCGCTTTTTTGAAAGAATCCTGAAAAGTTCCCGATCTAAATGACAGATTTATTAAATAACCCATAACTTTGTTAACACTAGGTAAAATGGCTTTAACAATATTGGTCGACGATTCATCAATCCCCGGGAAATTTCTATTCTTTAAAAGCTTACCAACCTTAGCAAGGTCTTCCTCTGTTACCGAGTAAAAAACATAGATTTTTCAGAAGGACATCTTAAGTACGTGCAACAAAAATACATTGCCCATGGGACATATTACATTGGAGCTTATTAGCTACTGACTGCCAGATTGACACGAAATGAGAACTTATGTAATTTGCCATTTCTACTTCCCTTTCAATTATATTACCATGGGCATCGCGTATGTTTGATGGCGAAGAAGATGTCCGCGATCGATTTAGACATGAGTTGATTAGTTCCCAAGTTTTCTTTGGGGACTTACTTACTTCATTAAAAGAATTGAAATAAAATTTCATTGTAGCTTTACGCATTATTTGTGAAAGTTCTTCTATTTCTTCACTTGGGAAAGATATTAAAGTTTTATATACATTGTTTTTATGTTTTATTGACGTCAAAAGGGCAGGCGATATCCATGGTTGGATGGGTTGATTGTATTTCCGTTTTCTTTTTTTTACTCTTGGGCACGACTCATCAAGTGCAGCGTTAAATCTTTCTAAAAAATAATCCGTCGCAGAGTTTATTTCACCAGCATCAAATACAGGAGACCAATTAGTTCAATTCAGCTTATCCTTTAAACATACTATATTTCTTATTAATAATCCGGGTTGCTGTTTCTGGTGATTTTATTTTATAAATGTGGTATCTCATATCAGAAATTAACAAATAATGATCAGAAAAAATCCGTCAGAACAACCTGTCAAGACATGGCATGTGTTGTTGAAAATATGTTGTTAATGAGAGTTTGCACTAGTCGATGCAGCACGCGTTGGAATTGTACATGAAGGAATTAGGGAATTCAGTGTCATTAATGTAATAAATTCTGTTTTTATGGGTATTTTCTTTGAATTCCAGTTGGTTTATATTAAAATCCCCGTAATCACACCATCCTTATCGTCCAAAGATGCTAGTAAAGACTCCAGAGTTTGCAAAAAAAAGCGGTATTGGGGCCGACGGTGGGTTATACACAACACAAACTTGAATTTTTTAGTCCCAAGCCGACATTCAACAGCCAGTGTTTCCCACACTTTTTCAACATTGTATTTTTCCAGTTTTGGCAGTCACTCAAACTGCGCTCCATCTTTCGAAAATAACCCAAGGCCACCTTTTTCATGGACTAGTCTATTCTTATCTTGTCTCATCAATTTGTCTCATCATTAATAAATGTTTCACAAATCCCCAAAATTTCAATTTGATTTGCTGTCAATAAATTTGTTAGTTCATCAATAGAACTCATGAGTCCTTGTACGTTCACAAACCCCATTCGCAATGAATTATCTTCAAGTCTTTTTATTTCATCAGGAGAAACGTACGATGACGGTCTTATTTTGGAAAAAGTGTTGTTTTCTCTTTGACTGAATACATGAAAAGTTTCAGAAAGTAAAGATAGGTCAAGGGTTTTCCCTCCAAAGCAACCAGTCTATCGGTCCCCCCCCCCCCCGCACCAGCAAACCTTAAAGTCAACTAAATAATATTCGAAAGATCCCACCCCGTGCCAGTAAGCCCGCGTGACAAGGAGCCCGTACCACTGCCGAGTCATGAAAACCTATTAAGCTTATCATCTTTCGAGAAGACCTAAGTTGAGAAGTTATAAGTAGAACTAATTAATAATAATTAAAAGAAACTTAAACTGAGCTAGCCTTAATAACACACAAAAATAAAAAATCAACATTTCTCAAACACAAAAACGAAACAATTATCAATTTAGAGCGGGATTGATCTAATATCTATTCCCTAGTCGCCTTTACTATTTCTTATGCTTTTGCCCACTGAGACTCAGAATCAAATTTATGCTCTAGCCAGAGTTTGGCCCCTTTTTGTTTCACTCGTGTGAGTTGTGCGGATCCATTCGCTCGAAGCTCCTTACCCTTAGACAGTAACTCGTTTCTAACAGAGTTTAATGTGGGCGGCAAGTCCGTGCAAATCCGTACCCGAGTTCCTTTCAGCTTCGATATCGAACTGAATGTAGATTGAATATCTGTTTCTGACGACACTGTTACGAAAACTAGAGGGGCGATCGGCTTACGGATAGACACATTTGACTTCTGAGGCACCCGGTAGCAATGTGATATTTGGATTTTATCCGTGATTTTCCTTTGTGATGTCAGTAACGTAGTCACATTCGCGAGAACTGTCTGTTGGTTTTTCTCTTTCGGTAATCCGAAGATGATTAAGTTGAGTTTTCGGTCTTTTACTTCGATTTCCAGCAGTTTCTTTTCGATTGTATCATACTTTGACTTTTGCTCCTGAAGCTGGCTTTCCAGACTAGCAATCTTCGCATCACGAGACTACGATTCATTTTTTTAAAGTCTGAACCTCATCCGAAATCGATGACAGTGTAACAGCAAACTCTTTTTGTTGTTTAATTATGAGATCCAGTTTCTTTCCCAGTGCCTTCATTCCATCATCAAACGTTTTCTGGCTGACTGACGACATATTTCTTTAGCTATAAACAATATCCAATGCTATTTTCCCTATGGCTCCCAGGGAATAGCCTAATACCTACTACTGTAGGCATTAGGCTATTTGAAGGGGATGGTTTATCTTTGGCCCTGGAACCCCCCACTCCTACTTTACTGAAAAAATACAAATGAATGGGTATTGTCAGTTTAATATGCATATTCTGATATTTAGTAATCAAAATATTAATATTATTTGATTTATTAAGGTTACAAAAGTAAAACCATTTATATTTTTGTCAGTAAACTACAAATTATGTTCTGGCCTTGGGAAGGCATAGGGGTTTTCGAGCCCAACTTATGTTAATTTCTACTCATTTTGAGTTTGACTCGGTATTTTTTTGTAATTTCTGTTTGTTTTGGGTTTCATTTATCTATCGATGCTCATTCTGTTAGTTTTACGCTTGGTAGATTATTTGATGTTATTTTTGCTCATTTTGTTTAATGAAGTTTTTTACTTTTCGATGAAAAACTTATTTTGTGGAAAATTTTTTTTTTTAATTAATTCTATCTAAAGGGCCTTTGTGATTCAAGAGTAGTTCTTAAAGAATTAGCACAAGTTTCAAACTTTGGCGCAAAGAGTGAGCTATTGACGATGGGGGGAACCCTTCATATACGCAATAATTTCTTTTCGTTTTAAGTTTTAATATTGCTCCTTACTTTAAGTTGAATTTTTTTTTAGATTTATAAGTAGGACTGACGACTCCCATGCCTTCTCAAGACCAGAATATAACTTTCAACAAATTAAACAGTTTTAATTGCAAACAAAATACAGTTTAAACTTTTCACATTTTGTGCTTTAATAAATGAAAAGTTATTAAACTGTAATGAATTAATATCAGTATATGTACATTAAACTTACAATCCACTGTCATTCGTTTTTTTTATCAGTTAAGCGGAAATTATGTTTTCATAACTCATGTTAATTTTTGCTTGTCTCGAATTTGACTGGGCTATTTATTGCATTTTATGTTCGTTTTGACTTATGTTTATTTATCTACAGTGGTTTTTGGTAGTTTAACGCTTGGAAAATTATTTTACATTGTTTCTTTTCAAATGGTTTAATAGAACTTTTTAATTTCTTTGAAAAAAGTATTTTGTGGGAAACATTTTTAAGTTAATCTTCGGAAAATCGATATTCCAAAAGTAATATTGACAGCATAACAACCTACATTCTTTTCAGATGGTTTATCTCGTCACCTTACTTTTTGTCTTAGCTAGATGTGAAGCCTATGAAGCCAAGCAAGAACTTGTCAATGGTATTCCACATGATAAAGATGCAAGTCCATACTGTCCCAGACAATTAGATGGTGTTAATTGTGTTTGCTCCCAAGATGAAGATTGCTTACCAATTTTTCATTGCAGTGATTTACCAAACGTAGCTTATGTAACTGCATATTTTGACCGGCAATTTCCGACGTTTTTGGCAGCCAGAATAACTGTAGCCAATTCTAATTTATTGGAAATTCCGGCTAATGTATTCGCCGACAAACAGCCATTCAGAATAACATTGACAAATAATAGAATTCAGTCTGTAGATCCAAATGCTTTTGCTCTAACAAAGCAGAGTCTGGAAATTCTAGAAATAAAATATGAACCAACACTGAACGACTTTCCGTTTACAAGCTTAAATTTTTTTCCACGTCTTAGAGAGCTTTGGCTAAGCAATAATAACTTGCGCATAATAAGTGATTTGGCTGAAGCAACATTACCTTCTTTACAGTTGATTAACCTTGATTTCAACAGTATGGCAGTCGAATTTCCGAAGTTAAGATTAATACCTGAATTACGGATAATTTCAGCTCAAGCTTCAGGACTAATCGGCATCAGCCAGGATTTTCCATTTGAAGAGTGTCAGAAGCTAGAAGAAATAAACTTTAAAGGAAATAAAAATATTGGATCTATTCAGGCAGGCTCATTTGTTTTTGATGAGGTAACAAGGATCGACAATATTGACTTGACTGACTGCGGATTAGTGTCAGTAGAACCTGGTGCATTTGCTGGTAAATTTTTTCCCCTGTTTTTCTACTCCTCGTTGAAAAAAATGACAACTGTCTATAGTATTATTAGAAAAACAATTTAAAACAAATGCTTAGGAAAGAGTAGATTAAAAATCTAATTTGTTTCAAGAAATGTACAAGTACTGAAATTTCTGTAGGCTTAAAAAAGATTATAGATATGGTTAACCGAATACAAAGTATATAATTACTGAATTTTGATTGCTCTTAAGTGTGTTTGCCATATTTGGAATCTTATTTAGTAATAATAACAATATAAGTAAGATGAGAGGGGGAACAAATAAGGCTAAACTGACATCAAACATTGGCTAAGAATGGGATCCCGTCATATATTTCAGCCTGAAAAACTTGTTGGAGACCTTACTACTGGGATAAAATATTTATAGTCAGTGAGTGCAGAGACAGAAGATGGATAGTGCAGAAACAGAGATGATACACAGTCTGCACCATCTCTGTTTTCTTTCAGTATTAAATAAAAAAAGAGTTTTTTTTAACCACAATTAAGGAGCAGCACTGAAACTCAAAACAAATAGAAATTAATCCTTTTATGAATGGGTTGCTTCATTCCTCAGTACGCTATAAAGTTTTTAATACTTATAAAAAAACCTTTCTATTCTAACTAAACTGCCCTTGTGTTTCAGTAGTTGTTCTTAAGAAATTGTTCTTAAGAAATTAGGACAAACAGTTAAAGTCTAGCGTAAAGAGCAAGGTATTAAGCAGAGTATTTAACCCTACATATACGGAACAATTTCTGCTAGCTTTTAGTTTTAATGCTGCTCCTTACTTTCAGTTCAAAAACTTGCTTTGTTAAATTTAATTTCTTATTATTTTTCAAATAATGCCGGTAAATCTGGCTCACCCTCTATGAAAAATTCCCAACCCTCATTAGCAACTCCTTCTTGGAAATTTCCTCCCAAGAAAAAAACCTCCTCTTAAATTAATTTCTTAGACCACACTGCTTTTCCATTTACGAAAAATTAAGCAAGGAAAACGGTTTACACTTAATTAAACAACAATACTCCGAATATTTCGGCCCCACGACCGGGAGCCTTTCTCAATGAAAAAAAAAGAAAAGAAAAAAAACCTTCCTTTTAAAAACCTTAACTTACATCGAAATAAAAACATACTAAACACATAAAGAGAAATAAAATAAATAAATAAATAAAAATAAATATTATTGTGGGTATAAATAGGAAAAAAAAATTTTTTTGTGTTTTTTTCTCTCTTTATGTGTTTAGTATGTTTTTATTTTGATATAAGTTAAGGTTTTTAAAAAGAACATTTTTTGTTTCATTTTTTTCTTTTCTTTTTTTCCGTTGAGAAAGACTCCCTCTTAAAATCCTTTCTGGAATATTTTATCCTCGCTAAAAATCTCCCTCTTCCTCCGTAAAATTTCTTGCAGACCGATTCAGGCTGAAAAATTCTCTTTAGCATATTTTCACTTGAGAAAAAGCTATTTAAGCTCTAATAATTTTTCTGATCGCTCCAAAAATCCCTCTTTCCATGGAGTTTTTCCTTGAAATCAAAACACGCTAAAAATTCCCCCGAGGACAGTTCCCCCGGGAAATATCGACGTGCAAAATTGAGTTGGGACCCTCAGAAAGTTCCCTCACCGTGGAAAACTATCGAGACATGGGAGGGGGACTCTTTGCCCCCCTAGTCTTTTTAGTCACTTAAAAAGGAAATAGAACTTTAAATTTCTAAACCTAAACCTAAATTTCTCAAATCAACCTTCGCCCGATATTGTAGGACCATTGGTTCGCTAAGATCACCCTTGGGGTGATCCATGATCTTTCTTCTGAAAAAATTACAAAATTCCACATTTTTGCAGATAGGAGTTTGGACCCTCAACAGTTGGGTTTTTTGATACGTTGAATCTGATAGTATGATTTTCACGAAAAATCTTCAAATTTTTAGGGGAAGTTTCCCATTATTTTGAAAATCAGGCAAATTTTCTTAGGCTCGTAGCCTTTTTATGGCTAACACTAAGCTCAATGAATCTTATATGTTTGCAATAACCTCAATAAGTAAATCTTTTTTATAGAACTATCGACATTTAAATTCTGGTTTATAGAGCTTCGGTTACTATTAAGCCTTGTCGCTCCTTACTTACATTTCGCTGCCATGAACTGTTTGATGGTGAAAGAAATAGCAATATATATACATTACACCATTACTTAATCCCTAATTAGGAGAGTTATTGTGGTGACTCAATTAGAAGGGGTAGGTCGGACCTGTGTCCTCCAAGGTTTTGAAGAATTCTCTGGTTTTTTTTCCATTGAGATTAAAAAACGAACACAAGTTTGCCCACCCTAGATACTGAAAAATATATTTATACCCCTCCTTCCTAGATTTGCATGAATTGAGGCCACTGTGTTAAAATCGAATTGTCTATTAGAAAAAAATAATATATTTTTTATATTGACAAACATAAAATACAATGAGGTTTACTTGCAATCCCAAAAAAGTAATAAATGTAGTTGTAGGTCCACTCAAAACTATTTACTTAGAACACACACAATGTATTTTCTTATTTGGTATTTATAGCTCATTTCTGGGCTTTGGCTTTGATTTCACAAGAGTTCGCTTTTATTTTTAAATGTATGGCATATTATTTTTTGTTATATTTTTAGTCTTTATGTCTGTCAGTAATTCCTCCAATAAATATTTAGACCCTTTTGCTGATTCATTTTGAAACCTTTACATCAGCTTTAGCACAATCAAAATAAATTCTTCGTTGTCTCAATTCACGGAAGTTTAAGGGCGGCAAACAGTATGTTAAAAATCTGTAGGAGGCAAAATTTGTTGTTTTTACTTTTTTTTCAAGGAATGCACCAATGGGTTACAAAGCCATTTTCAATAAAAATATTATATTTTTTTTTTAATCTTGGAGGGGCAAATATCCCACACCAATTGACACTGCTCATATTTTTATGAAAAAAACCTGTTCATATCCACGGAAAAGAGAATAGCTTGCTCTCAGAAAAAAGGAAAATGCCCCATTTGGCCGAGCTCAAACAAAAGTCTTAAAAGTCCCATGCATTTTTTTTTTACTATATGTTATAAACAGTGGCCGGCGTTTGCCCCTCTCCCGGTGACTACCCCCTCAGAGAAAATACCCCCAAAAATATATCCCCCACCACCTAGAAAATGCCCATCCCCGTGGAAAATGTCCCCCCGCAGAAAATACCCCCCACCCCGGAAAGTGCTCCCCCAGGACCCCTGTGGAAAATTCTTCCTGTTAAATACCGCCATCCCCCCGGAAAATACCCCTTCGTGGAAAATAAGACTTTCCAAATTTGAGAATTTTATTTGAGTTTAATTTCTTATATCCGTAGGGAGAAGGAATTTTGATACTTTGTGCATTGCACCCCACTCACTCAAATCTACGCTGTATAAAACTCGAGAACAAACCCGTTTCTTCATTAGTTTCTTTCATCTTAGCATGAGACAAGACAAAGACAAGTGAAAGAACAGATGGAAAATACTTAATTTGGGCTACATATTTGCACATAAGGGGAGGGGGTGGTGGTAAAGTATTTGTGCAGTTTGAAGTCAGAAAACTATTCCCTCCAGGTATGGCCACAAAAAAGTTACAGAACAATAAGGAGGTATTTGGAAATTTTGTTAACTAAGAAAAAAAAAAAAAAAAAAAATCCAGTATATAGTAAATGTAATGTTTCATATAATTTTTTTTTTCCAAATGTTAAGTGTTTTTCTTTTCAGTGACCGATTTTTCAAGTATTAAGTACTATTATTAGGTTAATGTAGTATTTCATTTAAGAGTTTATGATGATCGCTGATCAAAGTTTATCTTATTTGAGCCTTTCATTTATGTTACTTTACTATGTTCACTGCCTTAAATTTGGCTTTAAAATACACTTCTCTATCTATTCATCTAATATGCAGAATAATTGTACAAAACACATTTTGTCACAAACACATTTGTGTTTCTATAACAACACTTTCTATAAGAACCTTAGATACCTCCAGGACCAAACTTAACACCCTTACCCTGAGGGCTGTTTGTCATCTTCAAAGACCTAATTTCCAGAACTTTCAACTACGTTGAACAAAATGGATATCTAAAAATTTTCATTGGGTGTACTTGGGGAAATGGTGGAGGTGTAATGGGGGCTAGTTGCATTTCTATTACTAGCCCTTTAAATTTCCAATTGAATGATCCCTTTTGAAGTTTCTAAGACAATACTATCTATAAAAACATTATATGCCCCCAGGGAATAACTTACAACCCTTGCTCTGAGGGGTTTGGTTTTTTTCCCAAAGACATTATCTTAAGAACTTTCAACTACGATGAACAAAATAGGTATCTCAAAATTTTTATTGGATGTGTTTGGGGCAGTGGTGGCCGTAAGAGGGGAGTTAGTTGCCTTTCAATCACAAGCCCTTTCAATTTCCAATTTTGACTATTGAAAGGGCACTAGCCCTTTAAATTTCCAATCGAGTGAGCCCTTTTTGAAGTTTGTAAGACAACGCTTTCTATAAGAACTTTATATATTCCTAGGGAGTAGTCTACAAACCCCTGCCCTGAGGGCTGTGGCGTAGGCGTCCACCTCGACAACATATTTTCCATATCTTTCAACTACGTTAAACAAAGTGACTATCTCAAGTTTTGAATGGATGTGTTTGGGGAAAGGTTGGGTGTGGAAAGGGTGGTAGTTGCATTCTTTCAGGAATGCAGATTCACCCAAAAAACAAGGGATGTAATTAAACAAAAGATTGGAAAACAATAGCAATCATTTTGACCCCCGAGTTATTGATAGATAAAAAAGGTCTTTAATCAAAGGGACATGGAGTTTTTCGATAGGTCGATATCAAATTTACGTGTCTTCATGATTGTAAATTTTCAGAAGAGCAAAAAAACCTCATAACTTTTTGATTTTCCCTTCAATAACCATAAAAAATGGATTGAACTATAAGATCAATACATATTAATCCGTTTTGGTTTTACGGGTTATCGCACAAAAAAAAGTTCCGATGTTCTTTACTGCTCCTCTGAAAACTAACAATTATGGAGATACGCGAATTTGATATCTAGCTGACGTATTGCAGAATATTTCATTGCTCATTTTGCTAGTCTTGGTTCTGATGTTACTCGTGGTCTTGGCTCGACATTTAGCTCATTCATATAAAGTATACCGTCTTTATTCAGAAAATACAAGTATGTTTTGGACCCCAGTTAGCCTTGATGAATCCCAAAAAAATTTAATAGATTTCAGTACAGGTAATTCATTAAGTTTGGATCGAATTTAAACTAATCTTCTGAAACACCTTGCATCTGCAATTCATGTACCTCTAATTTATATTTTAATTTATATTTATCTTCTGGGGTATTCCCTACTAAATGGAAAAATGCCTTAGTTTTCTGACGGTAAAGTAAAGGTGATATAACTAATGTTAATAATTATTGACCTATTGTAATGCTATATCCTTTGTCAAAGATTTTGGAAAAATTATTTTCATCTCTAAATCATACCAGAAAAAATAGAATGACACTTTTGATTTGAATTTTAAAACATATTCTTGTGCATACCCATACTCCTATTGATGGCGACTGATGCTTCTCAATCAATATTTTTTCATGAAAAACAAACTTTTTTTTTAATTGAATTTTTTGGACTTCGAAATTATTGAACTTTTTTTTTACATCTCTAAATCGTATCAGAAAAATAGAATGACACTTTTGATTTAAATTTTAAAACATATTCTTGTGCATACCCATACTCCTATTGATGAGGACTAATGATTCTCCTTCAATATTTTTTCATGAAAAACAAATTATTTTTTTTTTATTTATTTTTTATTGATTATTTTATTTTTTTTTAATTATTTTTTATTTTTTTTAAATTAAAATTTTTTTTTTTAACAAATTATTTTTTTAAATACTTTTTTTAGGACTTCGAAATTATTCAAATTTTTTAATTCCTTTTATTTTTTACCATTGTATTTTTTCAACTTTTTTTTACATCTCTAAATCATATCAGAAAAATAGAATGACACTTTTGATTGAACTTTTAAAACATATTCTTGCGCATACCCATACTCCTATTGATGAGGACTGATGATTCTCATTCAATATTTTTTTTAATGAAAAACAAACTATTTTTTTTAAATAATTTTTTTTTTGGACTTCGAAATTATTCAACTTTTTTAATTTCTTTTATTTTTTAACATTATATTTTTTCAACTTTTTTTTTTTACATCTCTTAGAATGACATGAAACATACTTAAAACATAAAAGATTCGCATTTAATTGGAATAAGCAAACACCCGCCCAAACACACAGGCAGGATTGAATGAGAGAGACAAAAACACATACAAATACGTAGATTCAGACACACACACACCGAGAAAGACATGCATTTGGAATAAGCAAACACTCACCCAGACACACAGACAAAAAGAGTGAGAGACAAAAACACAGACAAATACGTAGATTCAGACACACAAACCGAGGAAGGCATGCATTTGGAATAAGCAATGACCCGCCCAGATACACAAGCATAAAGAGTGAGAGAGACAAAAACACAAACAAATACATAGATTCTGACACACAAATTGAGAAAGACATGTATTGGAATGAGCAATGACCCGCCCAGACACACAGGCAGAAAGAGTGAGAGAGACATAAACACATACAAATACGTAGATTCAGACACACAAATTGAGAAAGACATGCATTAGAATAAGCAAACACCCCCCCAGACACACAGGCAAAAAGAGTTAGAGAGACAAAAAAACACATACAAATACGTAGATTCAGACACACACACCGAGAAAGACATGCATTAGAATAAGCAAACACTCGCCCAGACACACAGGCAAAAAGAGTTAGAGAGACAAAAACACATACAAATACGTAGATTCAGACACACACACCGAGAAAGACATGCATTTGGAATAAGCAATGACCCGCCCAGACACACAGGCAGAAAGAGTGAGAGAGACATAAACACATACAAATCTGTAGATTCAGACACACAAATTGAGAAAGACATGCATTGGAATAAGAAAACACCCGCCCAGACACACAGGCAAAAAGAGTGAGAGAGACAAAAAAAAAAAAATAGAAATACGTAGATTCAGACACACACAAACCAAGAAAGACTTGCATTAGTATAAACAAACACCCGCCCAGATACACAGGCAAAAAAGAGTGAGATGGACAAAAACACATACAAATACATAGATTCAGACACACAAACTGAGAAAGACATGCATTGGAATGAGCAATGACCCGCCCAGACGCACAGGCAGAAAGAGTGAGAGAGACATAAACACATACAAATACGTATATTCAGACACACTAACTGAGAAAGACATGCATTGGAATAAGAAAACACCCGCCCAGACACACAGGCAAAAAGAGTGAGAGAGACAAAAAAATAGAAATACGTAGATTCAGATATACACAAACCAAGAAAGACATGCATTAGTATAAATAAACACCCGCCCAGATACACAGGCAAAAAAGAGTGAGATGGACAAAAACATATACAAATACATATTGAGAAAGACAGATTCAGACACACAAACTGAGAAAGACATGCCCTCATTTTTGTAGATAATCTGACGATATATGCTTCAGCGAGCTTTGAAGAACATTTAAAACATATTCAACTAACCTTGCGACAGGCTATAAGATTTAATATCAGAATTAATACTGACAAATCCCAAATTTTTTCAGAGGAATGACGCTTTTGAGGGTTTCGTGTCTCCACGAAAGGAGTAAAACTCGAAGCCGAAAAATTAGAAGCTATAAAAAAATTGAGCCATCAAGTGATGTCACGAGAATTTTTATCATTTTCTATGCGTAACAGGCTATTACCGAAGTTTCTATCATAATTACGCACATAGCTGAACCTTTAAATTGGCTAACTAGAAAAAGTATTCCTTTTGCCTTCGGCTCAGAACAAAGAGAATCTTGTAAAATATTAAAGGCAAACTTTCAAATCCTTATAGCATTTTGTAGAATTTTCTTTTAATTTTCTCATTTTCTCATTTCATTTTCATTTTCTCAGTTGTTTGCTCTCCTCCATCTTTGTCTGTTATAAGGTTCAAAAGGTAGTCTTCTACATTTGACCTCTGTTTTCTGATTTCAAGTTTCATAGCTAAGAACCTTTCGTGATCATTCAAGCTGTCTAATATGCATTAGTCGTCTTTTACAAGTTTTTAGCTCGTGACACAGAAGACGCTTTTTTTTATAATTCGGTGAACACTAGGCAAGGCCCTAGATAGGAATATTTTTATATAAACTCTCTTGAATGACTTACATCAAATTATTAGGGAAGCTTTTAATTCCAATATTTTTCTTTTGTATTCCGCTGCTTGGCTCTTTTTGGGCCATTTTTGATTCTATCATACATATTTGTTAACTGAAAAAAACTTCTTCGACAAGATTAGAGACCGATTCATCTTCTTAACAAAGCCCATCCCTCGGATTAGAAAAAAATACAGTCACATACTGATTTAACTTCAAACACATTGAGTAGGAAGGATGGTGTATATTTCCTGTTACCACACATACTAGTATTAATACCAATTGAATGAATGGTAGAAATTTACAACAGTTTCTTCCATGTGTTTTGTCATGATAGTGTGAAAGTATTCGTTTTACCCATTTTACTCGGTTTTCGGGTAACCAATCTGATTGAGGGTTTATAGCGGACAAATGTATGAATCCTAAGGCTTTGGCCATTTCATTGAAAGTTCTACTCAGAAAATTCGTTCCAGTGTGTTGGTTTTTCCCAGTTCCATCACTTGAACTTGTCTTTCTCTCTGCGGTTTGCTCCACTGGGTTTCTAGATCCGTTAGCGTTTTGGATCCAGCCCAACTGTCTGTGGCAGCAACTCCTTCCTGAGTGCTGGTATTCGCACGTTCCAGCACTAGAATTTGTCCTACACAGGATTAAATTCTACTCACTTCTAAAACTGTCCCGCTTTCAGATCCATACGTGATTGGACCGACTCTTCCTAAACTGCCCTCACCCAGTTTGCCATGGATAGATCCAGAGGTCAAGCACCTCCCTGCCAGACCTCTTCCCTCTCATAGAAGGAAGACCCATTCAGTACTTTTGTTACTGAATATACCCCACTCTGAGGTTTTGCTAGCCCCAGGAATGCTTAGACTAACTAAAATTGCCTTATATCACTCAGAGGGCCTGGTCAACCTAGTCTGGGTAGACTGCTCACTTTTACCCTCCATAAGCTTCTCATTTTTTCTATAATCATTTTGGAAAGATTTTAAGCTTTGGGGATTATTTGCTAATTTCATTATTTCTCTGATTGCGACCTTAATTTCAGAGTCTTCTAGTTGGAATTTTGTCATTTTCCCTTTACTTATTCCAATGAAATTAATTGGGATATCGTCCCTTAATAGGGCTCAGTTTTCGGCTTCTAACTCATCAAGATTAATTGACCTATTTTCATTGACGAACTTTTAGCTAGGTTGGCTCAAATAGTCAGCAGGATTTCTACTAGTGTTAATATGGTGATGAGTATGTAAATTATTGTCCAAGAAAACCGCAATTCTATATAAGAAAATCTTTCGGCCTCTTGAAATACGTAAGAGCAGCGCAGTATACAAAAATATGAGTTCTCGCAGCCCATAAATACCCCTTTTGGAAGTGTTTTAAGCTTTGTTCTAAGGCAAAAAGTTCCTTGTTATGGCTATTAAACCTAAAAGTTATACCATTTAAAACCTTAGCATATATCAACACTATTTGAAATCCATTAGTTCTTTCATATTGTTGCACAAAAACTGAAGCAATACTTTTTTCTGATGCGTCTGTGACGAGGTAAATTTTTTTTTCTATATCCAAAATTCCACAAAATACTGTTAGGATTTGAAAGTTTGCCTTTAATAATTTAAAAGATTCTCTTTGTTCTGAGATGAAGGTAAAATGAATGTTTTTTCTAGTTAGCCAACTTAAAGGTTCAGCTAATTTGCGTAATTATGATAGAAACTTCGGTAATAGCCTGTTAAGCGTAGAAATGATCTAATTCCTGTGACATCACTTGATGGCTCAATTTTTTTATAGCTGCTGATGTTTCGGCTTCGAGTTTTACTCCTTTTGTGGAGACTCGAAACCCTAAAAAGCGTCATTCCTCTGAAAAAATTTAGGATTTGTCAATATTAAGTCTAATATTAAATTTAATAGCCTGTCGCAAGGTTAGTTCAATAGGTTTTAAATGTTCTTCAAAGCTCGCTGAAGTATGTATCGTCAGACTATCTACGAAAATGAGGGTCCTTCGACCTGATTTAATTGAGGAAGAAAAAATTATTAAAATCAGAAAGAAAGTTGGGGTCCTTAGACCTGATTTAAAAATTTATAAAGGCGCGAGATGAGAAAACTTTACCTTGTGGTACTTGTTTAAATACATAAAAAATTTCCTTATTTGAAAAAATAAAATAAATTTTGGGCTTTTTTCTGCTAAGTTATACTTAACCCATTTCTAATATCAATTGTTGAAATAATATTGGTTTTGTTAGATAGATCGGAAATGACTTCTGAAATTCTACGGATACCCCACTGTGAGTCCTTTATCGCTTTCTTTTTGAGTCCTTCATAGCTTTATCGCTATTATCGCTTTATCGCCCTATGAGAATCGGCAGCTACTTTAATCTCACCAATTTTTTGGTTGGATTTTCCCATCTTTTCCAGACTACCCTATGCGACAAATTGGAGCCGTATAATCGGAACTTCTCATTTAAATTATTACTACTCTTACCATTTCGTTTTAGTGTTTTGTAAGCAATCCGTCACTAAAAATGGCTAAGTCAATTGTTTAGCATATTAATATGTATGTTTGGATCTGTTTGTACTTTATATCCAGGAAGGTCATTATACCCTACATTATAAGGTTCCGTTGCAAAAGCTCATTTCAGTTTTAACAAGAACTTCTCTGCTCTTTGTTTTTTCTAATCTTAAAGGGCCTGTTTCAATTCTCTTAGAAAATTCGCAGTCTTCCCATATTATTCTATCATCTTCAATAGAAAAAGCTTCCTCCTATTTCCTATTCTTTCTGCTGCTAAAAGGATCGCATCCTTTAGATAGTCGGTGATTACTACTTCATATGAATCAATGGTTTTGCCCCGTGGTAAGTCAAAAGATCCATCACTAGAATTAAAATAAACTAATTTGTTGAATTATTAAATGTTTCACATAGTGACGGAAATATTTGCAATTGTGTCTAGATATTTGGGTTAAACATTGTAGTGCGCCAATGAGCTACGAAGGGCTCTGACAGACTTGACAACTCGGCCTTAATAGTTTTAAAACAATTGACCTGAATACAAGTTTGTTTTGCTATATGTGCCGTGCCCTTTCCTGAAACTTTTTCAGCGAAAAACACAAGGGAATTTATTCCTTGCCTGCTATGGTTTCCTAAAGAAATTTTATTATACCATAAATTTAATGTAGAATCTAGTTTGTTTGGAAAATCATAACCAATGATTGCACCAAATTTAAAGTATGGAACGACTAAAAATTACCTAAATATTTTTTTCCTTTTAATTCGTCTCATCTTTAATGCAGAATGCCATATTTATTTCCCCTATTAGTGGTAAGGCCTGTCCACTTAAGGATTTCACGGTTCATATGGATAGTTTAAGGTGTTTACGAACACTTTCTGGAAATTTTAGAAATATTTCCACTTTTAGTAAGCTCCTTTGACATACGCTATCCAGAAAACATTTTACAAAAATATTGTCTGCCATTTTAGCAGTCCACATACACAGAAAAGAACTCGATTCAGTGTTATTTTCATGTAACGCAACAAAACAAAATAGGGTCACATAAGACAGAAATTATTATCTTTTGGAAATCTTAGCCAGTGGTTGCTAAAGTTTGGATTGAGGAGTTAGTTGGTTCAGGGAATAGAATTAGACGGGTTAAGACATATAGATATGTGAAGATTATTCTTGATGAATTTTTAGGTTTCTGTAGGTATTCTGGCCATCTGTGCTTAAAATTACCTCAAAATGTAGGATGTTTGCATCAATTAAAGTATGTTTTTCTTTTTCAATATTAAAATTCTTTATCACTCTTTAATAGAATAATACCTAAGGTATTGTCCCATTATTTACCTAAATAAATTTTCTAATCATTTAAAACCCCTCCAGACATTGCACAATAAAACTATAGGGATCCTTGGTACTTTCTTTCATCTTCCTGCACTACTTCAAAATCTTCCTGAAACAATAATTTGATTTTTATTTCTTCATATATTAAACCTTAATCAACTTAGGGATTTGCAATTATCACTCTGGCATTATGATATCTAGTCTCAGGTGAGTTTTTTTTTAAATCACAAATTCTTGTCACCCCTATTGGCTCACGAAATTCTTCGTCAGATCGTTTTGGAGCGAATAGAATCACCTTGGTCAATTGTAAGAGAAATAAATTTTTAATTGGATACAAAATCCCTTCTATAGGACATGTTCTAAAATTAAATATTAAATTTAAGAATCTTAATAGCCGATCAAGTTTAAAGACGAAATTAGTAGAACATTACATATTATTAAACTTTGATGACGGGGTGATTCTTCTTCTTAGTTTGTTTTTTAGTATTATATTTAGGTTTTGCAATGCTGGGGTTGCCTCTTTTGTTCTTCTTCTTCTGCATATTATGATGTTTTTTGGTTTATCTTCTTAATTTTTTTTGGTGTACTTGAACTCATTATAATAGTTTTTAGCCTTCCTTTCAAGCTTAGCTCCCTGTTGGCTGAATAATTTGAGGTTGTTTATCTTTGTATGAAATCAAATCTTTCTATATATATATATATATATATATATATATATATATATATATATATATATATATATATATATATATATATATATATATATATATATATATATATATATATATATATATATATATCTAGTCACTTTCAGCTGTTAAAAAGAGCTTCTGGTTTCTTATCAAAAGAGGTCTTTTCGAAGTTTCTACGACAACTCATTCAATGCGAAGTGCCCTGGTCTAAAGCACACAAACAAACAAAAAATAAATAATATATTCTGCCAACATCGTTCTTTGCTTAGGCAGCACTATCGTGCTGCCTGTGATGTAGAGGATAAATGGCGGAATATATTATAAAAAATCCACTGGAATAGTCTTATTATTTTTCTTTTAATGTAAATAGAAAGAAGGATATCTTACAATCAAAATATCCAAAATAAAGCATTTTGAAAATTAAGGGCGGGGCAGTTTCCAACACCCCCCCCCCCTACTAGTTGAAGTGCCTGTAATACATTTTCTTATGGAATCAGGTTCTGCTTTTTAAACTCGAGTTTAGCTTGTTCAACCAATGTTTCACATTATAAAACATGTTTAACTTGTAACAACTTTTTACTGGACCCTACGGTTACATAGCACATACAGACAGGCATATTTTCAATCTGTTATTTTATCTAGGTCTTCTTTCAAACACTAATGTCTCCTTAAAAGACAATGTTCTTGCATCATTTCCTGAAAATGTCTTTAGAGTCACTTTAGAAACAATGATTGGTGGCAGTGGAAAGCTAGATTTAAGCGGTAAGACAAATTTAGCTACTTTTTATGTTTTTAGAATTAAAAGACACAAATTTATAAGTATTTAAATATTTCAGCCTTTTGTTGTAAATTATATTAGGAGCAAAATGCCTTTTTTCTTATTTCCATAAAGTTAGTCTTCTCGTTTTTTTTTGTAAAAGGTTGGTCTGATCAGTTTAAAGTTGACTTCAATAAATCTTATTTTGCATAGATTCTTTAGAGGCCCATTGGACCAATTCTAATTAAACAATCAATTGAAGAGATTTAAAAGAAATTTTGAATATTTTAGGTTTTTGCAAAATGTTAGCATGGTCATAGTAAAGGTGACTTCAATAAACCTGATTTGCATAGACTTTTCAGAAGCCTATTTGACCAAATCCAATGAAACAATACAACAAAAAGATTAAAACAAAATTTATATAGAATCATCTAGGTTTTTGGAAAATGTTAGTATCATCATAGTAAACTTAGCTTCAAGAACTCTGATTTTGCATGGACTGTTAAGAGGCCCATTTCAACAACTCCATGAAATAATCACCTGAAAAGATTGAAAAAAATTGGAGGATCTTTCGGGCTATGGGAAAATGTTAGCATGATCATAGTAAAGTTGATTAATATAAACCTGATTTTGCATAGACTGTTCAGAAGCCATTTTGGCCAACTCCATGAAACAATAGCCCGAAAAGATTAAAAAAAAAAAAATTGGAGAGTCTTCTGAGTAATTAGAAAATGTTAATATGATCATCGTAAAGTTAATTTCAATAAATCTTATTTTGTATAGACTTTTCAGAGGTTTTTTTTGACCAATTCCTATGAAAATATCAACCTAAAATATCAAAAAGAATTTGGAGAATCTGATTTTTTTTGGAAAATGTTAGTATGGTCATAGTAAAGTTAACTTCAATAAATTTGATTTTGTATAGACCGTTCAGAGGCCCAATTCACCTAGCCTATGAAATAATAGCTTGTAAATATCAAAAAGGAATTTAGAGACTCTTCTGGATGTTTGGAAAATGGTAGTTGTATCAAAGTAAAGTTGACTTCAATAAATCTGATTTTGCATAGACTGTTCAAAGGGCCATTTCACCGAGTTCAATGAAACAATCAACCGAGAATATTGAAAGGAAATTGAGAGAATCTTCTGGGTTTCGGAGATTGTTTTTATGATCACAGTAAAGTTTACTTCATTAAATCTCATTTTCCTTAGACTATACAGAGGGCCAATTTACCAACTCCATGGAACAATCACTTGCAAATTTTAAAAAAGAAATTTTGAGAATATTATGGGTTTTGGAAAATGTTACTGTGATCGTAGTAAAGTTAACTTCATTAAATCTCATTTTGCTTAGACTATTCAGAGGGTCAATTTACAAGCTCCATGGGAAAATCACTTGAAAAGAATAAAAAGAAATTTTGAGAATCTTATGGGCTTAGGAAAATGTTACAGTGATCGTAGTAAAGTGGACTTCTATAGCTTGATTTTACAAAGACTGTTCAGAGGCCTATTTGACCATGTCCAATGACACAATCAACCGAAAAGATTAAAATTTTAAGGATCTTCTTGGTTTTTGGAAAATGTTTGAAAGAGAGAGAGAGAGAGAGAGAGAGAGAGAGAGAGAGAGAGAGAGAGAGAGAGAGAGAGAGAGAGAGAGAGAGAGAGAGAGAGAGATAGAGAGAGAGAGAGAGAGAGAGAGAGAGAGAGAGAGAGAGAGAGAGAGAGAGAGAGAGAGAGAGAGAGAGAGAGAGAGAGAGAGAGAGAGAGAGAGAGAGAGAGAGAGAGAGAGAGAGAGAGAGAGAGAGAGAGAGAGAGAGAGAGAGAAAAAAAATACAAAGACACAGATTCAAAGATGTAAACAGATAAAGGCAGACACTGGAACAAGCAATAAACACTCAGACACACATCCACTGGGGTGAAAGAGGCAAAGACACATACGACCACACAGATTCAAACCTCAAACAGACAAAGACTTAGACAAGTGAACACCCGTTAAGACACAAAGGCACAAAGGGTGAGAGAGAGATAAAAAACATATACTAACACACAGATTGAGACTTGAAAACAGACAGAGATAGAAACTCAGACAAGGATACAATCATCCAGACGCACAGACCTAAAGAGTGAGAGAGACAAAAAACACATACACACGCACAGATTCAGACATACAAACAGACAGAGACAGAACTCAGACACGCAAACACAAAGCATAAAGAATAAGAAATCCCACTTTTTTGACCACTTCCTAGCTATTGTGTGGGTTGAATCCAGAAAGATGTTGTTGATAAAAGTGTATAAAAGAGACATTTTATGAGAAGGGGCAGACTGATATTAACTTTATGCCGGACTGACCTCTTGTCCGTTGATTTAGAAATACCTTGGAATATTGTCGAATTATTGTAAATATCTAAGTATCTTGTTTTATATTATTGTAGTTTTCAAAGACTTGTGGTCTACTTGGGACGGCTAGTTCCGGGAGAATAATATATTTGATGTTATTATATGTTAACTGAATAAAAGTGTTGCATTATAGCCAACCTCTCTACAACCTACATTTAGTCTCTCGAATATACCCAGCTGGTACGCCTCATTAGTCCGGTCATAGCCTAAGGCACGCTACCGAAGTTTAATTACCTTAGGGCCATAGTTTATCTCACCTATAAAGGGAGAATAAAGGCATCTACCACTACACAACTTAAATACCATGAGAACACGTTATCACAGTCTTAATCTGTGTGTTTGTATGAGCTTTTGTCTCTCTCTCTCTCTCTCTGTGCCCTTTTGTCTGAGTGGATGTTTGCTTGTCCCAGTGTCTGTCTTTGCCTATTTGTATGTCCAAATCTGTATGATTATATGCATCTTTTGTCTCACTTTCTCTCTGTGCCTGTGTGTCACGGTGCTTGTATGTGTTTGGTCTCTCTCAATCTTTGTGCGAGTCTGTCGGGTTGGATGTTTACGTGTCCTAGTGTCTATCTTTGTCTGTTTGCATGTTTGAATCTGTGTGTTTGTATGTAGTTTTGTCTCTCTTTCCCTCTTTGTGCCAGTTCCTTTTGGCTGTTGTTGACGTGTCCAAGTGTTTGTCTTGGTCTGTTTGGATATCTGAATATGTTTGTATTTGTTTTTTGTTTCTATACCTGTATGTCTGGGCGGGTGATTCCTTGTCCCATTATCTGTCTTTGTCTTTTTGTTCGTCTGAGCCTGTGCGTCCTCACATCTTTTTGTCTCTGTCACTTTTTGTGCCTGTGTGTCTGGGGAGTTGTGTGCTTGTCTGAGTGTCTGTCTTTGTCAATTTGCATGTTTGAATTTGTGTGTTTGTATGTGCCTTTATTCTCTCTCATTCTTTGTGCCTGCAAGTCAGGGTGAAATTTTTTTTCTCTTAGTGTCTGTCTGTTTGCTTGTATGAATCTTTTGGTCTATTTGTGTTTTAGTCTATACGTCTGTCTGTGCCTGGGTGTCTGGGTGGGTGTTTGCTTTTCCTGAATCTGTCTCTGTCTTTTTGTGTGTCTGAACCTTTGCTTTTCTTATGAGTTTTGTCTCACTCAACATCTATGCCTGTGTGTCTGGGCGGGTGTTTTGCTTATTCCAATGTGTGTTTTTGTCTGTTTTTGTGTCAGAGTCTTTGTTTTTCTTATGTGTTTTTGTCTATCTCACTCTCTGTGTGTCCGGGTCGGTGAATACTTGTCCCACTGTGTGTCTTTGTTTGTTTTTTGTGTCTGAATGTATGTATTTGTATGTGTTCTTCTCTCTTACTCTATCTGCCAGTGTGTTTGGGTGGTGTGTTTGTTTACCCCAGTGTCTGCCCTTGTCTTTTTGTAATTCTGAATCTGTTTGTTTATCAGTGTTTTTGTATCTCTCACTATCTAAGTTTCTTTTGATCTTTTTGGTGATTATTTCATGGAATTGGTCAATTGGCCTCTGAACAATCTATGTAAAATCAGATTTATTTAAGTAAATTTTACTACGGTCGTACGAACATATTCCAAAAACAAAGAAAATTCTCCAAATTTCTTTTTATTCTTTTTGGATGATTTTTCATTGGCTCGGTCAAATAAACCTCTGAACAGTATGTTAAATCAGACTTATTGAAGTCAACTTTACTTTGGTCATGCTAACGTTTTCTAATGACCAATAAGATTCTCCAAATTTATTTTTAATCTTTTCATGTGATGGTTTCATGGACTTGGTCAAAAAGACCTCTGTAGAGTCTATACTAAATCAGATTTATTGAAGTCAACTTTACGATAATTATATTAACATTTAAAAAAACCCATAAAGGTTTCTCCAAATTTATTTTTAATCTTTCTAAGTGATTGTTTCATGGACTTGGTCAAGTCTGACTTGGTCTGGACAGTATATGCAAAATCAGATCTATTGAAGTCATCTCTTCTACGATTTCTTTTATTCTTTTCAAGTGATCATTTAATTGAATTAATCAAATGGGGCTTTGAACAGTCTATACAAAATCATATTTTGATAAAGTCAACTTTACTAAGACCTTACTAACATTTTCCAAAAACCAAAAAAATTTTTCCAATTTATTTTTATCTTTTCCGGTGATTAGTTCATGAACTTGGTCTTATGAACCTCTGGACAGTCTTTACAAAATCAGATTTATTGAAAAAATTTTTACTTTGACAATACTAACATTTTCCACGAACCTAGAAGGTTCTTCCAATTTCTGTTTAATCTTTTTGGTTGATTGTTACATTGCACTTGGTAAAACAGGCCTCTGAGCAGGCTTTACCAAATCAAATTGATTGAAGTCCACTTTACTGTGATCATACAAACATTTTCCAAAACCAAGAAGATTGTTCAAATTTCTTTTTAATATTTTCAGGGGATTGTTTCTTGACTTCGTCAAATGGGCCTCTGAACAGTTTATGCAAAATCAGACTTTTAAAGTCAACTTTACCAAGATCATACTATGATTTTCCAAAAACCCAGAAAATTCTCCAAATTTCTTTTTAACTTTTTTGGTTGATTTTTTCATTGGAGTTGGTCAAATAGGCCTCTGAATAGTCTGTGCAAAATTCTATTATTTTAGGTCAACTTTACTATGATCATACTAGCATTTTTCAAAACCCTGTAGATTCTCCTAATTTCTTTTTAGTCTTTTCGGTTGATTTTTTCATCTGACTTGGTGAAATAGGCATGCGAACAGTCGATATAAAATCATATTTATTGAAGTTAACTTTACTATGATCACAGTAACATTTTCAAAAAACCAAGAAAATTATCCAAATTTATTCTTAATTTTTATGATATTTTGTTTCGTTGGACTTTGTCAAACATGCTTCTGAGCAGTCTATGCAAAATTTGATTTATTGAAGCAAACTTTACTAAGACTCTACCAACATTTTCTAAGAACCAAAAAGACTTTTCAAATTTCTTTTGAATCATATTGATGTATTATTTCGTTGGACTTGTCAAATAGGCCTCTGGAGAGTCTATGCAAAATCATGTTGATTGAAGTCCACTTTACTATGATAATAATAATATTTTCAAAAACCAAGAAGATTCCCCAAATTTGTTTTTAATATTTTCAGGTGATTGTTTTATGGACTTCGTCAAATGGGCCTCTGTACAGTCTATGCAAAATCAGATTTATTAAAGTAAGCTTTAGTAAGATCATAAACAATTTTCCAAAATCGTAGAATATTCTCCAATTTTTTTTTAACCTTTTCGGTTGATTGTTTCATTGGAGTGGGTCAAATGGGCCTCTGAATAATCTATCCAAAATCAAAATTATTGAAGTTATCTTTAATATAATTATATTAACTTTTTCCGAAATCCCAAAAGATTCTCGAAATTTCTTTTTAGTGTTTTCAGTTGATGGTTTTATTGGACTTGTTTACTGGAGTGTGTTTATAGATTGTTTTATTGGAGTCAAATACACCTTTGAACAGTCTGTGCAACATCAGGCTTATTAAAGTAAACTTTTCTTTGATCTTATTATATATTTTCCAAAGCCCAGATGATTCTCAAAATTTCTTTTTAATCTTTGTGGTCAATTGAGGCATGGACTTAGCCAAAGGGGCCTCTGAACAGTCTATCCAAAATCAAATTGATTGAAGTTAACTTAACCATAATTATACTAACTTTTCCGAAAAACCAGAAGATTCTCCAAATTTTTTTTAAATATTTTCAGTTGATGGTTTTATTGGACTTGTTTACTGGATTATGTTCATAGATTGTTTTATTGGAGTCAAATACACCTTTGAACAGTCTGTGCAACATTAGCCTTATTAAATTAAACTTTTCTTTGACCTTACTATATATTTTCCAAAGCCCAGATGATTCTCAAAACTTCTTTTTAATCTTTTTGGTCAATTGTGCCATGGACTTAGCAAAATGAGCCTCTGAACAGCCTAGCCAAAAAAATTTATTGAAGTTAACTTTACTATAATTATACTAACTTTTTTTCAAGTTCAGTATATGCCAGAGATTCATTTTTAACAGACCCAAATTGCCTTCATAGATTCTTTAAACAAAGAGTTTTTTGTATAGATTTTTTTTTTCAAAATTCAAAAAATAAAATCAAACAATAAAAATAAATTCGATTACATAATAAAAAACCCAGATTTGGAATTATTCGGGCACAGGAAAAGAGAAATATAAACTACTGGCTATTCAACACACAGCAGCATGTCAACGTTTTCCCTGAGAGTCGGCTCAGCCGTTCCAGTTTTACTTTAAAAATTTGTATGCTCTTTTAAAGCCTAGATACACCTAAGATCTTTTGATTTAATAAAATTTTAAGAGCAGAAGTAGCAGCCCCAAAAATTTTAACTTAATACCCTCAGTCAGTCAGTATTACTGATATGCCTTATGGACAACCAGCATAAAAAACAGTGTATTTTAATCTAATTATAAAGCAACGTTTAGTTTTGAAGTATAATGGCAAATTACATAACTGAGGTGGGGGAGGGGTGACCAACCCAGTAACCCTAGAGGTAAGGTTACTAGACTATTTAGCTAAACTGAACAAAATGGTTAGCGTACAATTTTATTGGAAGAGTCTTGAAAATTATTAGCTAAAGAGGAAAGGCTGATTGCCCTCCAGTCAGTTTTGACTCTTAAGAGGGCACTATAACTTTTAATTTTCAATCAAATTAGCTACTTTAAAAATAGCAATAATATCAATAGCTATGATGAAGCATCGCTGCCGATGTCTTTATATGCTCTTATAATACCTACATGCATATAGTTTTTTTCGTTTAATCAAAACTTCTAAATATTCCCTAAGAGTTTCAACATAATTTGGAATAAATCGAAACAAAATATGCCACATAGGCTGTCAAGACGAAGGGTCAGCAATGCTTCAGGACCGGTTGATGGTATTAAGTTAGAAATTGCATCATATATTGAAGGGGATGTTAAAAAAAAGGCATGGGCACCCTTAACTTGAATTTAAGGGGGGGGGGCTTACCTGGTCTAATTAGGACTTCCAATGGTGTATAATAGAAACCTCAAAACAAAAATATAGAATATAAGCCATCAACATTCAGCCAAGGGGAATGCAGCCCCCTATGCCCCCAACCCCATATGGGAATCCATTAAAAAACACGTGCTTTATGCATGCTGGTGCTAATGCTACTACTGCTACTACAACTATTGCTACCCATAATTACTGAACCTTTCAACAATACTAAAAAAAATCTCAAAACTTTTTTTGGATATTTTATATCAGAAATAATGGGTGGGGGGGCTTTCAAATCGCTTTGACTCTCATAAGAGCAATATAAATTTAAATTTTGAATTAAATAAAACATCTTAATTTAATACGATCACCAATTCCATAAAAAACTTATATGCCCCAAGGACATTACTTAGAGTCCTTGCACCAGTGCTCTGGGGGATTGTCCCTACCCCAGAAGCATTGTTTTATGTTTTTTTTTTGACTATTTTAAACAAATTACCGTCACACAAATTTCAATCCAATGCATTTGGTGAGAAGAGAGGTAGTTGGGTGGGGGTTTGTACCTCATGACCTCCATCACTACTGACTCTTAAAAGAAAAGTAGAGTATCCAATTTGAACCAAATGAACCTCCTCTAAAGCTTATGAAACCACCCCTTCCATAACAACCTTCAATACCCCAGGGGCCCAGCTTACAACCATCGTCCATAGGCTCCGGTGATTTGTATCAACCTCAAAAGCCTTGTTGTATGATATTTGGACCATGTTGAATAAAAAACTGTCTTAAAACACCTATTGGATATATCTTAGGAAAACACAACGTGTTTGTGGGTGTCTGTGTGTGTGTGTGCGTGTGTGTGTGTGTGTATGTGTGTGTGTGTGTGTGTGTGTGTGTGTGTGTGTGTGTGTGCGTGTGTGTGTGTGTGTGTGTGTGTGTGTGTGTGTGTGTGTGCGTGTGTGTTTGTGTGTATGTGGTTGTTTGGGCAGGTTGGGAGTCGACTGTGTTCCGATTATTTTTACTCTTAACACCAATCCTATGAGTCCCCTCCAAAACATAAAAAACCACCCTTTTTGTAAAAACCTTATATGCCCAAAGGGCATAACTAAAAACCCTTTCCCAAAGAGCTCGGGGGGGGATGTCTTCCTCAAAGACATAATTTCCGAAACCTTCAACTACGATGAATAAACTCATTATCTCCAAGTTTTGATTGGAGGTGTAAAGACCAATACTGAGCGTGGAGGGGGAAAAGTTTGTTCTCAAATCACTTCGACTCTCAAAAAGAGCACTCTAACTTATAATTTCAAATCAAATAAGCTCCGTTTAATGTTTATACGGCTGGCCATTTAATATAATGTTCTGTGGACTCTTGGAAAAAATTCGATATCTCATAATTTGAATCATAGGCGTTTGGTGAAAAGGAGGGGTTGTAGAAGGGGGAGGGGGGCTAAATGCTGCCCATCACTGTTAAGGAACTAGAACTTCCAACTTTTAACCAAATGAACCTCTTCTAAATTTAAACAACCATTCCTTCCATAAAAACAATAAACACCTCCTGGGCCTAACTTACAATCCTTACTCCTAATCTCTGGGGTTGTTTCGATCCTAAAAGCCTTGTTATATGATATTGAGACTATTTTGAATGGAATGGCTATCTCAAAGTTTCTATTAGATGCATTTCGGCACATTACTAGAACATATGATTACCAATCCAATGAGCTCCCTCCGAAGTTTATATGACCACGCTTTCTATAAAAAAACAACTGATATGCCCCCAGGGCATAAGTTACAACCCTTGCCCTTAGTGCTGGGGGGGATTTTTTTTATCCTTAAGGACATAACTTTCAAACCTTTCAAATAAGTCGAACACAATGGCTATCTCAAAATTTTGATTGGAAATGTTTGAAAAAATGATGGAAGTCAGGGGGAGGTTCATTTGCCCTCTGATCACTTTTGACTAATGAAAAAGGCACTATTCCTCTCAATTTCCAATCAAATGAGCCCTTTTTGAATCACCCATGACAAAAATTTCCTTAAAAACCATATATGCCCCCAGGGCAGTAGGAGAAGGGGTGCCAGTCCGGATCGAATATAATTTACGTATATTTTTTGTCTCTCCCTACGATTTTTTTTTTCATGGTTTTTGTTCTGTTCGATGGATGTAGACACAAGTCCAACAACAATTGCTGGATATTTCTTTGGATGTCAAGATAAGTTCAACAACAATTGATGGATGTAGACATAACTTCAAAGACATTGCTGAATGTAGACATCTGTTTGTTGTTTGATGGTTATGAGTGTTGGTAAATTTGTTTGTTGTTTTCTCGGATATCAAGATAAGTTCAAGAACAATTGCTGGTTAATCGATTCTAACAGGACAGGGTTATGTGTCTCTTTCTAGGCCAATCAGGGGATGTTTCCAAATGTATTGATCCACTAACGGGACAGGATCGCAGCTAATATAAGGAAGCATTTTTGCTATAGTTGTTATTAGTGTGTGAATAGAATTCAATCAGTGAGAACAGGTTGACTTTACTTAATAGGATATATTTGTAATAATGAGTGGAATGTTTACACTATTAGAAGTTGATAGTCAAGCTGGTAGCAATGATACAAGAGCACCAAACATTGCGGTGGAAATTACACCGCAGAGGATCACGGCTTTGTCTGGAATGGGATGAAGTATATACAAGATATGTAATATCCTTGAGTAAATTTAAAATGCAGGATCAATTATGCTTCGCTGCAAAAGTTGATATAGCATATGTGAATAGACTTCAAAGTGCTTTAAAGGCAATAGTGAAGCATATCGAAGACAATAAGCTATATCGCTATAAAATTGTTTCAAAATCTAAAATTGTAAAATAAAATATCTAGATCTAAAATAAAATAATAAAATTGTTTCAAAATCGAAAGTGTCCCTTTGTTTTTGTTAAAATGTTCTTGAAGTAGAACGATTCATGGCTAGTCTAGAGTCAAAGTGATAGGATTGAAAAATAAATAAATTTGAAAAATAGAGAATTAGATCGAGTCTGGTGCTTATGGAAAAACATTTGATTCTGGATAATGATTTTCTCGAGTTATCCCTCCGAAGGAAGATATTCTCACAGGGGACACTTGAAAATATAATTAAAACTGATTCTCCCCCATGGGACTATTGTATGGAGCTTTTACGATATGACTAAAATGCTTATACTCAATTTATTGATATATTAATTGAAACAAAGCAGAATAATATCGTGGATATACTTTTGAAAACATTGACATAGATTCAATGTAGATGGCTCCTCCTCCGAAAGAGGTAACGTCACAAAGTTACTCCTCTCCCATTCTCCCCTCTGAATTTATCAAACGAGGATCAGTTTCTTTTTAGCTGTGAGAAATTTGACATCAGAAACCAAAAATGTTTTATATATGTCCAGTATCCTTGTACACTCTTGGCAATTGGTCATCATGTGAGAATTGTACGATTATTGATGACTATAATGAAAATTGCAAATTATGCAATCCTTGTAAATTACATAGAGGATATGCAGTACATATTAAAGGATGTGATTCTTGTCTTGAAGAGGTTTGTGACTCTCACCCTAGAGGGCATCTATGCTCCAATTGCCACTATGACAAATGTGATCAATGGGAGAATACTTACCCCGGTATGATTGGAAAGAATCCCAAACGTGATTTTAGTTTATTTCTACGAAATTAGTATCGTCATGGATTTAAATTATTTTGGGAGGAGGAATCAGATCTACGATTCAATTGTTGGGATAACAAGACAATTCAGTTTCTACGTCGTCGTTGTGAAGACACTGCCTATTCTGACTATAAACCAAATGATTTTTATCTGGCAGTTACCGAATGTGATTCACCATTTGAAAACACTGTATCTGATATTGCATCAAATAGACAGATTGAAACATGTGAATTTCACAATATGAATGTAAATTGTATCATTGACTATACAAAGAGATATGACAAGAGTGAAGTTACATTATACTGTAGAAAATGTGACCCTGACTTTGCAGCCAATCAAGATCAATATACAGTGCATTCAAATGATCTACCAGCATTATTGGTTCTCGAAAGTTGCCTATACACCGAAGAAGAAGAAATCTCAAGTAAAGAATAAAGACATGGTTATTGTGTATCTACATTTTTCATTTATTAATATACAAATTCACATACATTTTTTAAGCAGTTTACTCGCAGGGCACTAAAATCAATATTATAAAGGTCTGAGAGGATATTTTCCACCATAAAGTCGTTTAGTCGTCGGGCATTTATTAAATATACAAATTCACATACATTTTTTAAGCAGTTTTTACTCGCAGGGGCACTAAAATCATATTATAAAGGTCTGAGGAGGATATTTTCCACCAAAAAGTCGTTAGGACGTGGACTGTCTACATAAATGTTGAGAAAATGCTTGTAAGTATAGCCACGACATCTGAACACGAAATATAGTAGTGCATGGAAGCCACAGCATTTAGTCGTCAGATCCTGCACTTTCTTCCGATTTTGAATAATAGTTTTCCACTGCTCTCCATATAGTTGCTGATATGTGGAGTGTAGAATGTATAGGGTAGACTAAGAGGATCAAAAAATTCAATCGTCTTCATTGTTGGAAAGATGCACAACAAATGGCCTGTATTCACAGTCGACGAAATGTTATTAACAATGATTAGGGTATTAGTGGCACTTTGAATTTTTCCAAGGAAGTCCGAGGGCAAACAATAGGATTAGTTTTTGGATATATAGGGGTCCATATTAAATATATTGATTATTTGACTTGTGTTCATAGTGCCAAGTCTAGTAGAACACTGCCTTCGGGAGTGATTCCGAATAGTTTTCAAATTGATTTAGCGAGATTAGTGCAATACTCTCCGGTAATGGGTCGGCAAATACACATTCTAAACGCACACTCCCCGTTCGTACTATACTCATATCCTGGGTGCCAGACAAATCCAATACAATGATACCATGTGTCTTAGCAAACATTTCTTTGGTTATACCATTTTCAAATAGTTGTGAGTCATGATCTAGGGTTTGCATGGTCAACTCATACAATGTCCTATAGGATTTCTTAAAAGATAGATTGTAGAGGGGGATTCCATTTAAATTGAAGGCAAGAGATGAAAGCCCTAACATTTCAAACTTATGTGGACATCCACTCCATGATCATATTGGATTAGTGCCTTTTACAAATTTCAAAGCTAATTTTTGCCGGAATTTCGCCATTGATAAAAATGAGTCGATGAAGGTGCGTGAGCCTGTGGCAATATGACGTTGATTGGTGATTGTATGAGGAACAAGTAGTTTAATATTATTTCCACTGGCTCTAAATTTTGCCATTGCCAAAGCAACAGAACTCATAACCTGTTGTTTGCGTCCATGTAGTATTGCCGAGGTGAGAGAGGGATTTACATCAGGATTGGCAGCACGTTATTTTCGTAAAATGAAATTGGATCAATTTTATATACACTTTAATATTTCGTGGTAGCCATGGAGGTCTATTAAATATTTCATGATATATTTTTCCAACTAGATGTAATTGACTAGTTGTAGCATTTTTAAGTGCATCTGTACTACTAGTGTCTGTAATATATTCATAGCCATTGGAGGTACCTCTCAATTCCTTATATGACTTGTTTGTCATCAACGTGAACTGCATATAGCTTGTATAATTTCAGAGATTGCTGCTTGTGCTCACAAAAGTGCCATTTATGCAGACACTGATTTGACGATTAAAATTATGTAATATACAATTTTCGTAGGATATTCCATCAGCACAAATTTGAATTCCATTGTTAGATTTCCGGACCTTCATATGTAAACCTCTAAATGTCGAAGATAAGTCCATAAAGTTGTCTTCATTGGAATAAATTTGAAAGTGAATATTATCGGAGAGGGGTTGTTGTGAATAAAATTGTTCATAGTATCCATGTTTTACGCTCACATCAACATTTTCTGCATCGAATAGATTCAATAAGGAAGTGATTGAAGGTTGGCAATCCTTATGCGGTAGATATGACATCTTAGGAAAAAAAAAATCTAGTTTCGATCTAAAAATTCTCTTCCTGAGGCTTTTTCTTCTTCTACTGTTTACTGTACGTGTCATCTTTTTCCTTCTTTTCTTTGAAAGGGGCGATGTCTTTCGTTTCTGACTTGAGTAGAGACTGATGAGTAGTGCACTGTTTCTCGACCTTTTAAACCTTTTCCATTTTGATGAGATTTCAATTGTTCGCCAAGGGTTTGCGCACTGGGCCCAATCGTTGCCAGAGCCCCAATCATATAGTTTAGAGGATACAAAATCTGTCATACCCGGTACAATATATTTGCTATCTAGAGGTAGTGCAGAGCGAAATGGCTTAGAAAACGAACTGCCAAGACCATAGACCATAGCAGACATTGACGAGCGGCCTTTGCAATAGTCCATTCCATTGCCCAGTTGTCTTGGGCCAAGAGTATTGAAATAGCAGTCAATATCAGGACAAATGAATACCACTTTTCTATTAGACATCTTGTTGTTGTTGAATTGGTCAAAAATGGCATTTAATCACAGCCAAACATTTTGATATTGCTAGAGGGTCACCTAATTCAGTTCTTAGTGTTAACTGACAGAGTTCCAAATAGGAGGGGTTTAAGGGGATTTACTGAAGATACTTTATATTGTAATGGTGAATATGTTCTTGATTTTTTTTTTTCGTTCAAGAACTCGTAGGAGGGGAACATTGCTATTGCCCATCCGGGATTTTTCCACAAAGGATTCATAGAGAAATATAAAAGTGTCCGTGGAGAAGGCAGGCGGATAGTCAGCAAAAATTAAATTAGTGTTTCCAGCACTTTTACCATTGATTATATTGAGCTTAAAGCCAAGAACATCTTTTAGATTATCATTAAGAATAACGTTTTTCATCGACAATGGGTGAACAAATGTAGATCTTACCCTCCTCCCTAGAGTAGCGAAATGAAAGGCTCTTTTTTACGAGCGGAAATTCTTTTATTGATAGAATGACATAAATCCTTCATACAGGTGAGTTCTTCATAGGGTAATTCAATATATTGATAATTCATCCAATTGATCTTTTGAATTTGTTCTTTATACCATGGGGGTGTCGGCCAATCATAGGGTCTAATTTTATATCATATTTGCGATCTTTTCTCAGGATATCATATGTATTTTTCAGAATACAGTTGACAAGAGCCAGTTCATACGCGCCGTCAAATTTGATGGTGGGAGAGAGTTTCATCCAAAAATCACTTGTTCTATTCAAATCATTGTAGAGAGGATCAGAAACATTGGACATGAAAGTCACATAGAAATCATTAGGTATTGTTAATGTCTTCAACACTGACCCAAGAATCAAAACCAGAGTTGTATCCTAGCCAGAGAACAAGCAACTGTCTCTTGCCCTTGCGAGTACGACTCTTTAATATCTTTCCAATTTGATAAATTTCCCTTGTGTTTCTAACTTTTTGTAGTTCACTTTAAAAAGTTCAGTGCTCCATAAATAATTCCGTATTTCAAAAATCTTTTTCTTTTCATTACCATTGCCATTGGAATATTGCTTTGGAAAAGCATCAAATGTATTTTCACTGCAATGAACTTCCCAAGGCTAACATTGGACAGGGATCGGTGTGGTTGTTGGTTGTATATTTGCATGATTTTATCTAAATCATGAATAAAAGCAACAGTATTTTCAGCGTACAATATTTTGAAATTAATAGACGAATCGTTGTTATCAATCGTTCAGCCAATGCAGCCTTTATCGGGTTGCGACCATGATTGAGCGCTGTGTTATATTTCAATAGAACATTTTACACATGAGGGTTAACGAATTCGCTACCAAGATCCGATTGAATCTTTCAGTAGCAATACTATTCAAGAATACTTTTTAAAGCATGAGCAACTTCAATACCTCTTTTCGATTGCAATGGAATGGCATATACATAGCGACGAAAGACATTAATTACCACTAGAATATATGTTTAGGGTGTATTGTGAGTAGAGATGCCCCAGGAGGTACTGAACGAACACCATATTTGGGCATAGAGTCCCTAGGGAGAATGATTGCGTAATCGGTCAATGACCTCTTTCTCCAGGTGTTTTTTGGCACGCTCTCAGCGAATGTTATGATCCAGAAATAGTATTTGTTGTAAGTTCAATCAAATTGTTTCCAGGGAATGTCTGACAGATGACGTCAAGTTAATTAATGTCTTTGATGCATTTCCCAAGAGAATTGTCTCCGGGGCAAAGTTTAGATCACACGTGACAGATGATGTCATGATTGATTGATTGACATGAAAGAGGAATTAATTTGTTGTTTCTAAAGAGAACCGTCTCAGAGCGAATGTTTAGATCTTAGCGATGAATTGTTTAGCGCGGGAATCAGGTTTCTAAATAATTTGAAATGTGCCAGCGCAGAGATGCCAAAACAAAAGGAACACGCTGAAATTACGTTTAGGGATTATTTGGGCGAAACCGTTTTAGCCATTTTAGGGAATTATTTCGGCGAAACAGTTAGAGACATTTTAAAAGATGATTTAAAAGATGATTTTAGAAGAGAGTTTGAGGGTAAAACTCTGTGGTCATTATAATACACAAGTTGTATTTTAACAGTCGTGAGGTCCCCTACCACAACTCAAAAGGGTTCCGATCCCCCTACCCCAACCCAAAGGCTCCTCATACCCCACCCCAACCCCGAAGGAAGCCCCCAGTCCTCAAAGGTCCCCCAAGCTCCCAAAGAGCCCCCGGACCCCCAAAGGCCCTCACCCGGCCCCCAAAGGTCCATCGGGCTCCCAAAGGACCAATCGGCCCTCAAGTGCCCCCCAGACCCCCAAAGCCCTCCCCAGACCCCCAAACGCCCTCCCCGCCCCCCCAAAGGCCCTCCCCCAGTCCCCAAAGGTCCACAGGGCTCCCAAAGGGCCCACCCAGCCCTAAAGGGCCCTCCAAGACCCCCAAAGGACCCCCGGCATCCCAAAGGCCCCTGAAACCCCATTTTTTAATACTTTTTTATGACTTTATTATATCTTTTCAGAACAAGTTATTTTCTTAATGTACATCCTAAACCCATTTTACAAGTTGAAGTACCCATCCTTTTCACCCACAACTTTACTATACTGATTTTTTGAATGCTCCAACACCAAGCAATACTTTTCAATGACATTTCAGAACAAGTTCTTTTCTTAATGTCCCTCCTAAACCCATTTTACAAATTGAAATACCCATCCTTTACACCCACAACTTTACTTTACATCTTTTGAATGCTCCAATACCAAGCAATACTTTTCAAAGGGCATTTCAGAACAAGTTCTTTTCATAATGTCCATCCTAAACCCATTTTACAAGTTGAAGTTCCCATCCTTTTCACCCACAACTTTACTATACTGATTTTTGAATGCTCCAACACCAAGCAATACTTTTCAATGACATTTCAGAACAAGTTCCTTTCTTAATGTCCCTCCTAAACCCATTTTACAAATTGAAGTACCCATCCTTTACACCCACAACTTTACTTTACATCTTTTTGAATGCTCCAATACCAAGCAATACTTTTCAAAGGGCATTTCAGAACAAGTTCTTTTCATAATGTCTATCCTAAACCCATTTTACAAGTTGAAGTTCCCATCCTTTTCACCCGCAACTTTACTTTACAGCTTTTTGAATGCCCAACACCAAGCAATACTTTTCAAAAGGCATTTCAGAACAAGTTCTTTTCATAATGTCCATCCTAAACCCATTTTACAAGTTGAAGTTCCCTTCCTTTTCACCCACAACTTTACTTTACAGCTTTTGAATGCCCAACACCAAGCAATACATTTCAAAGACCATTTCAGAACAAGTTACTTTCTTAATGTCCCTTCTAAACCCATTTTCCAACTTGAAGTACTTATCTTTTTCACCCACAACTATACTTTACAGCTTTTTGGATACCTCAACACCAAGAAATACTTTTCAAAGACCATTTCAGAACCACTTCCTTTTCTTAATGTCACTCCTAAACCCATTTTCCAACTTGAAGTACATATCTTTTTCACCCACAACTATACTCTACAGATTTTTGGATACCTCAACACCAAGAAATACTTTTCAAAGACCATTTCAGAGCAAATTACTTTCTTAATGTCCCTGCTAAACCCATCTTGCAACTTGAAGTACTTATCTTTTTCACCCACAACTATACTCTACAGCTTTTTGGTTACCTCAACACAAAGAAATACCATTCAAAGACCATTTCAGAGCAAGTTACTTTCTTAATGTCCCTTCTAAACCCGTTTTGCAACTTGAAGTACTTATCTTTTTCACCCACAACTATACTCTACAGCTTTTTGGATACCTCAAAACCAAGAAATAATTTTCAAAGACCATTTCAGAGCAAGTTGCTTTCTTAATGTCCCTCCTAAACCCATTTTCCAACTTGAAGTACTTATCTTTTTCACCCATAACTATACTTTACAGCTTTTTGGGTACCTCAACACCAAGAAATACTTTTCAAAGACCATTTCAGAGCAAGTTAATTTCTTAATGCCCCTCCTAAACCCATTTTCCAACTTGAAGTACTTATCTTTTTCACCCACAACTATACTTTACAGCTTTTTGGATACCTCAACACCAAGAAATACTTTTCAAAGACCATTTCAGAGCAAGTTACTTTCTTAATGTCCCTCCTATACCCATTTTCCAACTTGAAATACTTAACTTTTTCACCCACAACTATACTTTACAGATTTTTTGGGGATACCTCAACACCAAGCAATACTTTTCAAAAGGCATTTCAGAACAAGTTCTTTTCTTAATGTCTCTCCTAAACCCATTTTACAAGTTGAAAGAACCCATACTTTTCACCCACAACTATACTTTACAGATTTTTGGATACCTCAACACCAAGCAATACTTTTCAAAAGGCATTTCAGAACAAGTTCTTTTCTTATGTCTCTCCTAAACCCATTTTACAAGTTGAAGAACCCATACTTTTCACCCACAACTTTACTATACTCCTTCTTGAATGCTCCAACACCAAGCAATACTTCTCAAAGGGCATTTCACAACAAGTTCCTTTTCTTAATGTCCCTTCTAAACGTATTTTCCAACTTGAAGTACCGATCCTTCTCACCCACAACTTTACATTACAGCTTTTTGGATACCTCAACACCAAAAAAATACTTTTCAAAAGGCATTTCAGAACAACTTATTTTCTTAGTATCACTCCTAACCCCATTTTACAAGTTGAAGTACCCATCCTTTTCAACCCACATCATTACTTTACAGCTCTTGAATGCCACAACACCAAGCATTACTTTTCAAAAGGCATTTCAGAGCAACTTCTTTTCTTTATGTGCCCTCTAAACCAATTCTACAAGTTGAAGTACTCATCTTTTCCACCACAACTTTACTTTACAGCTTTTTGGATACCTCAACACCAAGAAATACTTTTCAAAGACCATTTCAGAGCAAGTTATTTTCTTAATGTCCTTCCTAAACCAATTTTCTAACTTGAAGTACCCATCCTTTTCACTCACAACTATACTTTACAGCTTTTTGGATACCTCAACACCAAGAAATACTTTTCAAAGACCATTTCAGACAAGTTATTTTCTTAATGTCCTTCCTAAACCAATTTTACAAGTTGAAGTACTCATCTTTTCCACCACAACTTTACTTTACAGCTTTTTGAATGCCTCAACACCAAGCAGTACTTTTCAAAAGCATTTCAGAACAAGTTACTTTCTTAATATCCCACCTAAACCCATTTTACAACTTGAAGTAGTTATCTTTTTCACCGCAACTTTACTTTACGACTTTTTGCACACCCCAACATCAAACAATACTTTCAAAAAGGCTTTATTATATCTTTTCAGTACAAGTTCTTTTTTTAATATCCTTCTTAAACCAATTTTAAAATTCTAAGTTTTTCCATAGTAGATAGAAAAAGCTATATCATAGTTGCGAATATTTTCCCGGGAGATAAGCAGTTCTATTTCAATTTTAAATTTTATCAATGAAGTTAAGAAAAGTTAAAGTTCTATTCTGAATTTTCTCAATGAAAAAGAAATTAGTTATTAATCAATTCTATTTTTTCCGAATAATATAAAAATTTTTCACTTCGGATCAAATTTTTATCAAAGAGCTTTTTGAATGCTCCATCCCCAAGCAATACCTTCAAAAGGCATTTCAGAACAAGTTCCTTTCTTAGTGACCGTCCTAAACCCATTTTACAAATTGAAGTACCAATCCTTTTCACCCAAAACTTTACTTTACAGCTTTTTGAATACTCCAACACCAAGCAATATACCTTTCAAAGGCATATCAGAGCAATATCTTTTCTTAATGTCCCTTCTAAACCCATTTTTCACCTTGAAGTATCCCATCCTTTTCACCCAAAACTTTACTTTACAGCTTTTTGGATATCTCAACACCAAGCACTACTCTTCAAAAGGCATTTCAGAGCAAGTTCCTTTCTTAATGTCCCTCCTAAACCCATTTTACAATTTGAAGCATCCATCCTTTTCACTCACAACTTTACTTTACAGCTTTTTGGATGACTCAACACCAAGAAATACCATTCAAAAGGCATTTCAGAGCAACTTCTTTTCTTAATGTCCCTTCTAAACCCATTTCCAACTTGAAGTACCGTTCCTTTTTACCCACAACTTTACTTTACAACTTTTTGGATACCTCAAAACCAAGCAATACTTTTCAAAAGGCATTTCAGAGCGAGTTCCTTTCTTAAAGTCCCTCCTAAACCCATTTTACAAGTTGAAGCATCCATCCTTTCACCCACAACTTTACTTTACAGCTTTTTGGATGCCTCAACACCAAGAAATACCATTCAAAAGGCATTTCAGAGCAACTTCTTTTCTTAATGTCCCTTCTAAACCCATTTTCCAACTTGAAGTACCGATCCTTTTCACCCACAACTTTACTTTACAACTTTTTGGAGACCTCAACACCAAGCAACACTTTTCAAAAGGCATTTCAGGGCAAGTTCCTTTCTCAAAGTCACTCCTAAACCCATTTTACAAGTTTAAGCAGCCATCCTTTTCACCCACAACTTTACTTTACAGCTTTCTGGTTCTTTTGAATGCTCCAATACCATGCAATACTTTTCAAAGGCATTTCAGAACAGATTCTTTTCATAATGTCCATCCTGTACCCATTTTACAAGTTGAAGTACCCATCCTTTACACCCAACACCAAGCAATACTTTTCAAAAGACATTTCACAACAAGTTCCTTTCTTAATGTCCCTCCTAAACCCATTTTACAAGTTGAAGTACTCATCCTTTTCACCCACTACTTTACTTTACTGGTTTTTTGAATGCTCCAATACCAAGCAATACTTCTCAAATGACATTTCAGAACAAGTTATTTTCTTAATGTCCTTCCTAAACCCATTTTACAAGTTGAAGTTCCCAACCTTTTCACCCACAACTATACTTTAAAGCTCTTGAATGCCACAACACCAAGCAATACTTTTCGAAAGACATTTCAGAACAACGTCTTTTCTTAATGTCCCTCCTAAACCCATTTTACAAGTTGAAGTACCAATCCTTTTCACCCAGAACTATACTTTACAGCTTTTTGAATGCCCACAACACCAAGCAACACTTTTCAAAAGGCATTTCTGAGCATGTTCTTTTCTTAATGTCCCTCCTAAACCCATTTTACAAGTTGAGGTACCCATAATATCATGCAAGTTTCCCATTCAGTTCAGATTTTTCTCAAAGAGATGAAAAAATTTAAAATACTGTTCCAAATTTTTCATAGAAGATAGAAAGTTCAAGTTATCTTCTGAATTTTATTAAAGAACTTACAGTTCATTTCTAATTTCTCCAAAGAAAATAAAAATCTTCCACTTCAGTTCTTAATTTCACAAAGACACAAGGAAATTTAAAGTTCTATTTGAAATTTTTCCGTAGAAGATAGAAAAAGCTATACCATAGTTGTGAATATTTTCCCGGAAGATAAAAATTTCTACTTCAATTTTAAATTTTCTCAACGAAGTGAAGATAAGTTCAAGTTCTAGTCATCATGCAAGATTCCCCTTCAGTTCAGATTTTTCTCAAAGAGATGAAAAAATTTAAAATACTGTTCCAAATTTTTCATAGAATGTAGAAAGTTCCAGTTATCTTCTAAATTTTATTAAAGAACTTACAGTTCAATTCTAATTTGTCCAAAGAAAAATAAAAATCTTCCACTTCAGTTCTTAATTTCACAAAGGCACAAGGAAATTTAAAGTTCTATTTGAAATTTTTCCGTAGAAGATAGAAAAAGCTATACCATAGTTGTGAATATTTTCCCAGAAGATTAAAATTTCTACTTCAATTTTAAATTTTCTCAACGAAGTGAAGAAAAGTTCAAGTTCTAGTCATCATGCAAGATTCCACTTGAGTTCAGATTTTTCTCAAAAAGATGAAAAAATTTAAAATGCTGTTCCAAATTTTTCATAGAAGATATAAAGTTCAAGTTATCTTTTGAATTTTATTAAAGAACTTACAGTTCAATTATAATTTCTCCAAAGAAAATAAAAATCTTACACTTCAGTTCTTAATTTCACAAAGACACAAGGAAATTTAAAGTTCTATTTGAAATTTCTCAATGAAGTGAAGAAAAGTTCAAGCTCTCTTCTGAATTTTCTCAACGAAAAAGAAATTAGTTATCGATCAATTCTATTTTTCCTAATAATATAAAAAGGTTCCACTTCAGTTCAGATGTTTCCCCAAAGACATAAATTTTAAATTCTCCTCCAAATTTTTTGTAGAAGATAGAAAAAGTTACACATTGATCGTGAATATTTCACTATGAAGATAAGGAGCTAATTTTCTCATTGATGTGAAGAAAAGTTCAAGTTCTTTTCCTAACTATCCATATGAAAAGAAATAAGTTACAGAAGTTAGGTTGGGTTAGCTAGTAAACATCTCTCCATGTTTAAGTTAGGTTAGGTTAGATTAAGTTATGTTAGGCTAGGTTAGGTTAGGTTAGCCTATGTACGCGCGCGTACGTAGGCTAACCTAACCTAACCTAGCCTAACATAACTTAATCTAACCTAACCTAACTTAAACATGGAGAGATGTTTACTAGCTAACCCAACCTAACTTCTGTAACTTATTTCTTTTCATATGGATAGTTAGGAAAAGAACTTGAACTTTTCTTCACATCAATGAGAAAATTAGCTCCTTATCTTCATAGTGAAATATTCACGATCAATGTGTAACTTTTTCTATCTTCTACAAAAAATTTGGAGGAGAATTTAAAAATTATGTCTTTGGGGAAACATCTGAACTGAAGTGGAACCTTTTTATATTATTAGGAAAAATAGAATTGATCGAAAACTAATTTCTTTTTCGTTGAGAAAATTCAGAAGAGAGCTTGAACTTTTCTTCACTTCATTGAGAAATTTCAAATAGAACTTTAAATTTCCTTGTGTCTTTGTGAAATTAAGAACTGAAGTGTAAGATTTTTATTTTCTTTGGAGAAATTAGAATTGAACTGTAAGTTCTTTAATAAAATTCAAAAGATAACTTGAACTTTCTATCTTCTATGAAAAATTTGGAACAGCATTTTTAATTTTTTCATCTTTTTGAGAAAAATCTGAACTGAAGTGGAATCTTGCATGATGACTAGAACTTGAACTTTTCTTCACTTCGTTGAGAAAATTTAAAATTGAAGTAGAAATTTTTATCTTCTGGGAAAATATTCACAACTATGGTATAGCTTTTTCTATCTTCTACGGAAAAATTTCAAATAGAACTTTAAATTTCCTTGTGTCTTTGTGAAATTAAGAACTGAAGTGGAAGATTTTTATTTTCTTTGGACAAATTAGAATTGAACTGTAAGTTCTTTAATAAAATTCAGAAGATAACTTGAACTTTCTATCTTCTATGAAAAATTTGGAACAGTATTTTAAATTTTTTCATCTCTTTGAGAAAAATCTGAACTGAAGGGGAATCTTGCATGATGACTAGAACTTGAACTTTTCTTCACTTCGTTGAGAAAATTTAAAATTGAAGTAGAAATTTTTATCTTCCGGGAAAATATTCACAACTATGGTACAGCTTTTTCTATCTTCTACGGAAAAAAATTTCAAATAGAACTTTAAATTTCCTTGTGTCTTTGTGAAATTAAGAACTGAAGGGAAGATTTTTATTTTCTGTGGATAAATTAGAAATGAACTGTAAGCTCTTTAATAAAATTCAGAAGATAACTTGAACTTTCTATCTTCTATGAAAAATTTGGAACAGTATTTTAAATTTTTTCATCTCTTTGAGAAAAATCTGAACTGAATGGGAAACGTGCATGATATTATGGGTACCTCAACTTGTAAAATGGGTTTAGGAGGGACATTAAGAAAAGAACTTGCTCTGAAATGCCTTTTGAAAAGTATTGCTTGATGTTGTGGGCATTCAAAAAGCTGTAAAGTATAGTTCTGTGTGAAAAGGATTGGTACTTCAACTTGTAAAATGGGTTTAGGAGGGACATTAAGAAAAGACCTTGTTCTGAAATGTCTTTCGAAAAGTATTGCTTGGTGTTGTGGCATTCAAGAGCTTTAAAGTATAGTTGTGGGTGAAAAGGTTGGGAACTTCAACTTGTAAAATGGGTTTAGGAAGGACATTAAGAAAATAACTTGTTCTGAAATGTCATTTGAGAAGTATTGCTTGGTATTGGAGCATTCAAAAAACCAGTAAAGTAAAGTTGTGGGTGAAAAGGATGAGTACTTCAACTTGTAAAATGGGTTTAGGAGGGACATTAAGAAAGGAACTTGTTGTGAAATGTCTTTTGAAAAGTATTGCTTGGTGCTGGGTGTAAAGGATGGGTACTTCAACTTGTAAAATGGGTTTAGGATGGACATTATGAAAAGAATCTGTTCTGAAATGCCTTTGAAAAGTATTGCATGGTATTGGCGCATTCAAAAGAACCAGAAAGCTGTAAAGTAAAGTTGTGGGTGAAAAGGATGGCTGCTTCAACTTGTAAAATGGGTTTAGGAGATACTTTAAGAAAGGAACTCGCTCTGAAATGCCTTTTGAAAAGTATTGCTTGGTGTTGAGGTATCCAAAAAGTTGTAAAGTAAAGTTGTGGGTGAAAAGGAACGGTACTTCAAGTTGGAAAATGGGTTTAGAAGGGACATTAAGAAAAGAAGTTGCTCTGAAATGCCTTTTGAATGGTATTTCTTGGTGTTGAGTCATCCAAAAAGATGTAAAGTAAAGTTGTGAGTGAAAAGGATGGATGCTTCAACTTGTAAAATTGGTTTAGGAGGGACATTAAGAAAGGAACTTGCTCTGAAATGCCTTTTGAAGAGTATTGCTTGGTGTTGAGATATCCAAAAAGCTGTAAAGTAAAGTTGTGGGTGAAAAGGATGGGATACTTCAAGGTGGAAAATGGGTTTAGAAGGGACATTAAGAAAAGATATTGCTCTGATATGCCTTTGAAAGGTATATTGCTTGGTGTTGGAGCATTCAAAAAGCTGTAAAGTAAAGTTTTGGGTGAAAAGGATTGGTACTTTAATTTGTAAAATGGGTTTAGGACGGTCACTAAGAAAGGAACTTGTTCTGAAATGCCTTTTGAAAGGTATTGCTTGGTGATGGAGCATTCAAAAAGCTCTTTGATAAAAATTTGATCCGAAGTGAAAAATTTTTGTATTATTTGGAAAAAATAGAATTGATTAATAACTAATTTCTTTTTCATTGAGAAAATTCAGAATAGAACTTTAACTTTTCTTAACTTCATTGATAAAATTTAAAATTGAAATAGAACTGCTTATCTCCCGAGAAAATATTCGCAACTATGATATAGCTTTTTCTATCTACTATGGAAAAACTTAGAATTTGCAAAAATGGTTTAAGAAGGATATTAAGAAAAGAACTTGTACTGAAAATACATAATAAAGCCTTTTGGAAAGTATTGCTTGATGTTGGGGTGTGCAAAAAGTCGTAAAGTAAAGTTGGTGAAAAAGATAGCTACTTCAAGTTGTAAAATGGGTTTAGGTGGGATATTAAGAAAGTAACTTGTTCTGAAATGCTTTTGAAAAGTACTGCTTGGTGTTGAGGCATTCAAAAGCTGTAAAGTAAAGTTGTGGTGGAAAAGATGAGTACTTCAACTTTTAAAATTGGTTTAGGAAGGACATTAAGAAAATAACTTGTTCTGAAATGGTCTTGAAAAGTATTTCTTGGTGTTGAGGTATCCAAAAAGCTGTAAAGTATAGTTTTGAGTGAAAAGGATGGGTACTTCAAGTTAGAAAGTTGGTTTAGGAAGGACATTAAGAAAATAACTTGCTCTGAAATGGTCTTTGAAAAGTATTTCTTGGTGTTGAGGTATCCAAAAAGCTGTAAAGTAAAGTTGTGGTGGAAAAGATGAGTACTTCAACTTGTAGAATTGGTTTAGAATGCACATAAAGAAAAGAAGTTGCTCTGAAATGCCTTTTGAAAAGTAATGCTTGGTGTTGTGGCATTCAAGAGCTGTAAAGTAATGATGTGGGTTGAAAAGGATGGGTACTTCAACTTGTAAAATGGGGTTAGGAGTGATATTAAGAAAATAACTTGTTCTGAAATGCCTTTGAAAAGTATTTTTTGGTGTTGAGGTATCCAAAAAGCTGTAATGTAAAGTTGTGGGTGAGAAGGATGGGTACTTCAACTTGTAAAATGGGGTTAGGAGTGATATTAAGAAAATAACTTGTTCTGAAATGCCTTTGAAAAGTATTTTTTGGTGTTGAGGTATCCAAAAATCTGTAAAGTATAGTTGTGGGTGAAAAGTATGGGTTCTTTAACTTGTAAAATGAGTTTAGGAGAGACATTAAGAAAAGAACTTGTTCTGAAATGCCTTTTGAAAAGTATTGCTTGGTGTTGAAGTATCCAAACATCTGTAAAGTATAGTTTTGGGTGAAAAAGATAAGTATTTCAAGTTGGAAAATGGGTATAGGAGGGACATTAAGAAAGTAACTTGTTCTGAAATGGTCTTTCAAAAGTATTTCTTAGTGTTGAGGTATCCAAAAAGCTGTAAAGTATAGTTGTGGGTGAAAAAGATAAGTACTTCAAGTTGGAAAATGGGTTTAGGAGGGACACTAAGAAATTAACTTGCTCTGAAATGGTCTTTGAAAAGTATTTCTTGGTGTTGAGATACCCAAAAAGCTGTAAAGTATAGTTATGGGTGAAAAAGATAAGTACTTTCAAGTTGGAAAATGGGTTTAGGAGGGACATTAAGAAAGTAACTTGCTCTGAAATGGTCTTTGAAAATTATTTCTTGGTGTTGAGGTATCCAACAAGCTGTAGAGTATAGTTGTGGGTGAAAAAGATAAGTACTTCAAGTTGCAAAATGGGTTTAGAAGGGACATTTAGAAAGTAACTTGCTCTGAAATGGTCTTTGATTGGTATTTCTTTGTGTTGAGGTAACCAAAAAGCTGTAGAGTATAGTTGTGGGTGAAAAAGATAAGTACTTCAAGTTGCAAGATGGGTTTAGCAGGGACATTAAGAAAGTAATTTGCTCTGAAATGGTCTTTGAAAAGTATTTCTTGGTGTTGAGGTATCCAAAAATCTGTAGAGTATAGTTGTGGGTGAAAAAGATATGTACTTCAAGTTGGAAAATAGGTTTAGGAGTGACATTAAGAAAAGGAAGTGGTTCTGAAATGGCCTTTGAAAAGTATTTCTTGGTGTTGAGGTATCCAAAAAGCTGTAAAGTATAGTTGTGGGTGAAAAAGATAAGTACTTCAAGTTGGAAAATGGGTTTAGAAGGGACATTAAGAAAGTAACTTGTTCTGAAATGGTCTTTGAAATGTATTGCTTGGTGTTTGGCATTCAAAAAGCTGTAAAGTAAAGTTGCGGGTGAAAAGGATGGGAAACTCAACTTGTAAAATGGGTTTAGGATGGACATTATGAAAAGAACTTGTTCTGAAATGCCTTTTGAAAAGTGTTGCTTGGTGTTGGGCATTCAAAAAGCTGTAAAGTAAAGTTGCGGGTGAAAAGGATGTGAACTTCAACTTGTAAAATGGGTTTAGGATGGACATTATGAAAAGAACTTGTTCTGAAATGCCCTTTGAAAAGTATTGCTTGGTATTGGAGCATTCAAAAAGATGTAAAGTAAAGTTGTGGGTGTAAAGGATGGGTACTTCAATTTGTAAAATGGGTTTAGGAGGGACATTAAGAAAGGAACTTGTTCTGAAATGTCATTGAAAAGTATTGCTTGGTGTTGGAGCATTCAAAAATCAGTATAGTAAAGTTGTGGTGAAAAGGATGGGAACTTCAACTTGTAAAATTGGTATAGGATGGACATTATGAAAAGAACTTGTTCTGAAATGCCCTTTGAAAAGTATTGCTTTTTATTGGAGCATTCAAAAGATGTAAAGTAAAGTTGTGGGTGTAAAGGATGGGTACTTCAATTTGTAAAATGGGTTTTAGGAGGGACATTAAGAAAAGAATTTGTTCTGAAATGTCATTGAACAGTATTGCTTGGTGTTGGAGCATTCAAAAATCAGTATAGTAAAGTTGTGGGTGAAAAGGATGGGTACTTTAACTTGTAAAATGGGTTTAGGATGGACATTAAGAAAATAACTTGTTCTGAAAAAGATATAATAAAGTCATAAAAAAGTATTAAAAAATGGGGGCTCAGGGGCCTTTGGGGTGCCGGGGGTCCTTTGGGGGTCTTGGAGGGCCCTTTAGGGCCGGGTGGGCCCTTTTGGAGCCCTGTGGACCTTTGGGGACTGGGGGAGGGCCTTTGGGGGGGCCGGGGAGGGCGTTTGGGGGTCTGGGGAGGGCCTTTGGGGGTCTGGGGGCACTTGAGGGCCGATTGGTTCTTTGGGAGCCCGATGGACCTTTGGGGGCCGGGTGAGGGCCTTTGGGGGTCCGGGGGCTCTTTGGGAGCTTGGAGGACCTTTGAGGACTGGGGGCTTCCTTCGGGGTTGGGGTGGGGTATGAGGAGCCTTTGGGTTGGGGTAGGGGGATCGGAACCCTTTGGGGTTGTGGTAGGGGACCTCACGACTGTTAAAATACAACTTGTGTATTATAACGACCACAGAGTTTTACCCTCAAATTCTCTTCTAAAATCATCTTTTGAATCATCTTTTAAAATGTCTCTAACTGTTTCGCCGAAATAATTCCCTAAAATGGCTTAAACGGTTTCGCCCAAATAATCCCTAAACGTAATTTCAGCGTGTTCCTTTTGTTTTGGCATCTCTGCGCTGGCACATTTCAAATTATTTAGAAACCTGATTCCCGCGCTAAACAATTCATCGCTAAGATCTAAACATTCGCTCTGAGACGGTTCTCTTTAGAAACAACAAATTAATTCCCCTTTCATGTCAATCAATCAATCATGACATCATCTGTCACGTGTGATCTAAACTTTGCCCCGGAGACAATTCTCTTTGGAAATGCATCAAAGACATTAATTAACTTGACGTCATCTGTCAGACATTCCCTGGAAACAATTTGATTGAGCTTACAACAAATACTGTTTCTGGATCATAACATTCGCTGAGAGCGTGCCAAAAACACACCTGGAGAAAGAGGTCATTGACCGATTACGCAATCATTCTCCCTAGGGTCTCTATGCCCAAATATGGTGTTCGTTCAGTACCTCCTGAGGCATCTATACTATTGTGACGCCGTTGAATCATGTCTAAAGTTAAAAGATCAGTTTGCATTATAAGCAGAGGGAAAAAGGCTTTAGTTTGTCGATATTGTTTGCCACTAAGCCTACGATTCCGATACAGTGTGTAACTCAGTTCATTTTCTGCAAACTCTTTTGCTTTTTAAATTTGCCACCATCTATGTCAAAGGCAGCTTTAGAAATTGTTGTGGGTTAACTTATACTTCCCACTTCACCAATATTTTCATATACATGTTTTAAAACTTCATGCATTGTGAATGCAAATACGTAGTGTAATGTCCGCTCCCCTTTTGAACACTGGAGGGTGAATCAATCCGTCTTCGCTTTTGTCTAGCAGCCACCGTCGTTGGTGTCATAAAATAATTGCTGCTTTTGCTGCTGCTAGTATTTTCCTAGATTGAATCTTCTTAATTTTTAAATGGTGTTGGCGTTGTTTGAGGACTATATTCTCTTAATTTTTTTAGTATTTGCTTATTGCCAATAAGACTTTTGGGGAAGTTTGATGCATTTAGAAAGGTGTTTAGATTATTGTCAAATCATAAAAGTCCTTTACGATTCGTAATCAGATTACAAATTATTTCAACTAGATTATAACTTTTTCCCTGAATTGTAATTCGGACTTGAACTTGATGATCATGACTACCACCTTTCAACATGAGATATGTTAATACTCTTTTACACTGTTCTCGATAGATCACTGGCAATAGGTTTCTAATTGATGTCACTATGAAATTCAATTCCTTGTCCTTTGATTGCACTGCTGAATCTTGAGGAGATGTTTCCTGTTTAGGGGTATCTTTGCCGGTGACGGAGGGTCTCTCATGATACGGTCTATGCTTGTCGACACGTTGCAATGTATCTTGAAGTAAAATTATCTTTTTATCATCGGCAATGTTTTTCGTCATTAATGAATTTGGTTAGATTGTCTTTAAAATGTTCCATGGGTGAGAGAACAAGTTCAAATGAAGTCAATTTATGGGTTTAGCCATCTAGAGAAAACTGTTTATAAGTCCTGCAATTATTGGTAGTAAAGTGTAAAAAAACTACCACCTGCTTGAAGGAGACGTTTTCTTTTAAGAAATGTTTGTTTTTTTTTACAAGCCAAGGCACGTACAATGAATGGTGTTGCTTTGTTTGTTGTCTAACACCTTCTGACAATTGTACATTACCCTCAGCTTAATTTAAACTAAGTTCAGATACTAGATTAATGAAATCATTGTCAACATCATGTTTGAGTATGGCCTTCCCGAGTGGAGGTTTTGAAGTGCCTCTAACGGAAAATAAATGCCGTTGTTCGTGTAGTTTCTTAAGTGTCATGATGGCAACTAATAGCTTTTTCTACTGTTCACTGGAGGATATACAGTAATTTCTTTGTCGAAAAAATCTATGACTACACGTAGATCCTCAGGTGTATTCTGATTAGATCTAGCAAAATGTACCCGTAAGGCTTATTTTTTGCCAGAGTGTACGCTGACAGCAGAAATTTTGGAGCACCTGGATAGATTTGTTTATTGAGAAATATTAGCGAGCTAAAATCACGAACAACTCGTTAGATAGTATAGATGGTATAATTCAAAGCAAGGGTTCTCATACATTTACTCTGATGAAAGAGATTGTGTAGAACTAGGGTTATGGAAATGTGTTTATGATGAGAATGAACAGTAAACAGCTGTAGGATTTTCTTTGAGAACTGTTCAATTGATTCAGCCAAATCATCAATAATCAACCATAAGTTTGGTTCATTGATACTGAAAACGTCAAGTCTCCGTATGAATTGTATAGGCATGGATGTACCAATAGCTTTTATTTGATTTTAAGGACTCCTGCCAAATTCTATAGCAATAATAAATTTTCTTTGGTGTTTCCAAAAGCATTTCATTAAAATTTTTAATTATTTTAGCTAAAAGTGTCGTTTTCCCAGACATTGATGGACCACACAGAAACGACCTGAATGGTGTTTAAATTGATACCTACTGCTTTTGCTATTGACAACAGTTGGACTACACAATAAACTTTAGGACCGGGGAACACCCATTGGATATTAAATTGCTTCCCGTCTCTGATTTAAACATTAGTAGCTGATTGGGAGCTTGACGTTGCACCAACTCGGGGTAGAGAGATGCATTCCAGTTAGTGAAATCCATCCAAGAGCTGATGTGCTTCCCATTTTCTAAATCATTTAATAAATCCCCGGTTTTAACTTTTAACAGCAGAGAATCTGTATTCCCATAATAAACATTAACCTCCCCCTCCCTTGGCAATTGTACCTTGCACACATTGTATAAAAAGACAACATGAGCTTTTTGGAAATTTCCAGTACTGAACTACCTCCCTCTATATTCTTGTTCTGCACCACACTTCTCTTTTTCCTGTGTAGTAGAAGAACCATGTTTGCCTCTAGGCTCGTGAATGTTGTAAAATAAGGGTCAGTAATAATTCGTGCACATTTTTTGGGTCAGTCACAACGTCACAACGGGAAACTGTTTCGTACACTTTCACACATTTTGCCAAACGCTGAATTTAAAATGAGCTTGTTCTTTCCTTTTCTACTTTACTTTTTGCCTGAGAGCATTTATCGACAAAGGTGTCGATAAACATCTTCAAATAGGGTTTTTGACTGAATTGTAGGACCCTTTGTATTTTTGTAATCTTGAAATCATTGTTCACCATCCAGCACAAAAGCACATGGTGAACAACGATATTCTGTTTAGGGTCTAAATCTGCAATCAGTTTCTGCTTGGATGGGGTCCGGTGCATCCCCATATCATCAACTAATGATCGATTATATGGGCTCAGTGAATCCTTACCCACTGGTCGATTGATACAGGGGAATACAAAGTCTTTGACAGAATCATGAAGATCCAATGGAATGTACCCATAATTTTCAAAGAACCATCCCTGTGACCCATTGTCTTCGACGGTGTGAATTTCTGGGATCTCACAAGGATTTTCAAGCCATTTCTAGTTTCCACACGGCAAAGAGTAGTGAGACATTAACGAGGGGTACAATGAGTTCATGTAAAGGAAAACTGTATTGGGCTTTACACCAGTGTCTTATCCACTTGGATCTGTTGTTAAAACGCGATCTCCATGAAAAACATACCCAACCCTCATTGATCTTTCTACATAAAGGTGTTGATCCACATCAGTGATCTACCCTATTTCCTCCCTATTAATTTTTAAAATCAAGTCCATTACCAAATGAGGTGTGGAAATATAGTAGCCAATATCTTGTCCAAACTCTGAATAAATTTGATCTGTGTTTTTACAGACAATATCTAATAGAGTTAAAACGTCACTGGCCATGTACAGTTCACAAAAATGCCACCCATTTTTTACAATTACCCTTATCCCAGACCATCTTGGCAAATTCATATTCCTCGGCAGTATATTCACTGTTGGTAAGTGAATTACAGAAAGCATGAATTGGAGGTAGTTTCTCCTCGCTTAACCGTGCACCAGAACAGCAATAGTCATATGCATATATGCCCTTACAGGTCAGTAGGTCATACATTTCACTGTCTGCAAAGCACTGTTTAAGCAAAGGAAAACTATCAAAACTGTCACTTTTCTGCACTTGAATCAATTTACTCAAATCCTAGGGGAAGAAACTAAATGAATCTAATAACCTGATTTTATTCCGACACATATATCCATTATCCTCTCCGCCTGCCATTTCAACTCGAGAAGCACCAGCTTCTCAGCTAATTTGGGGATAATATTGTAGGTAAATGAATTGTTTACCCATGGACTATCTACTCCCCCTCCCTCCCTTTGTATACTTGCCAAAGCCGGTAAAATAAATTTTAAATCGTAATTTTAATTGTGAATGAAAACCGGTATACAAAACTGCTGGCTTACATTCACATTGCACGATTGATGTGCTACACCACGAAAATTACTACCCCATGATGATATTTCCTGCCATAAGTTATCATTGTCTCTGACTATTCCCTTTCCCCCTCTTTCCCCCTCTTTTCCCCATAGTCCTTTTCCCGTTAGTCCCCACTTCAAACTCCCCCCTTACTAACACAGCCAATTTTTTTGATTTTTAATCACCAGACGATTCTCTGCGGACAACAACATTGGGTAATGAGTATTTCTCAAACGAGAAATACCTTCATTTAAAGTGACAATTAATTTATCCAGTGCCTTGATCGTGAACTCATTCTCATCCAATGTCTCAACTATTTCTAACAACTGCATTGGGTTAGAGTTGTATCTTTGTGCATGGGCTTAGGAAATCATAATACATTGATGTTCTTTGATTCGATTCAGAAATTGAGGATCATTCACATCCACTAGCCTAGCTTAACGATCCAAAAAGATTTTACTGTTTTGGAGAAGGGTATTTTGGAAATTTTTAAATATTAAATGGCCCTGTCACCCGAAACTGTTTCAACTGATTGGTAGCCATACCGTCTGCAATGCTTCATGTGATTCTGTAGTTTTAAATCCCTACGAAATTGAGACAGGCATGTTGGACAGTAGAAACGTACCCCTAGATCCTTACCCCTCCTAGAACTCTATTGATGTCTGTAATTGGATTAAAAGGGCCAATTATATCTGGTTCACTAGGTGGTGTATACAACAACCCAACCCAGTGCTTCACCAATTCAATTGACGGGCTCCTTACTGGGAACAACACCCCCTTTTTATTAGAACGAATGCCCCTTCAAATTCATATATCCTTTTGGATCACAGTAACGCCGATATTTAAAAAGGCATTGGCCCTTTCAAAAATATCGATTGATCTTAGTGTTACTGGGAATTATCCCTATAAACAACTGAAATTTACAGGGGGAAATCGGGCACCACCTTCCCATGTACAGCCCAGTATTCTAAATTTGTCTTTGAAGCGTCTCGTGATAAAGGTTCGAAAGCTGATATGAGAAAAGGATACAAGAAACATTTGCCCCCCACCTGCCCCCCTCTTAAAATAAAAATCTTTTTTTAAATTTACAAATATTTACGCTTAAATTTTCAATAAATAAAACTACTGACCCACTCCCGTTCTCATTATAATTTTCGAGATGTGTAATAATTTGGTTTATCCAATGCATAAAAACTGTGTCTTAATTTTCTAAACATGGATATACCACTAGCATCTCGTTGTGTACATAATGGTCGTACATCTCATTTTTGACCTAATTTCAGTAAAATATCTTTAAAGCGATTGAAGCCTTAATAGACTCCCTGCCCCCTCAGAACTGAATCTGGTTTTCTAACAGTGCACAAATTTTTTCTACATATACATGGACAATATCTATAGGGCAAAATATAAAAATTCACCCAATAAACGAATTCAATGGATCCCCAAAGATTGCAGTGAAAACGACTATTGTATTTAATATTGAATTTGAGTGATAGAAATCAGGTAATGTTGCAAATTGCATATTGTTACCCCCCCCCCCCCCCCTCTTGTATATTATCACCCCTCCCCCACTTTGTTCAATAATAGGGCTGTGAAAATTTATCAATGCCATTTAATTTTTTCGAACTTGAACTATGTTCATGTAATCTGAGGGTGAAGGACTCTCTGTTAACTCATTGACGAACTCGCATAAGATTTGCATTGTATTTTGATTTAGCAATGGCAAGTCCGAATCTGAATTAGCTACACTGCCTTGCTCAACTGTGCCATTATCAACATTGAAAAAATTAGTTAATAAATTGTCATTAACACAAGGTATTTCTAGAGAATTAACGATACCATGCAATTCGTTGATAGCTGGCGATTTATTGTCGTGATTTGCAGGAAATTCCATTGCCGGTTCAATGAGTTCAGTACTTCTTCTCTTCAGTTGGTGAGAGGGTTAGAGCATATGCAACCAGTGTAATCTATAAAAGAAAATAGTTTATTTTCAAAGTGCATAAATCATCCTATTTTAAAATTGGATTATTATCTACATATTATTTAAAACAAGCTTAGCAGTAGTAGCATTTGGTTAATTCACTATTTTAACTACTTTATATATCCTGAAAGTTCCAATTTCCCGCTTAATATAAGATATTTACAATCTAAAACATGACATAGTAGGTTTTGATTTTGTTCAACACAACCTCTCCCAAAACAATTTCATAGTAATACTCTTTGTCTGCTTTGAAAAAAAACATGGTTTGAAATGGATAGCCTATCCCTGTCAGGCCATATCCTGTCATGATATAAAACTCATTCTGATAGAAAGTTGTTTTTAAGAAATTTGTAGTGACAAGATTAACCTTTCGTTATATCGCAATAGAAATTGCTACTTACTATGGCCAGAATATAGTGCTTTTCTTGGCTTCGCTAACCTATTTCAAGAGAATTTAGCAGGGTCAATGCATACACTTGACAGGATTCAAGTAGATTAAATAGCAATATATTTCCTTTGGGAGATAAAATCTTTAGCGAAAAATGAATTTAATATCTATGACACACTTTTACTGTGTTGAAAAATGACGAAAAGAAAGGCCTAAAAAAATTGGAAGAAATAAATAGATATTTCTATAACCAGATAGAAACTAGAGGTAAAAATGCTTACATATCCAAATTCTGGCTGCATTTGAGTGCCGGATGGTCCTGAGAACGCCTGTCGGAAGATGGACGGGGCGGTGAAATCACGCTCTTGTGCAACTGGGCCAGCAGTGCAGGTGGCTTGCACAGATGCAGCGGTAGCGAAGATGTCACTGGCTTGCACAGATAAGCCAGTGGGATTCACTATCGTGTGAGCAGCCATTCATTCTCTTTTCAGTTTTCAGCCTGGCTGCATTGGTGCCTGAGTAGATGAAACTTGGGCAGACAAAGCAGAACTAGAGGGCCTCTGCCAGCGGCCGTATTGCACAACTGTTGGTCTTAAAGGGGTTTTATTATTACACCTTGCTCTCTTTTTAAGGAGGAGGAGGAAGGCATTTTTCGGAATCATCCTTAAAAAGAAGAAAAAATTTAGTATAAAATTTCGATTCCCCTTTTGCAAAAGAAAAATTAGTACCCCCTTCTACAGAATTTACTGTCAGGCATAATTTGTTTAGAAAGCATTTGCCATTGTCACAAAGAAGCCCCCCCCCCCTTGTCAGCAAAGCAAAGAGTAAAATTTGCGAGAAATACATTGCGACGGTCAGTAGCTCCTTTTTTTACCATTTAGAGAAAATAATAAATACACTCCGTGTTGGAAATTAACCCGAAAAAGCATAGAAAACCTCTATTTACCATTTAGAAAAAATTTAAATACATGCTTAGAGACGCAACGCATATATTTGCACATTATTCCTCTAGAGTCAAAGGATGTATCATTTAAAATGAACTGCACCTAATAAAACTTCTCATGGCAGGTATTTGTCTTTTTCTTAACCCCTCTCCTCCCTCCCCATATAAACACAGAGTACTCAAAATGGAAGACAAATTTTCCATATGAAACTATTTATCATAAGCCCCTCTTATAATTCATAAGATTTACTCTAGACAATTTGACTCAAAAAAAGCATTTTTTTTCAATGAAACCACTGAAATGCTTAATTCTCTGGTTTCCTACATGTCCGATGAGCGTTGACAGGATGCAATAATAACCCCTATTTAAATATTTACGGAATGGATCATGTTCGCGGCTTAAGGGGATTTGTATACCTTAGAATTGACGGAAGTAAATTGTCGCTTTTAGCTAGAATACACAGAGCAGGAAAATTGCATGAATTTATCGAAAAGGAGAATTATTTCCAATTAAAAAATTAAAATCATTAACGATGGGGGGGGGAGGTTACATGGTAAAAAAGATCGTATTTTACGCTTTCTAACGACTATAAGCATCACTTGGTGGAGATTTTTTTTGGGGGGGGATACCTGAATTTGAATATGTTGGAGAGGGACTATGAAAAGTATTTTATTTGGAAAAACCTATGAAAATTTACTAAACAAAACTCATATTATTAATCTGTGCAGCTAAAGCTTTCATGTCAACAATACTTGATGCTCTATCCATGATGTCTTGAGACTGTATGATAATTTAACATCAATGCATGTCCATTATAAACAAATCTCAAGGCTGAATTGTGATGTAGGGGAAACCTTACGTAACTCCTTGATTGGCCTAGAAAGAGACATTTGGTCCTGTCCCGTTCGTGGATCGATACATCTAGAAACCTCCCCTGATTGGCCTAGAGAGAGACACATGGTCCTGTCCCGTTAAAATCGATTAACCAGCAATTGCTGTTTTTATGTCTACATGCAGCAATTGTTGTTGAACTTAAGTAGACATCCAAGAAACATTCTGCTATTGTTGTTAGCCTCATGTTGATATCCAAGAAAATAACAAACAAATTGACCAACACTCACAATCATCAAACATCCATCAACAAACAGATGTCTACATCCAGCAATTATTGTTGGACTTACGTCTACATCCAGCAAATTGCAATTGTTGTTTTGTGTCTAAATCAGCAATTGCTGTTGAACTTATGTTGACATCCAAGAAAATAACAAACAAATTGACCAACACTCATAACCATCAAACAACCATCAACAAACAGATGTCTACATTCAGCAATGTTGTTGAAGTTATGTCTACATCCAGCAATTGTTGTTTTTATGTCTACATCCAGCAATTGTTGTTTTTATGTCTACATCCAGCAATTGCTGTTGAACTTATGTTGACATCCAAAGAAACATCCAGCAATTGTTGTTGGACTTATGTCTACATCCATCAAATAGAACAAAACCATGAAAAAACATCCACAGTGAGAGACAAAAAACATGCATAAATTATGCTCGTTCCGGACTAGCACCCCTTCTCCTACTCAGGACATTGTCATCATCAAACACATAATTTACAGGCCTTCCAACTCTGTTGATGGAAATAGCTTTATAGAAATGTTGATCAGAAATGTTTGAGGAAATGAATGGCGTGGGGGGGAGGGGGATGATTCTTCCTCCGAATACTTTCAACTATTAAAATGGTAATAGTCCTCTCAATTTCAAATCGAATGAGTTGTTTTTGAAGTTCTTATGATAACACTTTCTATAAAAACCTTATATGCTCCCAGGGCATAACTTATATCCTTAGCTTTAAAGGCTATGGAGGGGTTGTTATACTAAAAGAGATCATTTCCTGACCCTTAAACTACGTTCAAAAAAAGGCTATATAAAACATTAATCGGTTTTAATGGGGGAAAAAATTGGCGTGGGGAGAGACATTCACCCAGGGCGTTAGCCCTCCCAATTCTCAATTGAAGTCAGACCATTTTGAAGTTTCTAAGACAAAACATTCTATAAGAACCTAATATGCCCCATATGCCCTAATGGGCATAACTTATAACCTTTGCCCTGGTGGCTGTGGGAGGTTTATTATCCTCGAAGACTTAATTTCCCAGAGTTTTAACTACATTGAACAAAATGGCAATCTCAAAATTTTGATTGGATCTGCTTGGGGAGATGGTGGGCGTGAGAAGGGCGTTAGTTGCCCTCCAATCACCTTTGAATATTAAAAAAAAGGCACTATTCCTTTCCATTTCCAATCGAATGAGCCCTTTAGGAAGTTTCTATAACACTTTCTATAATAGCAATTTGTGCCCCAAGGGCATAATTTACAGCCCTTGCCCTGAAGGGTTTGGGGGAAGTGTCATCCACAAAGAAAATTTCTGGAACTCTCAACTACGTTGAACAAAATCTCTATCTCAAAATTTTGATTGGATATGCTTGGGTAAATGATGGGCGCAAAAAAGGGGGTGGTTTGCCCTTCAACCACTTTCGACTATTAAAAAGGAACTAGCCCTTTCATTTTCCAATTTAATGAGCCCTTTTTAAGTTTTTACGACAATGCTTTTTATAAAAACCTTATGTACCAGCAGGGCATAAATTACAACCATTACCCTGAAGGTTGTTGGGGGAGTGTCATCCTGAAAGACATAAATTCCGGACCGTTCAACTACGTTGAAAAAATGGCTATCTCAAAACTTTGATTGGATGGGTTTGGGGAACTGTTGGGTGTGAGAGGGGGGGTTAGTTACTCTCCAATCACCTTTGACTATTAAAAAAGGTGCTAGTCCTTTAGTTTCCAATCGAATGACCGCTTTTTAAGGTTAACGACAACGCTTTCTGCAAAAACCTTATGTGCCCCCAAGGCACAACTTACAACCCTTACCCTGAGGGCTGTGGGGGAGGGTTTTTAACCTCGAAGTATTAATTTTCAGAACTTTCAACTAATTATAACTAAATGGATATCTCAAAGTCTTAATTGGATGTGCTTTAGGGAATGGTGCTCGTGGGAGAGGTCTTAGTTGCCCTCCAATCATTTTCAACTACTAAAAGGGGTTTTTGTACAAGACAGTGGAACGCGACTTTTAAATGAACATTTCCACCCTATATCCAGGGCCGTCCTCAGCAAAATAAACGAAGAAAATAAAAAACAATATAAAATATACTTAAAATAAAATTCAATCATTAAAACTGAAAAAAAGTTTTTTTAGTTTACATGTTGTGTTACTTATTGTTTATGATGGAAAGGCAGTGTGGTCTTCGTCGCTATTTATATTTGTAATTAATCGATTATTTACTCATTAGGTGGGCTGCAAAGAATCTTGAAATCGCATACCTTGCTCCATTAAAAAAAAAAACTTAGTAAATACAGCTCGACGGCTATGTACAGACAATCAGGGGGAAAGGGGCAGGTACACAGTAAAGCTGGACTTGTCTCTGAAAATATCGTTAGTTCAAAGTCCTTTTAGATAAGGTAAGATTCATTACTGAAAAATGGCTGTTACAAGCCCAAAAGGGCCGAATTCGCACTTTAGTGTCAAATAAAGCGAAAAAGAACAACAAAGACAAATAATCAAACTACAACAGAAAATTATAAAAGGGTCAATGTCAAATCAGTAAAAATGTTAAAAACAAAAACAAATTAAACTCATAAAATTAGAAGGCCAATGTCAAGTCAGCGAAAATGCCAAAAAAACGGAAACTCGTAAAATTAAAAAGGGGATAAAGTAAAATTAAAACAAAAACATAAGTTAGTTAGTGACTAAAGAACATAAATAAATAACCTCCAAATTTGCAAAATGGGCATTAAAATTAATAACTATGAGGTAAAAAGTGAGTGAGGGGAGGGAGGAGGCTGTGGAGATTCACTGGTTGAAAATGTCAACTCTGTAAGGGATAAAAGTTCTTCTATATCTCTCAGTGAAAACTCTTATTGGGGCAAGAAGGGGGATTTTTGTTGACACAGAACGAGGAAGGCGGAGTTGAAGGGGTGAATATTGACCAGGGAAAAGGGGAGTTGTTCGAGGGTTATGAAGGGCATTGCTAACAAAACCCAAGGTAATTTTTGCTCTCCTTTCCTTATGGGTGACAAGATTAGCTCTCCGAAGAAGGGAAATATAAGGCACTTTACCTCCATTGAAGATGATTCTTGGCACCTTTTTTGGATTGCCTCTATTCTGTCTGATAATTCAATGGAAATGCCAGGATACCAAACAGGAAAAGCGTACTTGAGGGTTGGGTGTACAAATGAGAGGAAAATCCTAAAACAGTGTGATTTAGGGCATTTAAAATTTTTAAGGAGTTTAATGAGGGAAAATGTGGCATTTGCATGTTTTAAGATGTCATTAATATGACAATCCCATTTCAAGTCGCTTGAGATGGTAACGCCCAGTAATTTCATAGTCGTAACAGACATTTCAAGGGGATTGGACAGGAGAAAGAAGGGGAACTTTTAAGGAAATTAATAGCAAGAACAGTTGACTTTAAAGGGTTGACTTTCATATCATCAGTAAGAGCTTCGGCTGATATCAGTTCCAAGATGTCCATTTGGTTGCCTTTAAAATTTTTGAAACATGTCTCTAAGACAGTTAGATCATCAACGAATTTCCATCTATCCGGAAAATAAACACCCAGGTTGTTTATCATTGCAAAAAATAAATTGGACCTATGAGGGTTCCTTGGGGCACACCGTTATAAATTGGGAGGGGATCAGAATATAGATTCAGGTATTTTACGACTTGCGTTCTATTAAAGAGGAAAGACACAATTATTCTATTTAAATAAGGGTCAACTTGAAAGTCATTAGATAGCTTTTCTAATAGTATATTGTGGTTGATTAAATCAAAAGCTTTTTGCAAGTCAACAGCGATAACATTAAGCCAGGTATTGGGTTTTTCAAGTGTGTTGCATATTGTGTCCATAAGGTGAACACGATAGTGGGTAGTAGATGTAGAGCGTAGGTTTTCGAATTGTCTTTGGTCAACCTTAGGGATAATCTTTACTTTCAATTACTCAGCTAAAAAATTTCATATAACTTCAAAAAAACTGGAGTAAAACTAATGGGACGGACATCACCAAAATCTTGATTGTTACCTTTCTTTTTTACGGGAGTAATAAAACCTAATTTCCAACAATTTGGAAATTTACCAGTTGAGGTAATTTCATTTAAAAGTAAGGACAAAGGGTCTGAGAGATTGTCGGCAAAGGCTTTGATTAGTGCACTGGGGATATCTAGTGGGCATGTACAACGCTTCTTAATGTTCTTAATTTTTACCTCCATATCCTAGGGCGGAATAATGGGAAAATTGAGAGAGCACAAATCATGAGGATTGTCAAAAGTAAGGGGAGGGAGGTTCTGAACCACGTAAGAAAGAAACCTGTTCAGATCATTTCTGTAACTGAAGGGTCTTCTTGGAAATGGAAATCTATATTATTATGTGTTTTCCCACAATTTTATTTTTTGTTCTTTTATACATTTGTTTGGGCTTTGTAGAAAAAAAAAAATCTTGGACATTGTATTTGTAATATGTTGAAGCAGATTTACGTATTTATTTTTGTATATGTTTACGCAGTGAGTTTGCTTCGGATGTTTTACCACTCTTTAGTAGATTCAATTTAATTCTAATTAATTTTTTCAATTGGCTAATAATGTATGGTTTGTCATTAGAACGTGTTTTTACTTTTTTCACAGGGAAGGAATTTATTTATTTTGTTTTTTAATCAGAATTTGGAATTCAGAGGCTTTAAAATTAATGTAATTTTTTTCCTTTGAGAGCCAGCCAGTTTTCATTGGTAATCCAAGATCCAAATGTGTAAAGGCCAACATTGGAAATTGGGCGATAAGAGAACTCAGTAACAGAAAAAGTATGATTAAAGCTGCTGAAAGGCTTTGTTAGTAAACGAAACTGTTAACTCCCTCTTAACGAGGGCAAGGGGACAGGATGGGCATAGAAAGCCTGCATATTGATGCAAATCAAATCAAGGGGAGAATTTCCTTTTTGTTGTTGGTATTTTTACTATTTATTTTAAGTTTAGGGAACTACAAAGGGAATTTAACTTTAGATCATTAGCATCACCTACTAAGAAAATACCGGCGTTCGGGAATTTGCATAGGGCAAAGTCGGCACTACTATGCATTTGGTGGTAGAATCGCTGTCTTTGTATTGCGTTTTGATTTGGGGAATAATAGAAGCAGCAAAACACAATCAAATTAAAGGGACGTGGTAAAACTTTGGGTCTTACACTTACCCAAATGATTTCATCGTAATCTGAAAGGTCGGGAGCATGAATTAATTTAGGAAAGAGATAATTATTTACAAATAATAGTATTCCACCTCCCTTTTTACTTAGGGGATGATCATGAGGACGAAGTTTTATGAATTGTGAGTAGTTATTAATTTTCAATAAATCAGGGGTTCTGTGCTTGGCCCTCAGTTGTGGCAATTATATTAATTTTGTGTACTTGACAGAGGGCCTCTAGCTCGATCAATTTGTTGAAATTCAGGCTTTCGGCGTTTGTAACAAGCAACTTCGGGGAAAGTAAAACTGTTACTAAAGAGGGCAATTTTTGTTTGTTAATTGTGGGGGACAGCGGGGGTTGGCTGGGAGGAACGTGGATCTGGGAGAGTAGAGATATCTTTTTTGGGATGAAGGCTGGGATTGGTTTGAGAAGCATGATTAAAAGGCGGGGCTGGAGTGGGCTTGAGAGAAAAGGAGGACAACGGACAAATTATGGGGACATTATTAAGTTGGGATTTGGGGGGCATAAGTTAGAGCTAAAGCACTGGTTTTTATACTAGAGTCACGTAATTCGATGCTTCCATAACCTGAAGTATCTGGGAACGAATGGATGGAAATAGGGTCTTCTTTGTGGTGATAGAATATGACGGGGTTCTTAAATTCCCCGGAAAGAGCTGAGGGTGGGACATCAATGGACGCTGGTGCGTTACTTGACAGGCTCGGTGACTCTCGCTTTTTGACAGAATTTCTTGGCACTGTTGGAGGGGAGAGAATTTTTTTTTGTTGAGCTGAACTGCTTGTGGCATCTCACTGACCTTTGATGTAATGGTGGGCAGGTTTGATGTAAATCGTTTTTTACAGGTCCAAACTGATGACAGAAGGAATTGGAGGGGGTGCTGACCGTGGGTTTAAATTTTTTTCGGCACTATTTAAGAGCTTTCTAAAAGATTTGCATCTATTTTTCAAGTGGATTTGACTGCATTCACCGAAGCAAAGCCCACTTCTAAAATTGTCCCACACCCTGGAATGCAAGAGCTTGCACCCTGGGACACTATATTTATTCTTCAATTAATAATTCATGCACAAATGAAGGTATTTGCACAGCTCTTCCTTCTTGCAGACCCTTCTCCAGGCATATTTGCACATACCTTTAATAGCATAAACTTGCTTCCTGGATAGTTCATCACTAATATTGAACTAACTAACACCCGGCTTTATATGCATAATTAAGGTCAATTTCAGAATGAGCTTGACCATGAACACTTGTGCCTGAGAGGAATTAAAACCAAGACAGTTAAATCCTTTAAACACACAAACTTGTCTTTTTATCTTAGCTGAACCGGAAATCACTGAATTCGTATCTATAATTTTATCGTTGACCTTGTATTCTGTTAAATTTTGTTTCTGCAGAAAAGACCCTCTGACATTAATTTGGAATTGATCTTTCAACTCGGTAAAAAGGTTGCCCATTTCTATCCCCTGTATTTTACTGATTAAAAAAAAATTAAAATTTGGATTACAAGCTGTGATCAAATATAATTATGTGCATTGAGTTAGAATTATTCAAACCCAAATCTGATTATATATTATTTTTCTAATAAAGCCCAGTGGAAGTTAAACATTTTGGAATAACTACTTATAGGAAGAATCGTCTCAGCGATATTAATAATAACAATTATAATGTAAGATCATGAAATATGTCGAAAACGATGTTTAACAAAGAAAAAAATCTCAATCAAGTGAATTGATAATTTTTTCACTTATTTGCAGGTAATCCTTTGGAATGTGATTGTGACATTGAGTGGTTAGTACTCAGACAAGATTTACTTGTTCATGTATACAATGGAGTCTGTACAAATGGTATTGCTCTTGAAAATCTGGATTCAAGTAATTTCCAGGACTGTATCTGAAATTTTATGAGTTGCATACAATTGGCTTGAATTAAAAATATATTGCAAATATATGCGAGCTCTTATGTATTCTTTCAACCTTCCAGTAATACCCACACCCGGTTCTAAATGGGGTTTGATTCATATGTGGGCAATGGTTTAAAAGTGGCTTGAATTATATTCTTTTTGGGCTTGCGTCAGCACCTTTTTTCTTTTTAATTGCTATTTTAATAACGATTGGCAAAGCAGGACCTGTCAGTAGAATTTTTTTTTTTTGCCAAAGCTAATACTTTACATATTTTTAACATACGCTACTTAGCTATTTTTCTCCTGCACATGTTAAGAAATACTAAAATAGAAATAAGAAATTCGGTAAGAAAAGTACACTATACAACCCTGGTTCTGCTCAATTGATTGTTCATTACCCAGATTGGGGTTCTTTTGACTGAAATTTGGGCAGTGGTTTGCTAATTTTCGTCTGTCTTAAGAAATCTGAAATGTCAAAAATCAGGGTTGTACTTAGCTAGTTTTAGTTCTCAGAAATATTTGTGAGGGTGTAGATAACATCATTTTGCGCTGTAAAAAAAGCAAGCACTGGCAAATCCTCCAATGGAAAAAATAAATTCTTCTGGTTTTACGTCTCCCCTCCGTTTCCTAAAAGAGCTGAAAAGTCATAAGAAATGATAAAAATTAGACAGGAAGGGTGTTGGGGTGTGGAGGTCGAAGGTATGATATAACTTTTCATGTTGTGTATTTTCGGCAAACATTTTAATGTTTTTGTACAGTTTCTTCATATATCTCTTGGTACGAGTTACATACCCCCTAAAATCCACTCGTTTAGACGGATATTTTTGAATAGATAACTTTTGGTTTTGAAATTAGCTATAACAAACTGACTTGAAAGCTGCTATCTCAACTTAAGAAACATCTAGGTCCCAAGGTTGCCCAACTGCCATGTGAATTTATGATTTTCAAGGGGTATTAGCGATAATAAATACAATTCTGGCCTTGAATGATGTAAAAATCAATTCCACGAGTTACATTAGTGCTTGTGTAGGTAGAATTTTCGTATGTTTTTACATAACACGTATTTCTTCACTCAAACCGAAATAATTGAAAAATATTAGAAAAGAAGCCAACTTCACCTTTAATGTGCTGGTTGAGCTTATTATCCTTAGGCTTATTACCGCATCTTCAACATGGAGGTGGTACCCCGAAATTGGTTAGGATTTGGCACAAGTGCCTCCCACCATTCAAATAGCGATAGCATTGACTAGAAGGTGTACCGAATAATATAGCTAATATTTTTTTGTTCGTTTTAAGTTTTGATGTTGCTCCTTACTTTCAGTTGAAAAACTTGTTTTTATATTTAATTTCTGATGCTTTTAAAAATAATGATGGGAAATCCGGCGCCCCCTTCATAGCAAAATCCCTTCCCCCATGAAAACTTCCTTCATGAAAAGATCTTCCCATATAACCCCAGACCCACCCCACCCCCCACTACCAGAAAAAATTCTCCCTGAAAACGTCTGTATACTTCCCAATAACCAATACTATAGGCTAACATTGGGTAAAGTTCATAACTTTCAGCCCTTCCCCAGGTGACTTCGAGGGATTAAGTCATCCTAAAAGACATAGTTATAATATTTTCGACCATGCTAAAAAAATGGCTATCTCAAAATTTTGATCGGGTGACTTTTGGAAAAAATTGAGCGTGGGAGGGGGCCTAGTTGCCCTCCCTTTTTTTGGTCACTTAAAAAGGGCACTAGAACTTTTAATTTCCGTTCCAATGAGCCCTCCCACGATATTCTAGGACCACTGGGTCGATACGATCACCCCTGGGGCAAAGAAAAAAACAAATAAACACGCATCCGTGATCTTTCTTTTGGCAAAAAAATGGAAAATTCCACATTTCTGTAGATAGGAGCTTGAAACCTCTACAGTATGGTTCTCTGATACGCTGAATATGATGGTGTGCTTTTCATTAAGGTTAAATAAATTTTAGGGGGGCTTTTCCCCTTTTTTCGAAAATCAATCAAATTTTCTCAGGCGCGTAACTTTTGATAGGTAAGATTAAACTCGATGAAACTTATATATTTGAAATCAAAATTAAAATCTGATTCTTTTGATGTATCCGTTTTTTTTAGAGTTTCGGTTGCCATTGAGCCGGGTCGCTCTTTACTTACAGTTCGTTACCACGAACTGTTTGATACTATCTAGGTAAGTGAAGCCATCCAGTTTATCAATCTTCTCGCTACCCAACATCACCTCTTTACCCTGACTGATACCTAATTTTAGTGAATTAGGGTTTTTAAGCAGCAAGATGCCCTCTACTTTGACTTAGACATTGTACAAAGTGACCAGAACACCGTCAACATCCTATATTCCCACCATGAATTCCCACCATGAATTCCCACCACATATATTCCCACCATGAAAGAGATATTTACAGGCAAACGTGACTCTGAGGCTAGATTTAAAAATGGCCCATGACGATAATATGTTACAGAGCCCAGGGAGAGGAATTTTGATCTACTTTAGAGAGGGCAGTAGAATTAAAGTGACAGATTGTAGATTATTTCTTGCAAAGAATTTTGATTTTGTCACTGAATTTTGATATTTATATTTTTGCGGGTTGAAAGGGCTTACCATGGTTGCAGCGGCAGCTGCAACCTAGTATAGAGCGAACCAAAGCCCATAGAAATCAAAAGTTGAAAAAAGTGTTTTAAAAAAAACTGTCATGTGAGAAATAATTGCCATTTGACACTGAATGAGGAATGGTTACTATTGTTTTGGTTAATCTTAGAAGTAAAAATTTATTGCGAAAAGAATTTATGGTGATTTCGAAAAAGAGCCCGAAACCCCTTGAAAATGGCGTCAAATTGAAAAATAAAGTGCACCATTGGAATGAGCATGGTCGAAATCCTTTTTTTAGGATAATTACAGTCGTCCACCTTGAACACCAAGGAAAATGACTTTCTTTTTGCATGGGCAGCACTGATCTGTCTCCCTTTTTTTTATTTTTTTCCAGGGCTAGCGGTTTACCAGAACATCATAGAGAGATACTTAATGGCTCATTAGAAATCTGTTTCTCACATCTACGGGCTTTTTATAAATTCCACTACCTCCAAGTGCTATATGGCACAAAAATGGCACATTTTGTGCCATTTCTCAAGGGGGGGGGGGCTAGCGGACTAAAAAAACATGTTCAATTGATCACATAAAAGCTATTTCTTATATCTACGTTTTATTTATGAATTCCACCACCAGCAACTGCCAAATGACCTATAAATGGCACTATTGATGCAACGTCTTAAGTGGAAAAGCTAGGGGCTAGTGGACTGCCAGAACTTCTTAGAGAAATGTTTCATGGTTGATATGAAAGCTATTGCTCGCATCTACATGATTTTAATAAGTTTCGCCATCCGTAAGTGCCAAATAGCACAAAAAATGGCACCTTTTGTGCCACTTCTTAAGTTGAAAAGGTTCGAAATATAAAACAGTACCATTGTGATAATTATGGTTCAAAACCCTTAATTGGAGAAATATAAGGGACCCTCACCGTGTACTCCCCCTCTAAGCCCCCTTAGTAAATCTCATTAGTTCGTTGGAACTATGACTCTTTAAAATTTAGGAATAATAACTGTTATTTTGGTTTGTCTTAAAAGTAAAGTTTATTGTGAAAAAAATTTATGGTGATATCGAAAAAGAGCCTGAAACCCCTTGAAAATTTTGTCAAATCAAAATAAAAAGTGCACCATTGGAATCAGCATGGTCGAAAACCTTTTGTAGGATAATTACAGTCCCCCACCTTGAACACCAAGGAAAATGACTTTTTTGCATGGGTAGCACCGATCTGTCTCCCTTTTTTTCCCTTTTTTTCCCCGGGGCTAGGGCTTTACCAAAACATCTTAGAAAGATGCTTAATGGTTCATTAGAAAGCGGTTTCTCACATCTACTTGCTTTCAAAGGTGGTATATTTTCTTTAACGCTAATCTGGAACATATTAGGAGCTGTAATGAACCGCTATTTTGTATTTTTTTTAATAGTTAGCTTGTTGTATCATTTATTCCATTGAATCATGAATCTACGCGCTATACTGTAAAATATCATTGGATTTAGGTAAAAATCACTAGTTTTAGAATTAATAAAATCACTAGCTAGAAAAAATCACTAGGCAACATAAAAAATCCCTAGAAATAGTTGAAATTTTATTTCTTCAGAGAGAGAAGCGGCAATCTTTATGGCATCAGTAGCTGCCTTAATAAATATGATCAAATATTTGAATAGAACAAGCTATCAATATAAATATTTTACATTCACAACCTGAGGAAAATAATAACAGACTTACCATTTTTTTTTTTTTTTTTTGTTGAAAATCATTCGTTGAATCCATAGAATTAATTGTTTTTTTTTTTTCAATTTATGTACTTAGTGAAAGTAGAGATCTAAGTTATACTTTACGTACCACCATAGGAATCTCCATGCTATTTGCGTACGGCCATAGGACCATGCTATTTGCGTACGGCCATAGGACCATGCTATTTGGGACCTTTACGTTCCTTCCTGTGCTATATGGGGCCTTTACGTTCCTTCCTGTGCTATTTGGGATTGTATAATATGTTATGAAGGACGGGTTTCTGACATAATTCATGTAGCCCAGATTTCTACTTCATAATATATATATATATATATATATATATATATATATATATATATATATATATATATATATATATATATATATATATATATATATATATATATATATATATATATATATATATATATATATATATATATATATATATATATATATATATATATATATATATATATATATATATATATATATATATATATATATATATATATATATATATATATATACATATATATATATATATATATATGGCCTGCATGCCTTTTAGGGTAAGTACATTATCTGTGTCAAAAAAACCGGTGTGTCTTGTTTATGTGTTAATATATTCAGTTTTTTTAGTATAAAATCGAGTTTCAAATTAGAATTTTATACAGTTTGAATACTTCATTCGTTCTATCTATATATATATATATTTTACGATCATTTACATTGGTAGAGATATGGAATGTTCTAAGCGACTTCTGGTGAGTAAAATTTTCTTATATTATAATAAAAAAGAAATCCATTTTTGTCTCGTCATTAAGTTAAGGAAGAATTTCCTTTACCTTCCTTACTTACGCTTTTTTCACCGTGCTGTTAGCTCTTTTAAAAAGCTTCCTATGTTAATTAAACAGTCCATGTGTTTCAATTTTAGTAAATATTAAAAAAAAGAGAGAGGCAGGTTCACTTCGATTTTGGCTCATCGTACATGAAAAATTAAAACAGAATTTGCATATTAGTTTCGGCAGATTTAATCCAGATATGAAGGGTCGCCCCCTCCTCAATATCATGCTCTTTACGCTAAAGCTGTTAGCACTTTCAAAAAAGCTTCCTATTCTAATTAAAAAGTCCCTGTTTTTTTTTTCTTCAAATTTCAGTAAATATTCAAACAGGGCAGTCAGTTTAACCATAAAATGGCCTTCTCAAAATTGAGTTATGACATAACTTACGAATTAACTTACATAACGAACTTCTATATTTATATGTTTTTATCACGTGTATTAAGGAGTTTACCCCTAGTCAATACCTCGCTCTTTGCGCTAAAGCTGTTAGCAATTTCAAAAAAGCTTCCTATTCTAATTAAAAAGTCCCTGTTTTTTTTCTTCAAATTTCAGTAAATATTCAAACAGGGCAGTCAGTTTCACCATAAAATGGCTTTCTCAAAATTGAGTTATGACGTAACTTACGAATTAACTTACATAATGAACTTCTATATTTATATGTTTTTATCTGTATTAAGGAGTTTACCCCTAGTCAATACCTCGCTCTTTACGCTAAAGTTTGAATTTTGTTCAAATCACGAGATCTTGAATCACGAAGGCCGGTTAAATAGAATAGATACCTCTTTTGAAAGTGCTAAAAAAAAAAAACTAGCTTAAACGGTGAGGTATTGCCTAGAGGGCGAACACCTCCATATACTTAATAATTTTTTGGTTTAGGTTATGTCTAGGAGTCTTCTTCCTTTTTTCTGTGATTTTAAGTATTTCACAATTTAGGTATATAAGTTTAAAAGCTTTGCATATAAAATGAAAAAAAATCTATAATTGTCAACTTTTTGTGTTTGGTACTATGGAATTGAAGGCCCCGTGCCCTCCATTACTATTATGAATAAGTAAGAATTGAACTAGCTAATTAAATTGTGCTATTTTTCAACTTTCGGGAGTTTGGTACTGTGGTAATGAAGGGGGCAGTGCCCTCTCGTAAGCTAAATAGTTTGATATCTGAAAATGATTTTTATTTTAGGATGCTGTTGACCAGCCATCGCAACAAAAGCGTACAAAGCTGGATGAATCCCAGGACAACGTTGAGACAGGGATAATCGAATCATTAAATTCAATCAGGCCAACTGCAATTCACTTCGCTCCACATTCCGAAGGAAAGAAGGAATCTGGCGAGCTAGCTGTGATTTTTGACGTAAGTGTAAATAGATATTCTGAAAATATTTTAATAATTTATTAAATAGATTCCTTCTACGCTTGAAGTGAATAATGTTATTTCGCGATTGACTTGTAAAAATTTTCGAAACGATATACCTGAATTAGCATGTATATTTGGGATAATGAGATGCAGGAGCCTTCTGGGTGTTACAAATTTATAGGCCCGTCATCTTCATCTATGCATGAGATATCTAGATTATTTGAGTTTATTCTTGTTCATATTTTTGTTTAATGGAGTTTTCTACTCTTCTTTGAAAAACTTATTTTGTAGAAAAAGTGTTTTTAATTAATTCTTTATAAACGATGTTTGAAACACAAGGATGGTTCAATTAGAAAAATAAGTAAGTTGTTTTTGAATATTTGTCTTCGATATTCAACCGATTTTTAATGTTTCAATTTTTGTGTTAACAAAGTTAACTAATTAGCTCCTATTTCTAAAGTTCAACGGGGAACCACTTACAAAATGGAAGACTGGGTACTTGTCTGTTAAACGAAACACCCAAAGAAGTGAAGTTATATTAATCCTAATGAAATATACCAAAACATGATGATAATATAATATTGTAGAAACAAAATTATGGAAAGCACGCCGTGTAGAACAAATTATATTAAATACCTAACCCCTAACCATCTCTATATATCCAATAGACAATTAATATATACATGAGTCGTAGTTTTTCTCACTCATAACAAGCAAATCATAACCGAAACCACAAAGGGAAATCGGTTTCTGTCAGATCGTACACAGCGTAATTTTAGAGTGTGTTTCGTTTAACAGACAAGTTCCGGTTAATGTTTGAAGAACTTCATAATTTTTGAAACAATCAAAAAAAAATCTTAGATAACGGTGAAGGCTACTTTAATAATAAAAGTTGTTACAAGAGTCGCCATCGGGGTATTTACCTAAGCTTTAATTCTTAAGTCGTTTGTAAATTTTTAAAGCTTTTCCTTTGAAAAAAAAAATTGTGTCCTGTGGAACTGTAAAAACCACCCTCAATAGGTTTCAATCATGAAGAAACAAACATCACTAACTATCAAAAGCAAGCTGATATTCATTAATCAAAATTTTTGTCAGGAATTATGCGTTAACAACCAGAACTTCAATCTCCATTAATTTAGTAAAAACAATTGTTACGATTAGTGAAGCACAAATTGCACTAATTATTTTCATTATTCTCTTATTCAGTTAATAATCATAGTTGTTGCAAGAGTCGCCATCGGGGTTCTCATAGCAAATTTTACGGCAGTATTATGTGTAATCACGAGCAAAATCAAAATTTATTACTTTCTTGTTCGTGCAGGGAAAAATCGAAATGGAGGCGTTATGCAAAGGCACTTTAATTCCGGGGGGGGGGGGCACTTTAATTGTTGATATGGAAGGAGAAAAAAGTTCTTCTTCTTACAATGATTTATTTAGTCCAGGTTTACTGCTATCAGCACTTCAATCAAATCCATCACCAAAGCGACATAGGAAAATTCGGATTGTCGAGAAAAGGGAGAAACACACACCAACACCACCACCAACATCCAATGTATGGGATTCATGCCCATTAACCGAAGCTGAAGAGCAATGCTTCATAGAACATACTGCCTCGGTTGAACGATGGTCGGGTTTTATTGAGACTTACAATCAAGAGGGGCAGGCACTAGAGTTGGATCCCTATTTTGCATTTTCATTCTGACATTATATTTTTTCAAATAAAACCATTAGTTTTATATATCATTCTCTTGTTCTAATTTATCCTCTAAGAATAAGGCTTCATTTTCCTGACTAAACCAAATATATTTTTAACATGTTCTGTTGTCATTATGAAAGACATATGCCAATGTAACTTTGTCTCTTTTAATTGTTCAGGTGGTGGAAAAATGACTATGAAAAATTGATATAGTTTATTAACTTTATAAAAATAATGGTTATTTCACATAAAAAATAAGCCCTTTTTTTTCTATAGATTAATGAAATAGCAGTGCCATTGGGTCATGAAACATCAGCATTTACTGCACCTGAACCAATTCTATCACCACCAATGGAGTTTATAGACGAACCGTCATTAGTTCTAGACAATATGGAGTGGCATAGGAGTTTTCTTAATGATTGTTTTGGGAACATGGCTTGCCTAGACGATTTAACTTGTGACATTGAGATGATGGAGGATCCGGAGTGGGCAGATAGATTTATGCGTGAGCATTTTGGCAATGTTAGTAGTGCAACTGAACCGAGTCATCATATAGACATTACGTCACAGGACAATACAGGCTGGCTTGATCAGCTGTCCCCAAACACACTGGAAGACATGCTAACTAGCCTAGGGGACTTTATGCCATCTCCATCCAATGTAATTGAACAGACGGGCGGGGGTGGTGGTGTTATTGAGAATTCTATGTCACCCCCCACCATTCCGCTTAATGCTACACCTAGTGCTAGTAATAGTAGTAGTAATACAGCAAACACAATGCAAATTGTTGGACCTAATTTTTCCGGGGACATTTTTGACGATGACTTTATAATTAGTGAATTGGATCCTGTACAAATAGGTGCAGGACATGAAAATAGTGTCAGGTCTCCGGAAATACGTGAATTTTATTTGTTAGAGATCTGCTCTAGGTCACTTACAAACACATAGGGTAGATTTTAACCCTCCCGAGGAAAACGTGGTTGACGGGGGTGTTATTTTAACAGACCCTGTAAATGTTCTTCATACCTACATCGACCAAATTCGAGCACTTATTGAGATTCAGATTCAGAATTGGGGGGGGGTTAAGGGGGATTAAAGCATTGGTAAATCAAAAATTTTATTTACAAAAGGGGACATCTGGGGACATTTTTTATTTTCATTTTTAAACTGGCAACCAAACTTTTTACCCTGGTCTAAATGAATTTGAGGATAGCTTTTTCAACTGGGTAAATAAATTAATTTCGACTTTGGACACGTTTAACGAGAGGGGAAGCGGATCCACAATTTTATACATTGAACACATGGATCTGAATCTCAGTAGATTTAAAAAAAACTTTATTTTAAGAGGGGGGTCGGGGATGTGGAGTAGTCAACGAATAAAATGCCACCCGGATTTTTCGGCTACAAGAGGGGTTCAGGGTTTCAGATTTCACACGGGGCTGCAATGCTTTAAATATGCATTTTTAGCAGCAGCCCATAAAACATTAAATGAAGATTCAACAATGAAAAATCTCGACAGCCTTGCTCGTAACGGTGGAGAAAATTTCCATAAAGTAAACTTTGACTGTTTAGAGGGAAAGTATCCGGTGTCCTTGAAAGAAATAACCATATTCGAAAAAGCAAATGAAAATCTTGGGTGGGGGTGGTTGTTCTCCAGTATGACAAAGAATTTGTAAATGGGGGAAAGAAACCAAATAAAAAAGGAGTTTTATATTCAGTTAGGAAACCGTCGGTAGATAATGTTAAAAATTGGGTTTGGATTATTTACGAGCCTCCCAAAGATATAAATTCCTATGGTCATTTTCTCCCCATTACAGCAATAAGTCGACTCTTATCCCAAGGTCTGAAGAAAGGGGAACATCTCTATTGCCCCATGTGCCTTTCTCCATTTAGATCTGAACAAACATTCTCGGATCACATGAGAAATTGCAAAATTCATGGCAATCAAAGAATTGAAATGCCGGTAGAAGGCAAAGATACTTTACAATTTAAAAATTCCAAAATTCCCTGCTACAAGTTGATAAAGTATCTTTCGATTGTGAATCAAGACTGGTGGAGGTATCAGACCCATCAAGGCCAAATATAATCAAGGAACACAAACTAGTTGCGTGTTCCTATGCGCATGCCCGTCGCGATTCTAATAATAAAATGTAGCTGGAAGAGTTTTTTTTTTTTGGCTATGGATGAGGAGGGTAGCATGGAGAAGTTATTGTTATCTTTAATAAGAACAGCAAACGCCGCAATTTCATGATTGCGTCACACCAACTACCCAATGTCATTATCAGATAAGGAGCAACTGGCACTAGAAAAGGGGACAATTTGTTGGGTTTTTAGGGATGTGCTTGCCCCAAAGACGCAGTTCAGGATCACAATCATCTTATTGACCCCAATTCAACGGGAAAAAGTAACTTTCGGGGGTGGGCTCACAATTCATGTAATTTAAAAATTAAACAGCAACTCTTTCTTCCGGTGTTTATACATAATTCTAACTACGATCTGAAGTATGTGCTACCAGCAATGGCAAATCTTCAAAGAAATGGAACAGTGGATGATGCATGGGTGATAGACAGCTTTTCCTACAAAATCATTCCTAAATCATCGGAAAAGTTGCTTGTTTTGGAATTTATGTGGAGATTTGTTGAAGACGACGTTAGGTACACGAATAAAATTCCCTTTTTAGATTCCTACAGTTTTTTCCCTAAATCATTGAGCGAATTAATTCAAGTGCTGAAAACACGATGACGGCTGCAACGCTTTCCCCCTTCTCAAGCAACAATTTCCAAATGATTTATATGATTTGTTGACGGTCAAGGGCATATATCCTTATGATTATTATTGTTCCATGTCGAGATTTGCCGAGGAAACTATTCCCTCGATTAAATCGTTTTACGACAGTCTACACGACCGTAGGTGCACCCCCGATGAATACAGTTTTGCTAAAAAAGTGTGGGCAGAGGGAGGGTGTAAAAATGGGTTTGACTACTGCGCTGTATTTGTCGAGTGATGTGTTAACTTTGTTAGACATTAGGTGTAAAAATACGGACAAAATCTATGGGGAATTTAATCTTGATTTGGGATATTATTTTTCATCTCCTCATTTGGTTATGGACCTCATCCTAAAAATTAGCGGGAAAAAATTGGGCTAATCACTGACATCGATCAGCACTTGTTCATAGAAAAGTCAATGAGGGGTGGATTTGTTTTTCACGGGATCGTATCTTGGAAACTGATCCAACTGGAGAGAAGACGGGGACAAAGTCGGATGCAGTTTTCTTGGATATGAATTCTCTCTACCCCTCGGCCATGTCCCATTATGCGCTACCTTGCGGTGACTATAAATGGCTCAATGACCCTCAAGCTCCCCCTTTCCCCAACATTGACAGTGTTGAGGAGAATGGACCGGTTGGATGTTTTTTTGAAATTGATGGGGAGATACCAGTTAAGCTTCTCGAATCAGTAAAGGATTTTGTTTTCCCGTGAATCAATAGACCTGTGACTAGGAACTCTTTGAGCCCTCGCAATAGGCGTTTAGTCGAGGTGGACGGATTACATTGGTCACCTTCAAAACAAAAACTTATTGCTGACCTTCTGCAAAAAAAAATATTGTTGTACATCTTGTGACTTTAAAATGGATGTGCAACAACGGTTTCAACTTCACAAAGGTTCATAGAGTGCTCCAGTTTAGCCAAAAACCCTATCTAAAAACGTTCGTTGACACTTTTGTCAAGAAACGTTCTGAAGCACAAACGAAAGCCGAAAAAGAAATTTATAAGCTCATTTTGAATTCGGCTTTTGGTAAAATGTGTGAGAGTGTTCGCAATAGGAATCGTTGTGACGTCGTGACCGATCCCAAACAATGTGCTTGAATTATTGCCGATCCAAATCACACTTCCTTCATAATCATTGGCCCGGACATGGTACTATTGAATAGAAAAAAAAGAAGCATTGTCCTGAATAAAAAGATTGCTGCAGGCAGTGCGATCTTGGAGATCTCTAAAAAGCTCATGTTGGAATTTTACTACAATGTGGCTAGGGTACAGTGGCCGGAGAAGGGGCAAGTAGAGGTCTGCTACGGGGACACAGATTCTCTACTGTTAAAAGTAAAAACCCCAAATCTAATTGATGATTTGGCGCACGGTGAAATTATCAGCTCACGGATGGACTACACCAATTGGAGTGGGCTTTACCCAGAGCTAGTGAAACGTCGGGCGCCAAATCAGCTTTTATTTTTTAAATCAGAAACGAGAAGCGACATGATTTCCCGTGGTATGTTTGTAAGTCCGAAGGTGTACTTTATACAGACACACGATGAGGAAATCAAGAAACGTTGCAAAGGAGTACCCACGCGCTATGTGGATAAGAATTTCGACATGGACATCTATAGGAATTGTATTGTTCAAAATACAATTCCACGAGCCAAATTGCTGGCAATTCGTTCCCACAACTACAGGAACTTTAATGTAAATGTAGAAAAAATTGCCATGAGTACCATTTCCGACAAGGTCTATGTTTGTCAAGACGGTGTGACTACCCTCGCCCTTGGGCACTATTTAACTTCAGACCGGGCCGAATGTGTTATCCATAGGGAAAGTCTTGGTTCGAATAAATTCTAATAAATTTGTCCCAAAACCTAGGGGGGGCCTCGCAGCCTTGGGGGGGGGGGCTTCACAGCCCAGGGGGAAAGGCGGCCGCCATCGGGGGGCACACCGCCACTACCAAAGTTATCTTTTTTTACTTAGAGCAGATTTTTTTTTGTAAATATACATGTTTCATTGAAAAGAAAAAAAGTGATATTATTTTAAGTGCTTTTTCTAGTGCTTTTTTTTCTAAATAAATTTAAAAAGTGTATTTTTCTTTGTTTTCTGTAAAGTGCTGTTTATAATATAAGAAATATGATTCTTTATTGATTTTGTTCTTGAACGGAGTAGTAATAGGGAAATTATTTAGTCATTAGACATCTATAGTCTACATTTAGTTGTCCAGGTGAACTATTGAAGGGAACATGTATCAATTTAAAAAAACATTCAGATCGTTTCCGTGTGGGGCCGTCAATGTCGGGCAAAACAACACTCTTAACTAAAATAATTACAAATTGTGATGAAAATTGTGAAAAATCCAGGAGGCTTTTTCCGCCCCATTTGATTCAGTGGTCTCCCATTGCCTTTCCTGTGCTCCTTAAAACAAAGTCCATCAAAATAATCCTTATAAAGGGGGATAGAACACAACCCTGCTTAAATCCTGATTTAATACAAAACCAGCTGCTAACCTCATTTCCTACCGTAACCGCAGCAGTGTTATTCTCGTACATAGCACTAATCACTTTAATGTATTTGTCTGGTATACCATACAAGGATAAAAACCTTTACTAAAGCTCCTCTATCAACAGAATCGAACGCTTGCTCATAATCTATAAACTGAGGACCAAAGGTGTTTGAAAACTTAGGCACTTCTCAATTATTAACCTAAGAGTGAAAATTTGGTCAACACATCCTCTACCTTTTCTAAAACCGCACTGCTCTTCTCTTAAAACTTTGTCTACGGCATCTCTCAGTCTAAAAAGTATCATATTACTAACCAATTTGCTACCTACAGAGACCAGACTAATGCCTCGATAATTACCACACTCACTTTTATCACCTTTCTTATAAAGTGGCTTAATAAGGTTTTCCTAAAATCTTTAGGTACTTCCCCTTTTTCAAAAATCATATTCATAATCTTCAATAATTTATTTCTAACCTCAGAGCCGCCATATTTAAGAAACTCATTTACTACCCTATCAGCTCCTGGAGCCTTATTATTCTTTAATCCTTTTAGTACTGTTGCTAATTCCTCCTCAAAAAACAAATCTTCTTTCACATCCAAGGTATCACAAACTTTTTCATTTTCCTCTATATTTTTTCCTGCAACTCTATCTCGGTTAAGCAAGTTCTCAAAATGTTCGGCCCATCTCGCTTTAGATTTTTCCTTATTGCTAATTGCCACCCCATTCCTATCTTTAACTGGGACAAGTCCGGATTGACTACTACCTCTAAATTTGTTAACGTGCCAGTACAATATTTTACTATTATGCCGTCTAGCTGCATCTTCTAAATCCTCGGCAATTTTATCCATGGCCTCCACTTCACACCTCCTTAGTTCATATTTCAATGCTTTCTCCACTTTCTTTACATTTCTTTTGTATACTTCTAAACTTTCTATACTTCCCAATAACCAATACTATATGTTAACATTGGGTAAAGTTCATAACTTTCAGCCCTCCTCCCGGGAACTTCGGGGGATTAAGTCATCCAAAAAGACTTACTTATAATATTTTCGAACTTGCTGAACAAAATGGCTATGTCAAAATTTTGGTCACGTGACTTTGGGAAAAAATGAGCGTGGGAGGGGGCCTAGTAGCCCTCCATTTTTTTGGTCACTTAAAATGGGCACTAGAACTTTTAATTTTCTTTCTAATGAGCCCTCCTACGATATTCTAGGACCACTGGGTCGATATGATCACCCCTGGGAAAAAAAACAACAAAAACAAATAAACATGGACCCGTGATCTTTCTTCTGGCAAAAAATGCAAAATTCCACATTTTGTAGATAGGAGCTTGAAACCTCTACAGTAGGGTTTTCTGATACGCGGAATATGATGGTGTCGTTTTCAGTAACTATAACTTTTCTATAACTTTTAGGGGGTCTTTTCGCCTTTTTTGAAAATCAGCCAAATTATCTCAGGCACGTAACTTTTGATTGGTAGCATTAAACTTGATGAAACTTATATATTTAAAATAAGCATTAAAATTCGATTCTTTTAATGTATCTATTTGTATCAAAATACCGTTTTCTAGAGTTTCGGTTACCATTGAGCCGGGTCCTAATAACCGATACGATATGTTAACATTGGGTAAAAGTTCATAACTTTCAGCCCTCCCCCTGGGGGCTTCGAGGGACTAAGTCATCCTAAAAGACATAGTTATAATATTTTCGACCCTGCTGAATAAAATGGCCATCTCAAAACTTTGATCGGGTGACTTTGGGAAAAAAATGAGCGTGGGAGGGGGCCTAGTTGCCTTCCATTTTTTTTTTCGGTCACTTAAAAAGGGCACTAGAACTTTTAATATCCGTTACAATGAGCCCTCCCACGATATTATAGGACCACTGGGTCGATACTATCACCCCTAGGAAAAAAAAGAAAAAAAAATCCACATTTTTGTAGATAGGAGCTTGAAACCTCTACAGTAGGGTTCTCTGATACGCTGAATATGATGGTGTGATTTTCATTAAGGCTCTATAACTTTTAAGGCGTCTTTTCTCCTTTTTTCGAAAATCGGCCAAATTTTCTCAGGCGCGTAACTTTTTTAGAGTAAGATTAAACTTGATGAAACTTATATATTTGAAATCAGAATTAAAATCTGATTCTTTTGATGTATCTATTGGTGTCAAAATTCCGTTTTTTTAGAGTTTTGGTTACCATTGAGCCGGGTCGCTCCTTACTTACAGTTCGTTACAACGAACTGTTTGATGCATAGTGTTTTTTGAACTCTTAAATAGCATATATTTTTCTGAAACTTAATATTATGGATAACACTCATTTGATTACGTTACGCTTCTTTTTTGAGGGGACAGGATTTGGGAAGGATCGGGGGCCGTGATTACCTCATAAGGTTAGTAAAAATTATTAAATATTGTGGTTTTCATTTAACATTCATGAATTACGGTAATATTTAGGAGAATTGTCTATTTGCATTTTAACTCATCATTTTAATTGATCTCGGTTGTTAGTCTGCGTATTGGCAGGCTTATATGTGCTCAATTTTGACCTATTCGCCTTAGCAATATATCTTGCAGAACCCGTATCTTTAGCGAAAAAATACAGAATTTGGAATACGCTGTTTTTTGCACAATCACTCGAGAATTTGGCTAAGATTACGACATTATTCTACAATTGTGAGAAAAAATAGGGTTCGTTTGCCGGAATCCTAGTTTTAAGTTGTTTTTGCTTTAATTTTCTTAGCAACTACTTCATTACAAGTTATCTAGGTTTTTTCTTTATCTAGGTTCTGAAACAGAATAATATTTGTTAATGTCAAAGAGACATTAACCTTGCCTTGTTTTACTTATGTTGTCACAACGAATCTGTGATTGATCGATGTAAGGGTCATTATCACGGTACGTGCTATTTGGTTGAACCTAAATATTATAGATATTTTCTAATCGTCTCATTTTCTCCGGGGCAATTTTATCTTATTGCTGAAATTGGCGTTTTATTTTTGGTATTTAATGAACATTTTAGCACAGTAAGTTAATTATTTCTATTGATTTTTGTTTTTAGGAGAATAGACCGCTCATTAAGGGTATCAAAATGGCTCAGAATATACAACAGTATACAGGTCAATTAATCTAATTGCTAATAAAAAAATGAAAAAAGAATGTAGTTTAATTCGAGGACAATATGCGAAGATGAACCAACTAGATTGTCATAAATCTTTGTGGTTTCTCGAACGCGTTTGGAAGTTACGGGCGCTAAGTTATTATCTCGTATTAACGCTTTACATGGGGTCAATTGAACTATATACAAGATTAATAACATTTGAGGTAAGCAGTACGATTGTTATGAAAAGCCACAATGTTATTTTTCCATTTAGTTTATGGGGGATGATTAAGGCAATCTGTAGGGCTTTTTGTTTGGCTGAATTTTTTTGAAAGAATACTTTTGATTGCTATTTGCACCAAAGCCCTTTCTTTTGTTTCACTGTGAGAAGTGGTTATTAATTATTTAAGGCGATAAACAATACGTGTCTTATGATTGGCTACTGTGACAATACTAATGATGATAAAAAGGTATTGATAAAATAAGGTTTTACTTTTGACCAATTGTCAAGATGGTATTGGGAATCTTGAAAGTAATCTTTGTACATTGTCTCTATGTACCATCAGGTCTAATGGGTTAACAGTGTTTATTATTCTTATAGAAGGCGAATTGGTAATAATAATAGTACTAATTACGTTTTACGATGAAGGTAAAAGAAAAAAGTTAGGATGTTCTACAATACAATGTTTGATTAAGTTAATCGCGTGCAGATGTTTTTTTCGAATTAAACACACAAAATGTAGAATCGACCCTGCGTTAGTAGTTAATTTTTTTTCAAGTTGCCACTAATAGGACAATGACGCTCCGGTATTTTTTTTTTAAGTAGTAGCTACATCAATAAAATCTTTAGTTTGAATTTACCCTTGGTGCATAAGATTAATGAGTCAAAGGTGACTCGAATGAGTTCAAAAGTGACATCTTCAAAGGTGACTCATGAAGATGATTCTACAGCCAAAATATAGCAAAGTTTAGTATTTTAGTATTTTCGAGGTTGGAAATACTGAAAGAGTTTCTTTAGATTCATATTTTGAATATTTCAACTACGATCAAAATTATGTATTATAAATTCACGTGATTTTGGGGTTGTGAATTAAAATTTAATTGAATTTAGTGCACGGAGAATCCTAGTAAAAAGAATTTTATCTTCTTTTTGAATTAGGGTTCACTTTTTTGAAATAGTAGTTAAATGTGGGGTTCACTAGGGGCAGGTAAAACTAAGACTGCTGCTTCAATTATTCTTCAGCTTCTACTGCTGAACCCAAAATACAGTATTTTATTTTACTCATCTTCAAATGTGGGTACAGACGAGATTATTTAAAGAACAAGGAAAGAAATAAGAAGCCTTAAAGAATTTAACATTGTTTGCTATGGCGTTAGCAATAATGTAAGCTTTCTAATTTAACGTCCCACACTACTGCCAATAACAAGCAAACATGAGTCCTCTAGTTTAACGTTGATAGCGCACGAGGTATTTGATTACCGCTATATCCCTTGTTTGCTTAATTTATTATATTTTTACTCGTAAAACTATTTCGTTTTTTTGTTAAATATTTAAGCAACAAGATAATTTTTACCTTCTTTTGGAATTTAAATGGCGGCACTACTCGATATTTTCCTAATTTTCTGTATCGGACGGTAATAGTTGTACTTTGGGCGTTCCTTGTGGTGGAAAGATCTTTGAGGAGCCTTGGTAACTTGTATCATTTACTTGGGTAGTGGGGTATGTGGTCCTAGCAGTCACGCTATCATAAGTTGTAGGGTCTTGTTGAGTAGGCCTAGATTCCGTTTGGGGGTTTATAAGAGGATACTGAGCCTGATTGGGAATCACAGAATATGGGGGTTGTGATGGTCTTTCACTATATGTGTTAGCATGAATATTTTCCAATTGGGGGTTGAGGGCTAGATCAACTTCAATTGCAAATAAAGTTTCCGCCATTTTCTTTAAATTTTAACAAAATTCTCTTTGTTTTTGCAACTCTCTGTTGATTTCGGTTTTGTTTTCTTTCAATTGTTTATCTAGACTATTCTGTCCGAGTTTGAATATTTCTGTTTGTGCTTTTAAGCAGTCGTATTCGTGCTGTAGATTCAGGAGCTTGATTTGTTCCGGTACCAATGCTTTTTGCACTACTGCTGTGGCGGTTACTACTGTATTGGTTCTGAAGTCCTCCACCCTTTTACCGATTTCCTGCATCTTATAATATAGACTTTATAATTTTTAAGTTTATCAAAGTAATCATATCCGTTGACAAGTGTGGCGTCACTTATTGATTCCATGTCATTCTGTATTCTTGCAACCTGTTCTTTGCATTCCATAAATTCAGTCTCGATTAGGTTATTTATTTGTTTTTTCACGAAGATTTCAATTATTTCTTTGTTTATTTTTTCCTTGGAGGCCTTAGCTTTACTAAGAGATTTTAGTGTGACTTCTATTATGTTTTCGATTTTCAATCTCTCTCTTATCAATTGCTCCGTAGTGCTTAGGAGTTTCGATCGTTTCTCGACTAATTGGTCCATAATTTTTCTGTTAACAATAGAATAGACCCAGGCTATTGGGGGAGGGGTCGAAAAATTCTTGTTCTGGTTCTAACTTCAGGGTTTCTATCAAGCCAAAGTTCAGCTTATCTGCAAAAGTTAACTATTCATTTCCTTCAACCTTTACAGATAACCTTTATTCAAGTGCCGCATTCAAACAAATTTTTTATGGATTTTGGCGTATTCATCCTACTCAAAACTGCATAAGCATTATTTTATTAGTTTTAAATACTTGGCCTCTAGACGTATTTCCATTTATCTGGTTTTTAACCACTGTACCGGATTTTGTGGTAACTTCCTCTTCGCTTTCTTGCATTTTATTCTTTTGAGGTTTTCCCATAGAAATGAAGTCAAACTTCTTGTATTGCTTCAATAGGAATTTTTGACCCATTAATTTAGCCTCTGTTTTCCATGGGCCGCAGCCAAGGTTTTCGTTTTTTGTGTGTCTTGGGGTTCGTCTGGAACCGATTCGTCATCTGACTCAGTAGTATTGGTTTCTGATGACTCATTATTAGGTTTTTCAGGGGTGGTCCTTTGCGATTTTGGGGGGTGACCTGCTCTTGCTTCCTATATTTCGTCTCCTCTGGAGGTAGAGGGAATATTTTCTGATACCTCACGATGAATTCTTGTCTCGGGAGAGTTAAAAAGATTCTTTAAACTTTGGAAGGAGTTAAATGCTTGTGCAGGGTGTCTCCCTTGTTTGAATGCCATATCTTCAGGGGGGTGGGGTCTTTTCTGTACCATAGCTTTTCGCCAGGAGGTCCACTCTTTAGGTATGGCATTAGACACTGTTATGTCATGGTATTGTCCTAGGTTTGCATCTTCAGGGGTTTTTTGGGTCCAAGGTAAGGTACTTTGCCTTGTTTTTCTAGGAAAATTGATTTCGTCCATAGCTTCTCTTAAATTTTTCTTGTCAGTGTCCTTGGGTGGGGTTTTCTTTATCGTGGCACCTGGTTTTTCCATGGCTCTATTTAATTCATCCTGAAGCGATAAGAGTCTGTCTATCAGGGTTGCTGGTGATACCATATCATCTAGAAATCTTTTTTGGGGGGGGGCAAGGGGTCAAAATTCTGTTGGAAAAAATGGGTTTTTGGGGATAGCGTATAGTCTAATTCTCTTGAACTTTCTGACGATGAAATTTTTGGACCTTTTGGCGTTTTTATTCCAACTGATATTAAGGGGTTTCTTTTGGGGACAACTAGATTTTTCATTGCTAAGAATTCTTCAAAGTTTTCCTCGTCACTATCGTTTTCAAAATAATCTTGCTTGAAATTAAAAGGTTTTTACTCGGATAACCTTGATTTGGGGGATTCGTCTTCCGCGTCTGACGAAGCGGTAGATGGGGGTCTCGATACCCATCTTTCCCGGAATTTGACTCTTTTTATCCGGCTAACATGTGTCTTATACGCTCTTCCATTATCGGGGTTTATCATTTTAAAAGTAAAATCATTGTCGCATTTTTTGATTATTCTGTAAGGTCCCGAATATTTGTTGGAAAGTTTTTTTCCTTCCACCTTTGCCTCATTTTTTAGGTAGACGCAATCTCCTTTCTTAAAATTTATGTTCCCTTTGACTTTGGGTTGGTTTCTTATTTCTTGTTTCGTTTTGCATTTTTTCCAACTCTAGTTTAACTATCTGATAGGTTTTCCTCATCCTATTTATAAACTCTTGCTTGTAATCCTCTGTATTGTTGTAATACTGTCTGGATTCTATAGCCTCCTGATACGGTATTTTGAAAGCGCAGCCGAATAATAAATAAATGGGGGTTTCTCTAGTCACTTCTGAAAATGCGGTATCGATCACGTTGGTTAAGTACGGTACGAATTGGTCCTAGTCGTTTCTGTTGTCTTTTTTTATAAATGCTTAATAAGTTCGAAAATACTTTATGTCTGTTTTCGATTTTCCCATTAGCTTGTGGGTGATAAGGAGATGTCAGCATCTTCTCTACGTTAAGGGAACTATTTAGATCTTTTGTTACCTAACAAAATTACTTTTATTATCACTTATAACCTTGTTAGGAAAGCCACATTTTAAAAATACTTTCGCCAACGCTGTACTCGTAGCCTACGCGCCTTGATTTTTCAATGCTTTAGCAAAAGTGAATCCGAAAAAGTGATCTATAACTGAAAGGATACAAATATCAAACATCACAAATTGCAAGATTTTGCAATTTGGGTGTAGTTACGTATAAATTTTCTAAAACAACTGGTCAAAACCAGAATTGCTCGCAACTGTTTTATAGCTTTTGGGGGGTTTGAGATTTTCTACGCATTTTATCAAGCAGTATGTGGTAACAAACTGTAAGTAAGGAGTGACCCGGCTCAATGGTGACCGAAACTCTAAAAAACGGAATTTTTATACCAATAGATACATAAAAAGAATCAAATTTTCATTTTGATTTCAAATATATAAGTTTCATCAAGTTTAATTAAGCGCCTGAGAAAATTTGGCTGATTTTCGAAAAAAAGGGGGAAAGACCCCCTAAAAGCTATAGAACCCTAATGAAAATCAAGCCGTCATATTCAGTGTCTCAGAAAACCCTACTGTAGAGGTTTCAAGCTTCTATCTACAAAAATATGGAATTTTCCATTTTTCTGCCAGAAGAAAGATCACGGATGCGTGTTTATTTGTTTTTTTTCTTTTTCCCAGGGTGATCGTATCTACCCAGTGGTTTTAGAATATCGGTGGAGGGCTCATTGGAATGGAAATTAAAAGTTCTATTGCCCTTTTTCAGTGACCGAAAAATGGAGGGCAACTAGGCCCCCCTCCCACGCTCATTTTTTCCCAAATTCACCCAATCAAAATTTTGAGTTATCCATTTTGTTCAGCATGGTCAAAAATATTATAAGTATGTCTCTTAGGATGACTTAATCCCCCACAGTTCCCAGGGGAAGGGCTGCAAGTTATGAACTTTGCCCATTGCTTACATATTGTATTGGTTATTGGGAACTATACAGACATTTTCAGGAAGAATTTTTTTCTCTTTTGGGGATGGGAGGGCTGGAGGAGAGGGTTACTTGGGATAATATTTCCGTGGAGGATGTTTCTTTGGGGTAAGGGACATTTCTATGAAGGAGGTGCCAGATTTCCAAGCATTATTTAAAAAATGATCAGAAATTAAATTAAAAAAAAACCAAGTTTTTTCAACTGAAAGTAAGAACCAACATTAGAACTTAAAACGAACAGAAACTATTACATATATGAGGGGGTTCTCCCCCAAGTAATTACCTAGCTCTTTACGCTACAGTTTTTTTAGTGCTTTCAAAAGAGCTATCTATTCTAATTAAACGCCCTTTGTGATTCAGGGGTTTATGAATTAAATTTATTTTAAATTTTAACGTAAAGAGCGTGGTATTGACTAAGGGGAGAACCCCTCATATACGTAATAACATATACATAATAAAAAAAAACAATAAAAAAAACAAGAGATAGGGCTCAAAAGTAATCGAAACTTTTAAAAACGGAATTTTGATGTGAATAAATGTATCAAAAGAATGGGCTTTTAATGCTGATTCTAAATATATACATTTTATTAAGTTTAGTATTACTCATCAAAAGCTACGAACCTGAGAAAATTTACCTGATTTTTCAAAGAGAGGAGAAACATCCCCTACAAGTGAAAGAATTTTAATGAAAATCCCACCGTTAGATTCAGCGTATCAGAAAACCCTATTTCATAGGTTTCAAGCTCATATCTGCAAAAATCTGCAACTTTGTATTTTGTGCCAGAAGAAAAATATACGAATATAGAAGTTCGTTACGTAAGTTAATTTGTAAATTACGTCAGAACCAAATTTAGAGACAGCCATTAAGCAAAAGAAGATTAAACTTTTTGTGCAAATTTTGTTTACCTATTCAATGACGGTGAGCCCAAATAAAAGCTGCATTAACTAAAAAACAATCAGAAATTAAATAAGAAAAACAAGTTTTTTAAACCGAAAGTAAGGAGTGACAAAAAAACTTAAAACGAACAGAAATTATTCCGTATATGAAAGGGGATGTCCCCTCCTCAACGTCTTGCTCTTTACGCTAAAGTTTGACTCTGTCTCACAGCTTTATTTTCTTAAAACAATAAAAAGTTTTAGCGTAAAGAGCGAGGCGTTGAGGAGGGGACATACCCTTTTATAAATGGAATAATTTCTGTTTGTTTTAAGTTTTAATGTCGGTCCTTACTTTCAGTATAAAAAACTTGTTTTTTTTTTGATTTTTTTAGGATCTGGTGATATCAGGACCTGGGTCACTATCATTCCCAAAAATTTTTATTTTAGGTTGAAATAGATTTACTTTTTCGGGTCTACATTTCAGATTACCTTCCCTGTATTTTTCAAAATCTTTGGCTAATGTGGCTAAATGATCCTCTGGGTTTTCTCTTACACAAATTACATCATCCACAAAATGAATAATATTGTCTAGGACTCGTAATAAATGTAACAGTGGTCTACATAGTGCACTTGAACTAGTTTTTAGTCCAAAGGGTACTCTTAAATATTCATAAGAGCCACACTGAGTTGTAGAAAATACCGTTTTATAAACGTCAGGATCTGCTATCTTAACTTGATGATAACCTTTTGTGAGGTCGAGGGATTTAAAAATTTTATTTTTGTTTGAAATGGAGTCCAAGATTTCGTAGATTCGAGGCAGGGGAAGCTTATCACTAACGACTTGCTTACTTAGGGCTTTATAGTCTACTACGAGCCTAAGGTCCTTATTCTTTTTTGGCACAACTATAACAGGCGCTGAATACGGGCATATACTTGGACGTATAATATTGTTTCTCTAATTCGTGGGTTTTATTTTTTAACCAATTTTTTTAGTGATAAGGGATACGATAGGGTTGTTTAGCTACAGGCAACCCTGTAGTTTGGATAGAATGTTCATAGAATAGTATCAATTCAATGTCGTCTTCACAGGTAGAAAATATATCTCTAAAGTTCCAGAGCAATTCGCATAATTTTTCTCTTGATTTATCATCTTGGATATGATCTAATTTAAATTTTTTCAAAAATTGGGATCTTGTTAGTGGGTACCTATCCCTTGGGTTACTAATGTCAATATCATTAACTAAGTTCCTTTTGGAGTTTTTCCACTCATCTAGCTTGCGCTCAGAAATAACTTGTATTTCAACGAGACATGTTCCCTTTTTTATTGTAATTGTATCATTTTCATGGGTTTTGTCAACCAAATAAAACCTTCCCCTTTTCGTATAAAATGATCTGTTATTCACAAAATTGATTCTCAGGGACTTCTCTCGATGGGGATGCAAACCAAATTTCGGAGTTGTCGTTTACGGGGGTGATCATTTCTGAGATCTGAACTCTTTGCATTGTTTTTGGGGGAATCTTTGTCTTACCTACTGCAAATCCATAATATTTTTCTTCCGAATTATTGTCTATTAAGTTAAGATTGGCGTCAGTTTGCGTCAAATCTTCTGCTAGTGAAGTTGGTTATTAGGGCATTGCATTGAGGTTTATCACCTCGTTCCACAATTCTGCTATTTTCTTAATTTCTGTTTGCCTGTACTCCTGCATTTTCCCTATCTTTGCTTCTATTGACGCGATCCATTTGCCGCTGGAATTTTTCCTACAGGACGAGAAACTGGGTACAAATTGTCTTATTCTATTCACTGTTCCTTCCCCTTTCTCCACGCGTCAGAGAATAGGATCGGATGGATATACGAGTCTGTGATTGGCTATATCTAATAACATTTTATTAGATTTTAAGAAATTAGCACCGATTATTGTCTCATTTGAAAATTTCTTGCATATTATGAAGTTGGTAGGAAAGATTCTATTATCTGTTGTCACATCTAGGCGTATTGAGCCTTCTGCTTCCAGCCTATGCCCAGTGACCCTAGTTAAACTGGAAATATTAAAATTTGTTCGTCGCCTGATATACAGTGATCAACACGTCGCTTGATGAAGTCATTCCAGTTTATTATGTTAACTGATGCACCAGAATCTATTAGCACCTTGAAGTAAATGTTTGCGACACCAAAATTACTTAATATAGGCAATATATCGTTATTATCACTTAAAGAAGGTACAACTACTGGAAGAGACTTATAAAAAATACTGGCCTCCAGGGTCCCGGTTAGTTTTCTTGGGAGCTGGGAACTTCCCTAGCAAGCTGATTGACATTTGATTGTCTTTACGCAGGTTGGAATTTCTTTTGCCGACGGCTCGCGACATTTGTTCATTCTGTATTGACGAAAAATTTCTACCGTCGGGAAAAAAATCTTCGGTTATCATCTGTATTTCTGTTAAATCTAGTAGAATACATTGTCTATTAATTAAATTGGTACATGTTTGGTCGCGTATTTGGGTTGGGGATCCGATAATTATTTTGTCTGTTGGGGAGAAATATGCATATTCCAATCCCTGTTGATAGGGGTTGCGGAACAATGGCAGGCGTGTGGGGTTACTCCTATAGCTTCCTGACCCATTGGCATTTAAGTTTGTTCTCCCGAACAAACGGTTATTATAACTGGGGGTTGCTGGTGCATAGTTGTTTCTAGTAGAGCGTTCCCTGGCAATATGCCCTTGTTCATTACATGCGTAGCATATAAATGGGGGGTTATTTACGTGGTTTGTCGTGTTCGTGGGTACAAAACGCAATTTCTTTGCATGGTAGGGGTTAAGGATCTACTTCGATTTGGTTTGGAGAATTATCTATTGAGATAAATGCGGGTGAAATTTTTTGTGATCGTCCCGGAGTTGATTTTCCTACATTATTCTTGACTTATTGTGATTTGCTACATAAGTGTCCATTTCAACCATTCTTTCTACTTCTTGAACGGCTAATTCTAATGTTTGAATATTTTTTGATATTATCATTCGGTACAGTTTGGGGCTCAATCCTTGTAAGAAAGCGTTTAGTACAATTTTATAATATAAGTTACCATATTCTTTCCCGTATTTAGCCTCTATGGATACCATTACATTATGTGGGCATTCCCTAACATTTTGCGTTTCATCAAAACATACTGTTCCGTGCTTTAATTTATGTGTTAAACTGGTTTCAATGAATCTTTCTCGGAACGCTTTTAGCAATTTCTCTATGGATTTAATTGGGAGGTTGTTATCTTCCCCCATGGTGTTCTCTATTTGTTTTAAAAATTTTAGCGTTTGCCCCTTTAGTCTCATTAATAGCATGGCCACCAATAATTTTAAGTCCAATTGAGTTACTTCTACAAATTGGTTTAATTGTAAAATAAATTCATCTATATCTGAATCTCCATTATATGAGGGAAGGGATTTTAAAGTTTCTACTGTTTTAGCAATAGCTTTTTGTTTTAGCAATTGTTTGTTTGGATCTAACGACATATTGGCTAGTATTTTTAAAAATATAGCAATATATATATATATATATATATATATATATATAGATATATATATATATATATATATATATATATATATATATATATATATATATATATATATATATATATATATATATATATATATATATATATATATATATATATATATATATATATATATATATATATATATATATATATATATATATCTATATATATATATATATATATATATATATATATATATATATATATATATATATATATATATATATATATATATATATATTTATATATATATATATATATATATCTATTTATATATATATATATATATATATATATATATATATATATATATATATATATATATATATATATATATAAATAAATATATATATATATATATATATATATATATATATATATATATATATATATATATATATATATATATATATATATATATATATATATATATATATATATATATATATATATATATATAATATATATATATATATATATATATATATATATATATATATATATATATATATATATATATATATATATATATATATATATATATATATATATATATATATATATATATATATATATATATATATATATATATATATATATATATATATATATATATATATATATATACCTGATCCTGAAAGTTTTCTCGAACTGATTAACTGCAGGTGTAAAGGTTATTGTGCTGGCCTTTGAAGCACACGAAGAAAGGTTGACCTTGTCTGCACTATTGTTTGTAGCCAATGCCATGGAATAAGTTGTCGTATTGATTCTTTGGACCATTGTGATCACGATATCTAATATAATTAAGCCAAGTTTTGTGTTTTATTCATTAGGATATTAAAAAAAACAAATTTAAATTCTTTCAGAGTCATAGTAGTCGAAAACTGAGATGAAATCGAAGTGTTCATGTGCTTTTGTTTTTACTTCTCATACTTTTTTTAAATAACAATAGCATTTTTCAAATCCAGGAACAAATTTAAAATTAGGATTTTTCAACGTTCTGGCTGTATCCCCCCGTGTTAAAAAACAAGGGTGAAACTAAAAGTTGTAGAATCAAGACAGACCTAAATGAGATTTTGAAGCCAACTTTTGGTTCAGAATATCACTCTTTAGCCCCCCGAAAATAGAAGACCCTCAGCTGCAAAAAATCACTATATGTACAATTACCCCCTCCCCATGCACGTACACCTCTGAAGTCAGGTTGATACTAATAGAGAGGCCCAAAATTAGTTCATATTAGGAGGTCACGGTCCCAAAATTGCAGTGAAGCACCTTTAAACCAAAAAAAGCGCCAACAGCCAAAAAGGGTGCATTCTCCACCTTCTGACCTCGCTTAAAGTAGAAATGGACAGCTAAATGATGTAATTTAATTTCAATGATAAAGTCATTTTCCTCTCCCCAGACTTGAATTAATAAAAAGACGACCCTTTAATCTACCAATGCTGCAAAAATTAAGACTCTGATTTTTCAGACACCCCCCCCCCCTACCGTGTCCTCGCTCAGGGTGGAAATGGGACATTAAGTGATGCAGTTTGCTGATTCAGATGTCATTTGCTGCTTCTCCAGACTTAAATTTATGGGAAAATGCATTTTGATTCAGATAATATTGCAGCAATTTAAATTTGAGACCCCCCTTCCCCCTCTTTTCTTAAGAAAGTGACATTTTTTGCGCAACATATTAAAATCAATTTTGGATATGTTGTTACTTAAAATTTTTTTAATATTTTGGTACCCAAACATTTCTGTTGCTCAAATGACGGATCTAAATAAGATTTTTAATGCAGAATACTGCTATTCCAGATCATTTTCTACGGTGGAAAAACACATCTTTTCGTCCTGCACCAGTTGAAATCACATATTTGAGCCTTCTTATGACACTAAATAAAAATAAACTACATTTTTTTCTACTGGAAGTATGGAACAACATCAAAACTTAGAACGAATAGTAATTGCTATGTATATAATAATATGAATCATATATAAATGAGACTGTAACCCTCTCAATACCTCTCTCTTCACAACAAAGTTTTTTAAGAACCTTAAACAAAAGTTCTTACTGTAATTACGCGGCCCTGTGTTTCAAGAATCGCTCTTAAAAAATTGAGACAAAAGGTCAAAGTTTAGCTTAATTAGCAGGTGATTGAAGCGGGAGCAGCCCTCCTCATATACGGAATAATTTCTGTTCGCTTTAGTTTTAAATGCTGCTCCTTACTTTCAGTAGAAAAAAAGTTGTATTTTCTATTTAAGTTCTGATCGTTTTTTTAATAATCCCTAGAAATCCACCTTCCCTTTTCGTGGAAAATTAAATAATTTTTTTACTGAAAGTAAAAAAGCGACATTAAAACTTAAAATGAACAGAAATTATTCCGTATATGAAAGGGGTTGTTCCTCCTCAACTCCTCGCTCTTTACGCTAAAGTTTTTTGTTGTTTTAAAGAATAAAGTTGTAAGACAGAGTCAAACTTTAGCGTTAATTTAATTTCTGATCGTTTTTTAAAATAATGCTGGGAAATCCGGCACCCCCATCACAGGAATGTTCCTTCCCCCAAGGAAACATCCTCCACGGAAAGATTCTCCCCATAAATCCTATTCCGACCCCCTCCCCCCCACAAAAAAATCCTCCTGAAAAAACGCCTGTATACTTCCCAATAACCAAAACTTATATATGTAAACAATGGGCAAAGTTTATAACTTGCAGCCCTTCCCCCAGGAACTTTGGGGGATTAAGTCACCCTCAAAGACATATTAATTACATTTTTGACTATGCTGAACAAAACGGATATCTCAAAATTTTGATTGGGTGACTTCGGGAAAAAAAATGAGCGTGAGAGGGGGCCAAGTTACCCTCTAATTTTCTTGGTCATTTAAAAAGGGCACTAGAACTTTAATTTACTTTCCAATGATCCTTTTCACGATAATTTTGGACTACTGGATCGCGCCAGGGAAAAGAAAATCGCGTCAGTGATCTTTCTTCTGGCAAAAAAATACGAAATTCTACATTTCTGCAAATAGGAGCTTGAAACTTCTATAGTAGGGTCCTTTCATATTCTGATTCTGATGGCGTGATTTTCATTAAAATTCTATGATTTTTAGGGGTTGTTTCCCCCTTTTTTCGAAAATAAGGCAAATTTTCTCAGGTGCTTAAGTTTGGATGGGTAAGACTAGACTTCATGAAATTATATATTTCAAATCAGCATAAAAATTTCATTCTTTTGATGTATCTATTGGTATCAATATTCTTTTTTTTTACAATTTCGGTTACTATTGAGCCCGGTTGCTCTTTACTTATAATTCGTTACCACGAACTGTTTAATTTTCACCCCAGAAAAATTTCTAAATAATAATTTTCATCCACATAAAATTCTTTGCTGGGAAAATAGCCGCGAAAAATGTCATGCTCTCTAAAAATTCACCTCAGAAAATTTCCTGCTTACGATTCTGCCTAAGAAATACTTCTTAGTATGATTTCAATTGAAGAAAGAATTATTTTTATTTTAATTTCTGATCCTAATATTCTTTGCGTCGGAATGAGAAATGAAATAAAATTTTTCTTGTTTCCACTAGATGAGCTTTCCTGGCGTACTTTAAGGTATAATGGAGCAATATTTAATCAAAAATTTTGATTTAACTTATCAGTACTTTGAATATACTTTTGCATATTTAAGATTATTCTATTTCCCTTAACGTCTGAATGAATCATAACTTATAAGATAATGAAATGAGTAAGCATTGATAGCATATGTTGTTTCTTTGCAAATAAAGAAAAAAGCAAATGCATAATCTTAAGACCATAAAACCTCTGTTGCTCTTAAGATTAGGAAGACCGCTAGGAAAAAAGAACATAACAACACTATAATGATTATATAATTATTTAGATCTAAAACCAGTCTATCTCTTGTAGATTAAGTAGTTAATCAAGATTACTCCATAATTCATCAGCAGGACCATGGAGAAGAAATGAAGTTTTATCATAAGCAATAAAGAACAAGAAAAATTTTTTTTTCACCAAAAAAACACAGTTTTAAAGCTCTTCTCGTCAGTGCGTTGATTCTGAATTTTCACTAAAAAGCTCAAGTTCGGTAGCAATAGAAGACAATCCATATAAACTCACTTGAAATGGCTCAACTGACTTGACTGAGTGGCTCAGCTGAATAGGTCTTCGATAGAAGCTCAGCATTGACAGTTATCCGGCATAACTGTATTATTACCTCAAACATTGGTTCGAAATCAGATTTTTGTATTATTTTTCAAATTCTCCAACAATTTTCTCCAGAAATGATTCTATTGTTTTAAAACAAGAAATAAGTAAAACAAAATGTAAAACAAAACGTATATTGGCTTTAGCCTGGGGCTGTATCCAAGCATTAAGAGGGGACTGGAATGCAATTGTGCTGAAAAAAAAGTACAAAATCTTTAATATAGAAATTGTCTGGATATAATGAGGTAAGAATTATGTTATTATTGGGTTTAGTTAAGAAAGGAAGCTTGCATCAAGATTGCAAAGAATAATGGGACCATTGCAGCAATGATCACAGCAATAAACTCCCATAATTTTCAATTTTGGCAAAAAAAAATTTTATACAAATGACCAGGCTGTCTCTTAGAAGAGACAGCCTGAAGTCAGCGGTTATACAACGATGGTAATTTTAATGGTATACTTTTACACAAATATTGACGAAGATCACACTGCCTTTTCATATCAAACAAATACAACTTAAAAACAATAGGGAAATTTTTTCAAGACAGTGCAATTTATACTAGTGAATATTTCGGCCCTATGTCCAAGGGCCGTCTTCAGCACAACATTAAATAAAAAAAATATATATATATAAAAACAAACTTACATTAAAATACGAAGTTTAAAAAACCGCTTTTAAAAACCTTTAAAATAGCCCTAGTATCCTTACTTCAACGAAGTTCAACCAGGACGAAGTCCCGGTTGAACTTCGTTGAAGTTCGTTGAAGTCTTGTGACTTCTCCCACAATGACTTTTACGGGTTTTAAAACTCCTCCCCACAATGAGTTCAGATGGTTTTAGGACTCATCCTCCTAGTCATAGTCCTTTTAACCTTGAGCAAAGGTATAAAAGTTTGACGCAGTACTTGTCTACAGTAGAGCAGAGGTATAAAAGTTTGACGCAGTACTTGTCTACAGTAGACAAGTACTGCGTCAAACTTTTATACCTTTGCTTAAGGATCTGAAGGGCACTGGAGCCATTGTTAAAACTTCTGAATCACGGAATCTGGAACCAACCATGACACAACACGCACTTGCACCAACCCAGTCTCTGTTGTTGTTTGCAAATGACATCGGTTGTTTGTCAGTAAATCATCCAGTCTCGATAAGAATTCTAAACTTCGTTTGCTGAAGAGCCCTTGGACTCCAGATATCTCCTACATTTTTAAGTATCCGAAAAAAAGAAGCTGAAGTTTCAGTTAACTTGGCTCGTTCGTTTCAGTTGGTTTTCCTACTCTCCGTCTGAGGATGCTGCTTTTTGCAGATTTTGCGTTCTATTCTCGTCAGAGACAGCTGGCAAAGGCTGCCACCAGCGCTTGGGGAATCTAGTCACCAAACCATTCAGAAACTGGAAGGATGCGATAGAGTGCTTCACAGCTCACCAACAAGCAGAGTTTCATAGAGACTGCATCGTATTGGCTGAAAACTTCATTTCCATCACGGAGAAAAGGCAGGACAATATCACACACCAACTAGACGCGGCAAGAAAAGCGCAGGTTCAAGAAAATTGCCAGAAGTTACGACCAACTGTTGAAACGGTGATATTTTGTGGGCGGCAACAGCTTGCCCTTCGTGGTACTAACGATTCCGGCCCCATTTCGGTCTCAGATCCAGAACCTTCCCACAATGATGGCAACTTCCCAGCACTACTGCGGCTGAGGGCGAGACACGGTGACGACGTTATAAAGAACCATCTTCTTTCTGCGGCTGGAAATGACACATTTCTTTCTCCCATCATCTAGAATGGTATTATCGCCGCATTCGGGGAGCTTCTTCAGCAGTCTATTGTGGAAATAGTAAACGCAAGTCCATGCTTTTCGGTGCTTGCCGATGAAACGGCAGACGTTTCAAACACGGAGCACCAGTCTGTTTGCGTCCGCTACACATTCAAAGGGAACCTGCATGAGGACTTCCTTGGTTTTACCCCAGTTTCTGATTTGACTGGGCAAGGTCTGGCTTCATCAATCCTGCGATTTCTCGAAAGCCTTGGTCTTAATCTAAACAAGATGGTTGGTCAGGGATATGACGGTGCAGCAGCAATGAGTGGGCATCTAAGGCGTGTCCAGGCTGTTATACGTGAAAAGTATCCGAAGGCGCTTTACATCTATTGTAGTGCGCACAGTCCCAACTTGGTCATCTCTTCTGTATGCTCTATTCTGGCGTTTAAGCATTTCTTCGGTGTCTTGTCACAAGTCTGCAGTTTTTACCGTACTTCCCCACTCAGGACAGAGAATTTAAAAGAGAAGATCAATGAAATACTACCAGATTCGAGGAAACATACTTTAACCGGACTCTGCGAAACAAGATGGGTTGAGCACCACAATTCAGTCGTGCGTTTTCTTGAGCTTTACCGACCAATCCTGCGATCCCTGGAAGCTCTTGAAGAGAACGGAAATGCAGAAACTTCTGCAAAAGCGCCGCAGTTGCTGGACACGATGAACCAGTCGCAATTTGTTGTGTGTCTCCATGTGGTCAAAGAGTTTTTCTGCCTTACGCTTCCACTGTGCAAGACTCTCCAGTCAGTTGACTGTGACTTGGCAGCTGCATGCAAGCACGTGGAAACTGTCCTTTCAAAAACAAAGGAAATGCGAGGAAATGCTGCTACTGCTTTCACGTCTATTTTTGACGAAGCTCAGCGTTTTGCCAGACACTTAGGGCTGGAGATGACTCGTCCAAGGACGAGAGGTGGCTGGAGTATGAATGCAGACGATCTAGACCTTCTCAATCACTATAGAACCTCGCTCTTTATTCCTTTCCTGGACCACCTCACTTCCGAGCTGAAACAAAGATTTGTGCTTCACCAGAAACTGTTGTCAAATCTCAGCGTCATTTCTCCTGCCAAAATTGTTTCTCAACGATCAGAAGGCTCAAAACCTTGCTGAGAAATTCAACAGGAGAAGAACAATTGAGTGGCTTAGCCCTCCTTGTAGTCCATAGGGACGTTGACATCTGCCCAGACGAGGTCATCGACATTTTTGCAGGGAAGAAAAATCGTCGGCTGGATTTCGTTTTATAGATATTCGCCCTTACTTTTAGCTAACAAAAAAATGAAATAGAAAATATATAGACTACTTCTACTATTTGGCTTCTTTTTGCGTTCTGTTTTTGCTGTCTCAATAAAATAGCTTGTAGTATTTAACTGTATGTAAATACTTGTCTTGTTTTTGCGTTACTAAAAAAAGTAAAATAAAAAAAACCTTAAAGATACAAATGCCTAGTGGACGCGTCCTCGTTCGCAAGGGGTGGAATAACGGTCTCGAGCCAACGTAATGTTGCTCGAGGATGTTAGACAAAGTCCACGGGAAAAAAATCAGGTAACAACCCCCCCCCCCCCCCGAACAAAATTATTGTAACCCCCGAACAAAAAATTGTAAGTAAGTAACAAACTCTTTCTTGGATTAACCTCTTGGATACACAATACATAAATTCAATTCATGAAATTATGAAAAAAGTTTCAAAGTAAAAACATTATACAATTCAACGAATAAATTTCAAAATAATCTTTGAAACATCAACAGAATGTAACAGTGACAAGGTAAGCCACGACACAACACTACAACAATGATATAGCTCTAAGAAAGAAGATGAACAAGATTCTTTTTAGAAATAGAGACATATTAAGGGGGCATTTGTCAAAATTCAGTCAGACACAGACACTACTGCCAGGCTCACAAGTGTTGTAATAGAGTCTAAAATAGATGGAGCATAATAGACACTTTGAAACATGTCCTTTTGTTCAAGGAGTTGACGGAGGAAAACACTCCAGTTAAACCTTCTTCTTTAACTGGAGGCTATGAAATTTGTGACTGATACATGGAATCAAGAAGCTATAGTCAAAACCCATTTTGATCTTCTTCTTCAACCACCAGGATATACCTCACGACCTTTACTATTGCAAGAAAAATGTACTTGGCTTACACAGAGGATATTAGACTAAGGATGTTTAATGGAAGGTGGTCAAATGATTTCATCGATACCAAAGAACTTTTAAAACCTGGATTTGTTTTTTGTTGACTATAGTGACCAGGTTCAGTGTGCTTTTGTGCACGTGTGGTTGGAAAATGGAAAAAAGTAATACTGGAGCCTATGACATTTGTGTGCGATACAGGGGATCAAGAAGCTATAGTCAAAACCATATTGATAGCCGTCTTCAACCACCGGGATATACCTCCTGACCCTTACTATAGCAATAAAAATGTAGTGGTCTTAAACAAGAGGACGCTAGACTAAGGATGTTTAATGGAAGGTGGTCAACGGATTTCATCGATACCGAAAAATTTGTAAAATCTGGATTCTTTTTTGTTGACCTTAGTGACCAGGCTCAGTGGGCTTTTAATGCATGTGTGGTTGGAAACTGGGAAAATGTAATCTTTTTATTGATGAACACAGAAGGCATTTTGAAACATGTTCTTTTGTTCAAGAGGTTGACGGAGGAAACAATCCAGTGAAACCTTTTGCTTTAACTGGAGGCTTTGACATTTGTGAGCAATAGATGGGGTCAAAAAATTATAGTCAAAACTAGATTAATATCCGTCTGTAATCACCAAGATATACCTCCCATCCATTACTGTCACAAGAAGAACGTACAGGTCCTAAATGAGAGAATGTTACACTAAGAACGTTTTTATTCAAAGATATTAATAAGGTGTAATATTCTATGTCTCATTATTGGAATAAAGTAGAAGATCAGGAGGTGTTCTTGAAGGCATACTGTGTCAGACTGGTCACATAATTCATCAATCATCTGCTTGTTTAAACGAGTACCATTTATATTAAGTGTAACAATCGAAACAGGCACAAATATTTCTTCTTGGCAATGATATTTCTCAGGACTTTGCATCTAAGATTAAAGGAGGCACACCTTTCACCACAATTGGGATATCTTGCAACAAGCTGGCAGGGAGAGTCCTTGGTGGAAATATGAGAACCCGCAGGGTTCGCACACTTCGCAACCAAACTTGTAAAATCAGCTACTCTATGGTCTGGCGAACGGCATTTGAGACAGCACCGAGGTGTCGACTAATATTCTTCCACAGATAAGTATTCATATCCCAAGTTTAACGCCATTTTGCATAGCATTGGCTTTTGACATGGAGTCACAAAACTCAAACTTAACCGTCCCAGTGTCACAGAGCCGCATAGCTTCCAGCACACCTGGATATCCTTGAAAGAATGAGAGGTCTAAGTCCTTCGATATTCTTCTGACTATCCCAAAAACCACTTAGTGATCACCTTGGATGGAGGTTCTGCTAAAATCACTGAAATTGAATCTTTGAATTCTTCAGCAGCAGATTTTTCCACATTAATTAGCCATTTGTCACCTCGCATACTCAGCTTGGTAGCTGCGTCAAGACAGCTTTACTTTATCGAGCACTTCTTTGCATTTTATCAGATCATTTAGGGTATGCGGCACTTTAGAGACAACGACAGTGGTGTGAGAGTCAGTTGACGGCGTTGCACGGGCAGGGAGTGGTGGAAAGTGATTATTACGAATCGAACTTACTTGAAACAGTCTTTAGGAAGTGTTCCATTCTATTCAACTTTGCGTTCAAAGACGAATAAACCAAAGCAGGGATGACAGGTACATCATTTGGAGAACGAATTACAAACATCGGTAGGTCTATGTCTTCATCATCACATTTCACGAATATGCTTAACATATATTTCAGAAGGCTTTTCAAGGCCTGTCTAGGCCCAGAACAATTTTTCTGCTTAATTGACGGAATTTCAACGATATCCCTGATATTTAGATTAAAAACATTTACGTGCAGAACTAAATAAGACTTCTTTTATAGCCTTTCTTCCACGTTATATTAGATATATTTTACAGATATTTTAATATTTATTCGAGTATACTTCGGGGTAGTCGTGACAACCATCTTGTATTGCCCCTGACAGCAGTAAGCACACATAAAAGAATACTACTGCTAATTTTATTTATCAAACGGTTCGTGGTAACATGGTAACCGTAAGTAAGGAGCGACCCGGCTCAATGATAACCGAAACTGTAGAAAACGGAGTTTTGATACCAATAGATACATCAAAGGAGTCAGATTTTAATGCTGATTTCAATAGTTAAGTTTCATCAAGTTTAGTTTTACCTATCAAAAGTTACGCGCCTGAGAAAATTTGACTGATTTTCGAAAAAAAGGGGGAAAGACCCCCTAAAAGTTATAGAACCTTAATGAAAATCCCACCATAATATTCAGCGTATCAGAGAACCTTACTGGGGAGGTTTCAAGCTCCTATCTATAAAAATGTGAAATTTTGCATTTTTTGCCAGAAGAAAGATCAGGGATGCGTGTTTATTTGTTTTTTTTTTTTTTTTTTTTTCCAGGGGTGATCATTTCGACCCAGTGGTCCTAGAATATCGTGGGGAGGACTTATTCGAACGGAAATTAAAATTTCTAGTGCCCTTTTTAAGTGAACAAAAAAAATGGAGGGCAACTGGGCCCCTCCCCACGCTCATTTTCTTCCCAAAGTCACCCAATCAAAGTTTTGAGATAGACATTTTGTTCAGCATGGTTTAAAATATGATAAATATGTCCCTTAGAATGACTTATTCCCCTGAAGTCCCCGGGGGGAGGGCTGAAAGTCATGAACTTTAACCAATGTTAATATATAGTATTGGTTATTGGGAAGTATATAGACGTTTTCAGAGGGGATTTTTTCTGGTAGTGGGGGGGGGAGTGGGTCGAGGGTTATGTGAGAGGATCCTACCATGAAGGAATTTTTCATGGGAGAAGGAAAATTGCTATGAAGGGGGCGCCGGATTTCCCAGCGTTATTTAAATAAAGATAAGAACTATATATAAAAAAAACAAGTTTTTTAACTGAAAGTAAGGAGCAACATCAAATCTTAAAACGACAAAAAACATTACGTATATGATTGGGTTCATCCCCTAGTCAAAAACTCACTCTTTAAGCCAAAGATTATTTAGTACTTTCATAAGAGCTATTTATTCTAAATAACGGCATTTGTGATTAAGGGGTCATTTTTAAAGAATTGGAACAAAATTCGAACTTTAGCTTAAAGAGCAAGGTATTGACTAGGGGGCGAACCCTCTAATATACGTATTAAAATATAAGAATATAGAGTTTCGTTACGTAAGTTAATTCGTAAGTTACGTATATTTATTACTAATAAAAACGTTCGTAAATAAAATTAAACAGTTTTCGAGAAAGAAATTTAACCAAATAAAAGTAAAATTAATATATTCAATTTTTTTTTAATTATTCATGTACAGTGAGCCAAAATCAAAACCTGCATTAATTCAAAAACGTTCAAAAATTAAATTAAAAAAAGAGTTTTTTTAACTGAAACGAACAGAAATTATTCCGTATATGGAAGGGGCTGTCTCGTCCTCAACGCCTCGCTCTTTGCGCTAAAGTTTGACTTTCTCACAACTCTATTTTTTTTTAAACAAAGAAAAACTTTAGCGTAAAGAGCGAGGCGTTGAGGAGGGGACAGCCCCTTTCATATACGGAATAACTTCTGTTCGTTTTAAGTTTTAACGTCGTTCCTTACTTTCAGTTAAAAAAAAACTTGTTTTTTTTATTTAATCATTCAGCTAGTGGCAATCTTGCCCAGTGTTGGACCTTGAATCTTGCAAGTGTAGTTCTCAGAAAGGGTGGAAAATAATAGTGGTTACCTTGACTCTACAAACGAAGACTCCTCCAAAAAGAGAAAAAACGAATGGCAAGCCCTTTTCCAAAATGCCCTGTTCATTTGGGCACCAATGGCTACTGCGATTGTCATCTTTGTGTCATCGACACTTTGTATCCCTTCCTACACAATAAATTTCTTCAGAGAGTTGTTGTATCTTCACTTTTGCCTGTCGAAAGTGATCCTGAAATATACCAAAAATATTGACTATATCTTCCTGTCTATATATATATATATATATATATATATATATATAATATATATATATATATATATATATATATATATATATATATATATATATATATATATATATATATATATATATATATATATATATATATATATATATATATATATATATATACTCGTATATATATATATATATATATATATATATATATATATATATATATATATATATATATATATATATATATATATATATATATATATATATATATATATATATATATATATATATATAATATATATATATATATATATATACATATATATATATACTCGTATATATATATATATATATATATAATATATATATATATATATATATATATATATATATATATATATATATATATATATATACTATATATATATATATATATATATATATATATATATATATATATATATATATATATATATATATATATATATATATATATATATATATATATATATATATATATATATATACATATATATATATATATATATATATATATATATATATATATATATATATATATATATATATATATATATATATATATATATATATATATATATATATATATATTATATATATATATATATATATATATATATATATATATATATATATATATATATATATATATATATATATATATATATATATATATATATATATGTTTTCCCATGCTCTTATCTTTCTCTGCCTATTAGGCTTTAATTAGGCGGCTATTTGGTTCTTTTTGCCAGTCCGCATCCTAGATTTTATTCAATTTCTAAAAAGATGATTTTTAGCTTCTTCGGATATTTGCTCCTTTTTAGATTAAATAAAAAAAACAGGTTTGTTTCTACTGAAAGAAAGGAGCAGCATTAAATCTTAAAACAAACAGAAGTTATTGCATACATGAGGAGGGTTGTACCCTCCCCTCTGAATAGTTGATAATCAGTGTCTGTTTCTGGAAAAAATGTAAAATACCACATTTTTGAAAATGGGAGCTTTAAACTTATACAGCAGGGTTATCTGATAGCCTGAATGTGATGGTGACTTATGGGGGTATCCAAATTCGTTAGAAAATTATGAATTTTTTCAGGCTCATAGCCTTTGGTGGGTAAAAATGAACCTAATGTATCTTATATATTTGGAATTAACATTGTAAGTTTATTCTTTTAATATACCTATGGTATAAGAACACATTTTTTCTTAGAGTTTTTGTTACTATTTAGCCACGTCGCTCCTAACTTACAGTTTGTTACCACGAACGGTTTGACATACTACAAGTACGTTTTTACTAACTTCTGTCAAGAAAACAACCACCTACCCACCACAGTAAACACAGCACGCCCAATAGAAGAAGCTGTACGCTCAACCAAAAAGTTGAGAAGGGGAAATGGCAATCGGTAAAGGCCTTGCTCCGTTGTTTTAACCATGTAAGAAAATTTTCTGAAGTTGGTTTACAATCATTTTGAATAAAAGTTCAGTTTAAACAATCAAAGCAGCTCCATTAGGTAGAAACTCCACCTTTGAGCCATAAGGAACACCCTGACTATATCCCAAAAAACCTTGGTGACAAATTTTCTGAGCCCAGTGGAGAAAGAACCGAAATTTTAGTTTTGCTCTTTTGTTTTAACTACCTTGCAAGTGAAAAGGACGGACAAAAAGACCATATCCGCTTTTAGTTTGACATAGCAAGTTTCAATAAACAGAACCAAGATTCTTCCTACAGGTCTCCCAGACAAGCAGTTTCAAACTGGCGTGTAATTCGTTTTTCTATCTACCATTCCTTTAGCTCCTCGATAATATATTTTTTCAATTGTGTTTTTCTAGCACTTAAGAAAAGTACAGATTCAACCTTTTTCTTAGGAACCAGCGACATGCTACCTCTTGTATTTAGTGATAAATTAAAAACAGAGAGAAACGATTACACCACTAATAGAAACAAGGAAATTTCGAAAACAAAATTTGGTTCCAGATTCCAAGTATGATTTGGTTGAAAATAACTAAAATTAGTTATATTTTTGTACAAATTGAAAAACACTGGCACATCCAGTAATGTTGACCACCCAAAACACACCACAACATTTTCATATTTATGAAAAAAATCTGATCGAAAAAATGCTTTATTAAAAGTTTGTTACTTTCTTTCAGTCAAGAAAAAATTGTATATGCTATTGTTGTTTTTAGAATAAATTGTTATATATTTTATTTTGCTGCGACGTCCTAGCAGGGGGGTTAGCACACTGGGCTAAAAAATTCTTTGTTTGTGATGATGGCGTTCGAATCCTGGTGTCGCTGGTTATTTTATTTGGAATGAGGGGTCAGCGTTGTGACTCTGTAAGCTCAACTAAGTAAAGGCCCATTTTGAGGAAAATCTGGGTGAAAGCACGGGACGTGTAGGATGATATGCCCCCAACCATGCGATGCACTCCTGGCCGGAGACAAGAAATCAGGGGATCGGTATCTGTGCCACGCAGACCATTAGTCAGCTTGCGAAAAAGTTTTTGAGGTTGAGGTATCTTAGTTGCTGTTGACATTACCATGAACTTTTCAGAGAATAAAGGTAATTCAATACTTACTTCTCATTGCAAATATTCTGGCTGTCTTAGGGATAATAAATAATTTTTCCTAGTATCAATTCTGTTGAAATTTATTGCTTAGGGTGCAATTAACTTCGTTGTCGCAATAGCCTTATCGGGAGATATAAAAACTCAGATTAGAGTGACTATGCTTTTCAATATAAAAGAGCACTCACAATTACTGGAAGTACTGCGTTAAAAATGATCTGTGGTTGGATTTTCAGTGCTTTGATAGCCATAGCATTGGCTTTATGTCCGGATGTTAAAACAAAGCCAGATTTTGATTTAACCAAGGTACGTAATGTAACAGGCAAGTAATACCTATTTTATCAGTTTCTTTTTCTGGCAGAAGTTTTTAGTCATTACTTGAATCCAGGACAGTATTCTTTTTTCTTAGGGGAGAGGGGTTGAAAAAAAAGGTTTTGTTTGAAGGGGATGGTACCAAAGAATTTTGCTTGGTACAAAAATAGTTTTGCTTGGCGATGTATTAAAGTGTTTGTTTTATACTTTTCTTAAAGACCGTTTAGGAGTCGGAATGATGTTGTTTTTTTTTGTTTTTTTTTTTTAAAAATACTCCTCTTATCTGTGTTTTTGTGAACGATCTACAGAACGGAGCTATTTGTTGCGGGAGAGTTTCAAACCTGATGCCCATATCCACAGGCACCATCTGGATAAGCGAATTTTATTGAAAAAGATGATTTGACTTCAACTTAAGAGGTGAAAAAATCTTACATCATACTTTTTCTAATCAAAAAAAAAAAAAAAGAAAAAAAATACTCAAAGCTCAGTCTCAGTTTTAAACTCAAATCTTCTTTCCAAAGTCTCAGATGTATATACAATCTTGAGATAGAGCAATAAATTATTGGATGCTATTATTTTTGGATCCAAACAGTACATAAAATAAATTAGGCCCATGATCCATTTATTTCGATATACTTGCTCGGTTTTAAATCCTTCTGAATATGATTATTATTAACCTTTCCCTCAAGTTAAATAACTAATATCCAAACCATATTAATTTAAAAAAAGATAATTTAGAACGCACCAATAAAACCAATAAATAAAATATAAAAACAGGCTGGTGCGAATTGACACAATTTTGCCTGTATTTGGCAGAAGAAACTATATCGCGGGAGTGATGATTAAGGCTGTAAAAAGTTCCTGTTAAAATTACATTTAAGAATTACGTACCTGCAATATCCTATAAAAGTTTTGGGTATCCAGTTAAAAATGTAAGGGATTACCAAGACAGGACAAGCTCATCTAAAAGCTTGTTTTTGGGGAAGGGAACAGAGGGGAAGGTTTAAAAATTTTGGATTCCAATTCGTTAAACAATTTAGGCTCTTTTGGCCCTTGTAGGAAAAGAACCCTTCCTGGTGAAGTATTGATGAAAAATATAATATAATAATATATATTGAAAACCCGTCGTATACAATAAATGTACAATGACAGAGTATACAAAAATACGAAAAGAGGAAACAAAACGATAATAATAACAACAAAAGCAACAACTTCTTAAATAGTATACAAAATAGTACGAAAAGTGGAAACTGAAAGATAGCATACTCAAAGATTACAACAGAAACAACAACTTCTTCGAAAATAGCAACAAAGACAACAACTTTTGAAAGGAGAAAAAAAAAAGAAAGAAATAAAAAGGGAAACAAAAGGGAAAATTAAACAAGCAAACTTGCCCACTCGTGCTTTAGAATTGCTGGTTTTGTTTTTTGCCGGCTAATAAGTGTCTCAACAGCTAGATTTGGGTCTACTAGGTTATAGCGCCGAATCAGAAAACTATTTTTTGTCCAAGGTTGCAATTTTAGTAGGTACTTTGCAAAACGGAAAAATATAGAGCGGATTTTAGACTTTTCACGGTTTCCCAATAAATTCCAGAAAGGGGTCACATATAATATATGTGGCAGAGCGGTAGCGTTGTAAATACTTGCCAGTAGTGGACGGTTAAATCTCAGAGTGGATTTAACAATCAAAGTATAGGAGCTGGATATTCGCCGTTCAAGATGTGAGATCAGGAGGGAACGGGTATGCTGTAATGAGGAACCTATTGGAAGCCCCAGATATACTATTTTATCAACTGGTTTTACTGAGCAATCACCTAGTGTGATATTAGTAGGAGGGTCATTCTTCCAATTATAAAGCAAAACTTCCGACTTTTGGGAGTTAAATCTCAGACCGACTTTCTCGTAGTTGGACTGCAGACATGAGAATATTTCTGAAAGGCGGTTAAGCGTCCGGCTGAGATTCAGCGTGTCATCGGCATAGCATACTAGGGAGATGTCAATGGAACTGAGAATGCATGATGAAGGACAGCTGTCTTGAGGTTCAATAATGTAGTTATTGAAGAAATTGGGGGATAAAACTGCTCCCTGACGGACACCTTTACGGACTGGTATCAAAGCTGACCGTGGGGCTGGCGGAAGGCCTTTATCGGGAGGGAGCTTGAGTCGCACGCGAAGGTGAGAATAAATATCAAGGAAAGCCCGGATGATATTTGAGTTCACTCCTCTTTTAGCTGAGTTTAGCAACATACGTGCATGAATCAATGAATCAAACGCTCTCTGCAGGTCTAAGCCCCCGATCGCTAGACTTTCTCCTGATTTGTGTGCATCCAGGAGTGCATATGCAACGACATGGAGCGCTTCCGCACAACCAATGCCGCGTTGGAAACGGAATTGTCTTGGTGGACTACAACACAGTTTTTCAAACTCATCTACGAATAAAAGTTCAAATAACTTGCAGAAAGTGGTAGCAACCGTGATTGGACGGAAAGAGGAGCATTGCATGGTAACTTTTCTTTTTTTTTAGGAACTGGCGTAAGATCTCCAATTGAGAAAGTGGTTGGGACAATACCCTGAATGAGGATAATCTGCATTAGGAGGGTTACATGACTAATGAGAGCGGGCCCACCACTTTTTAGATGGAGTGCACTGATCCCGTCAATCCCAAAAGATTGCTTAGGTTTTAGGTGAGAGATGGCCCTACATACAGCTCCCTCCGTTACAAGATAATCACTCCGAGGACAACTATCTAAGAAGTCGTCCAACTCAGCTTCGTATCTTTCGTTGAGATGCGTACCATTCAGAATCAGGGATAGCAGATGCGGATAAAGACTCATCGCTTTTAGAGGAAAGAAAACGCCAAAGGAGAGAAGGATTAATTTTGGCCCATGTAGATTCGATATCAATCATCTTTTTTCTGTGAGCTTTTAGCTCCTTTGCGAATTTTCTTTTTGTGAGCAGGCGGATTGAATTGACTACCCCCGAACGGGGTCGTCCACAAGAAACCCAAAGTTGAAGCCAAAATTTAGACTTAAAATTTAAAATGAAAGAGACTATGTTAATCCAGATTATTAAAATAGCGTACCTGCAATACGCTAGGGTGCAAAGATAAATCAAAAGAACCTATGCACCAAGGCTATCAAAATAACATATCTGGAAAATCTCGGGGAGGGGAACTGAGCTGAAATTTTCAAAATATTGGGAGGAAAAGGGGAAAATTTAATTCATATCTCGTGTTTAGAGGAAGGAAGTTGGGGGAGGGACCAACAAATTTTGTCTCTAGTTTCAAATTTTTGTCTACCTAAAATGATGGTACTGTTTACAGCAGTGCAACTTCGAATCTGTTCTCAGTGAAGCAGTGAGGTAAATTGAATGACAGCATATGCACCAAGGATATCAAAGTAATGTATCTGAAATGTCTCGGGAACAAATTATTGGATTCAGTTACTATTTTTAGGGTAGTGTTTTGGGAGGCCGGGAGTGCTTAAAAAAGAAAAGTGAGCAAAAAAATTCACATTCTGTCTTTAGTGGAAGGGTTTTTTTTTGGGGGGGGGGATAAAAAATTTTTCTCCCTAGTATTCTTAAGGTTTTAAGCAAAGTTACAATTTACTCTGACCGATTTAAGCTACAGTTTAAAATTTGTAACTTACAGGGCACGTGGACTAGGCTTGGAAGACCACAACGAAGGCATAATATTTTGAAATTGGATTGTGTTGATATGTGAAACCTGAAACTGGTCAAGTAATTGTTTTTTTAAGATTAGTCTGAACTTACAAAGCATGTTGACATAGAAAAAGACATCTTAAATTGCTTAGGAAAAAATTGAGAAACATATATAAAAAAATAACTTAATTACAATAAAATGCAACATAGAAAGATTATTCTAACAAAATAATAGGCTAAGATACTTTTTATTAAAGGATTTATAGATGACAGGGGTCAGAAAGGCTTTGGACCAATAAACGAAAAAAAAAATGGATTTTCAATTAATATAAATAGTTAACTCCACCTAATCCGTCTAATATTTATCGAACAATCTTAATTATTGACTGTTACATAATTATTGCAAAACTATTGTTGATCAAACATTTCGACTAAGTGCCAAAAATTTTTTCGAAAATTAAAATTACAACGCAATATTTGAACTCCCAAGCAAAAAAAAAAAAAAAACAACAAAAAAAAAAACAAAACCTTTATAGATATTCTTAACATTAGCCAGTATTAAAACTATATCAATTGAAAACCATCAGAGATTAGTTAAAAAAAAAGTTTACTAACAGAGAAGTTTTTGAACGGAATGTAAAGAGCCATATTTGAGCTTAAGACGAGCAGAAATAAAGAAATACAAAAATTTAAACTTAAAACAAACAGAAATTGCTATGAGTGAATAAATCAATCCCAAAACAAGCAGAAATCATAAATGAACGAATAGATTAAACAAAAAAATAGCACATTTTTCTAATGACGAACAGATGAATTTCTAAGAGGATTAGTAAAAAATTTTTTTTTTAGAGAAGTAAAGAGCGAAGTTGAAACTTGAGACAAAAAAAAAAAACAACAAATATTGCTTCACAGTCCATCTAACATATATGGATAAAAATAGTACAGATAAATCAACTGATGACATTTGATTATAGAACGCTAGCGCTCTACTGAAAACACAAAACAATGTAGTAGTTTTAAAATAAAAACAACGTTTTTTTTCAAAAAGAATTTTTGTCCTTAAAAAAAAAAAGCATTTTAGGTTGGTTGCTTTTTTTTTTAATGTGGTATCACTTATGCACAATGAGCTCAGCCCAATAGTTGGATCTCGTTTTAGTATCTGAAAAGGACTTTTTATGATTAGTTTATAGACAAATCAGAAGTGAAGCAATTTTAATAGTATTAGGACTTTGTATCATAACTTGACATTAACCGTTTCAAACAGTTCGTGGTAACGAGCTGTAAGTAAGGAGCGACCCGGCTCAATGGTAACCGAAACTCTAAAAAACGGAATCTTGGTACCAATAGACACATCAAAAGAATCAGATTTTAATTTTGATTTCAAATATATAAGTTTCATCAAGCCCAAATAGCCCAATCTTACCCACAAAAGTTAGGCGCCTGAGAAAATTTGGCTGATTTTCGAAAAAAAGGGGGAAAGACCCCCTGAAAGCTATAGAACCTTCATTCACACCATCATATTCAGCGTATCAGAGAACCCTACGGTAGAGGTTTCAAGCTCCTATCTACAAAAATGTGGAATTTTGCATTTTTTGCCTGAAGAAAGATCACGGGTGCGTGTTTATTTGTTTTTTTTTTCCCAGGGATAATCGTATTGACCCAGTGGTCCAAGAATATCGTAAGAGGGCTCACTGGAACGGGAATTAAAAGTTCTAGTGCACTTTTTAAGTGACCAAAAAATGGAGGGCAATTAGGCCCCCTCCCACGCTCATTTTTTTTCTCAAAGTCACCCAATTAAAATTTTGAGATAGCCATTTTGTTCAGCATAGTCGAAAATCTAATAAATATGTCTTTTACGATGACTTAATCCCCCACAGTTCCCAGGGGAAGGGCTGCAAGTTATGAACTTTGCCCATTGCTTACATATTGTATTGGTTATTGGGAAGTATAGGCCTACAGACATTTTCAGGAAGAAATTTTTTCCTGGTGGGGGGGGGAGGGGCTAGAGGAGGGAGTTACTAGGGAGAATCTTTCCGAGAAGGATGTTTCTTTGGGGTAAGGGACATTTCTATGAAGGGGGTGCCGGATTTCCAAGCATTATTTAAAAAACGATCAGAAATTAAATAAAAAAACAAGTTTTTTCAACTGAAAGTAAGAAGCAACATTAGAACTTAAAATGAACAGAAATTATTACGTATATGAGGGGGTTCTCCCCCAAGTCAATACCTCGCTCTTTACGCTACAGTTTTTTTTAGTGCTTTCAAAAGAGCTATCTATTATAATTAAACGGCCTTTGTGATTCAGGGGTTTGTGAATTAAAAACAATTTTAACTTCAACGTAAAGAGCGTGGTATTGACTAAGGGGAGAACCCCTCATATACGTAATAACATATACTTAATAAAAAAAAAACAATTAAAAAAAAACAAGCGATACGGCTCAATAGTAATCGAAACTTTTAAAAACGGAACTTTGATGTCAATAAATGTATCAAAAGAATGGGCTTATAATGCTGATTCTAAATATATGAATTTTATTAAGTTTAGTATTACTCATCGAAGGCTACGAGCCTGAGAAAAGTTACCTGATTTTGTAATGAGGGGGGAAACATCCCCTAAAAGTGAAAAAATTTTAATGAAAATCACACCATCAGATTCAGCGTATCAGAAAACCCTATAACATAGGTTTCAAGCTCATATCTGCAAAAATCTGAGACTTCGTATTTTTTTGCCAGAAGAAAAATATACGAATATAGAAGTTCGTTACGTAAGTTAATTTGTAAATTACGTCAGAACCAAATTTAGAGACAGCCATTTAGCAAAAGAAAAGTAAAATTTTTATGCAAATTATGTTTACTTATTCAATGACGGCGAGCCAAAATAAAAGCTCATTAACTAAAAAAACGATCAGAAATTAAATAAAACAACAAGTTTTTTAAACTGAAAGTAAGGAGCGACATTAAAACTTAAAACGAACAGAAATTATTCCGTATATGAAAGGGGCTGTCCCCTCATCAACGCTTCGCTCTTTACGCTAAAGTTTGACTCTGTCTCACAACTATATTTTTTAAAACAATAAAAAACTTTAGCGTAAAGAGCGAGGCGTTGAGGAGGGGACAGCCCCTTTCATATACGGAAAAATTTCTATTCGTTTTAAGTTTTAATATCACTGCTTACTTTCAGTTTAAAAATTTTTTTTTTTTATTTAATTATATACAGAAATAACCGGATTTCTGGAGTTCATATTATGGTTTATCTGTGTAAGAAAAGGAACCACTAAAGCGTGGTTTTTACAATCCAAATTGTTGCAATCCAAATTACTCACTATAGGTATTGTAACTGGTGAGAAAATGATGTTACCTGATAAACCAATCCATTACTTGTGTACGCTGTTCAATGACTTCGGAGTTATTAAAATAATATTTGTTTTATGCTTAAGACTTGAGTTATATGTTCCTTCTGAAGCAACGAATTTTGAGACAAGCTTGCAGCCTTTTTCTTTGTTTTGCAATTTTGAGACAAGCCTTTCATCAAGCCAGAATTAATATACTATTTTGACTTTTTTTTTACACAAAAGGATCTGAATTTGCTTAAAAAATATGGAAAATATCCCATTTTCTATAAATTTGAAAGTATTTTTTATCCAAAAAATCTGGTAAACAGGGTTTCAAAAATTTAATTCAGTAGATGGATAGAACTGAATCTCAGCTATGGAGTACTAATAAAATTGTTCGTTGATTTATTAAAACCGTAGGAGAGCAGAACAAAACTTACCGAAACTGGCACAGGTAACATTAACCTTAAGATAATTTTAAATGTAAGCTGAAATTACTGATACCACAGCTGGAGTAAGACTATGAAAAGCGTTATAGATTATCTTGTCGTTGTTAGGCTACGTACTCACTTTTTACTCCTAAATCAATAGTCTTGTTTTTTGTATTTGTCTTTTGCGTTTTCAGTAAAGCATTGGTTTTCTAGGATCAAGTAGCATCAGTTGGTTTATCTGAATTAGTTTTATGGATTTAAGTTAGATAGACTCTGAAACAATAATTTTTTTTCGTTTTAAGCTTTAAATTGACTCTTTGCTTCCCTCAGACCAGCTTTAGTCTTATCAAATTAATCTGTGCCCATTTTAAATGTAAATTTAATTATTTCTGCTCGTTTTAATTTTTAGTAATGCTCCTTATTTCCAGCTGATTTTTTATTTAATTTGTTTGGTACGCTTTTCTCAATAATACCTGGAAATTCACTTCTTCCCATGTTAAATTTCTCCTGGAAAGTTTCTCAGAAATTTTCCTTCCCGTGGAAAACTCTTCTCGTGGAAAATCCCCCTTTGCAAAAATCCTACCTTAAAAAAGCGTCCGAATATTTCCTAATAAGTTTCTTAATTAAGGCTATCAGATTTCCTAATCACGGCTAAATGTGGACAATGAGCAAATTGAGTAACTTACAACCCTTTCTCCGGAGACTACGGGAACCAAAAAACACTGAATTGTCAAATTTGAATGCCTTGATTTTTTTTCGAAATACTAATAGAAAATGTAAAAAAGTAAAGCCAAACCTTTTCTTCGAAAGCAAAGCCAACTTTTTTAATCAGAAATTATCAGAAGAAAAATAAAGCTCAAAATCGCTCAAATTTTGGCTGGTAACCGTGATTTTTGGCTTAATAGGAAAATCAACGTTGGCTAAGAATAACAGAAGTCAACCTTAACAAAGACAAGTTCACCATATCATAAGCAGCACGACAGCGCTGCCAAAATAAAGAACGATGTGGGCACAATAAATAATTTATTAATTTTTTCTTTCTCTAAACCCGGGCACTTCGTATCGAAAGAGTTGTCGTAGAAACTTCGAAAAGGCACTCGATTGGAAATTGGAGTGGCTGGTAAACTTTTTAATAGTCGAAAGTGATTGGAAGGCAACTAGCCCCCCTGCCAATCATCCCCCAAAATACATCCAATCAAAATATCGAGATAGCCATTTTGTTCAGAGTAGTTGATTTCCAGATAGAAAATATGTTTTTCAGGAGTACACTCCCACACAATCTTCGGGGCAAGGGTTTTAAGTTATGCTCTGAGGGCATATAAGAACAATATTGGCACAATGTATCATTTATTATTTTTTTTTCCTTTAGAGCAGGGCACTTCGTATCGAAGAAGTTGTCGTAGAAACTTCGAAAAGGGGTCATTCAATTGGAAATTGGAGTGGCATATGACTTTTTTAATAGTCGAAAGTAATTGTAAGGCAACTAACACCCCTTCCACGCCCACCATTTCCTGAAACACATCCAATAAAAATTTTGAGATAGCCATTTTGTTCAGCGTAGTTGATTTCCACATAGAAATTATGTTTTTGAGGAGGAAACTCCACTAGAGCCTTCACGGCAAGGTTTTTAAGTTATGCCCTGGGTGCATGTAATGGTTTTATAAAAGGCGTTGTCGTTGAAAGTTCAAAAAAGGCTCATTCAATTGGAAATGCAAAGGACTAGTGCCCTTTCTAATTGTCGAAAGTGATTGGTGGGCAACTAGCCCCCCTCTCTCACCCACCTTTTCCCCAAACACATCCAATCAAAATTTGTAGATAGCTACTGTGTTCAGTGTTGTAGATTTCCAAATAGAAATTATGTCTTTGAGGAAGACACTGCCCCACAGCCCTTAGGGACAGGGTTGTAATTTATGCCCTGGGGGTATATAAGGTTTTTATAGAACGTATCGTCGTAGAAACTTCAAAAAGGACTCATTCGATTGGAAATTGAAATGGCTAATGCCTTTTTTAATAGTCGAAAGTGATTGGAAGGCAACTAACACCCCTTCCACACCTACCATTTCCCCAAACATTTCAGATAAAAATTTTTAGATAGTCATTTTGTTCCACGCAGTTTAGAGTTCAGGAAATTATACCTTTGAGCAGGACACTCCCCCATAGTCTTCAGGGCAAAGGTTATAAGTTATGCCCTGGAGGAATGTAAGGTTTTTTTATCGAAATCTTTGCCTAAGAAACTTGATAAAGGGCTCATTCGATAGGAAATTTAATGGGCTAGTGGACCTTTTAGTAGTCGAAAGTGATTTGAGGGTAATTAAACTCCCTCTCACGCCCACCTTTTCCCCAAACACATCCAATCAAAAAGTTTAGATATCCATTTTATTCAACGTAGTTGAAAGTTTTTGAAATTAGGTCTTTAGGGATAACAACCCCCCCCCCCTAGAGCCCTCAGGGCAAGGGTTGTAAGTTATATCCCGGGAGCGTGTTAGGTTTTTATAGAAAGCGATGTTGTAAAAACATCAAAAAGGCCTCATTCCATTGAAAATTGAAAAGGCTAGTGTCCTTTTAGTAGTCGAAAGTGATTGAAGGGCAAATAAGCCCTCTGTAACGCCCACCATTTCCCCAAACACATCCAATCAAAATATTGAGATATCCATTTTGTTCAACGCAATCGAAAGTTCTGGAAATTAGGTTTTTTAGGGTGATAATCCCATCGGAGCCCTCAAAGCAAGGGTTTACATTTACATCCTGGGGGCATACAAGGTTTATATAGAAAGTAGTTGAAGAAATTTCAAAAGGGGCTCATTTGATTGGAAACTGTAATTGCCCTTTTCAATAGTCGAAAATGATCTGAGAATAATTAACCCCCTTCTCAACTTTTCACGGGTAGACAAGTCAGATTTCTCTTGGACGCGAAACTTGGCTTCAACGTTGGAACACTAATTTTGAAGAAACTAATTTTAAATTAATTTATTCCAATACATACATGAAAACCGGTAGTTAGTAGTGTAATGTTATTATTAGATGTTTTTAGGAATTAAAAATAGGTTTCGAAGTCTCAAGTTGGTTTCAAAGGCATTTTGAGAAAGTTTCTGCCAAAATACGTGTTCCAGGGTAATTGGACCGCTGATGGCAGATCAAATGAGAGGAGCTGTTTGTACGCGCCGATATAAATAAATAAATAAATATGAATATATATATATATATATATATATATATATATATATATATATATATATATATATATATATATATATATATATATATATATATATATATATATATATATATATATATATATATATATATATATATATATATATATATATATATATATATATATATATATATATATATATATATATATATATATATATACTACGAAAACTTTACGAAAAAGAAAGTTTTTTTAAAAGAAAAGTAAAGGCCATGTTAAACTTAAGATCAGTAGAAATAGAAGCCTACAATAATTCAAACTCAAAACGACCAGAAATTATTATTAAAGAATAAAAAAGGAAAGGAGAATAATTGGTATGGCGGTAACACTGCATATAAATTTATATGAATGTATATATAGTGGGCTGTAATAATGCAAAAGGTAAATATAACATTGGTTTAAGAATGGAAAGAAAAACAAGGAATAAATTTACGACGATAATCAAGTAAAAAATAAGTTTTATTTGAACAATGCCATAAAGCGATGACATTTGATTATGATGTTTGGTGCTTCGCATTGATATTTCAGTTTTAAAAGTTTTATCAATTTTTTCTCAAAGGGAAATTACGTGGTGGGCATGTATGTAGACTTGCAGCTAAATTAAATATAGTCACTTCCACTTTTTCATATCTGTTTATTGATATTGGTTTGATTTTATATTGTCTGTAGTACTGAGGAGCTCATGAAGGAGATAATCAAACACAAATTTAAAAAAAATTTAACCCTTTGTTCAAAAAAAAGAGATAATCAAATATTTAAACTACTAAAACTAAAATAATTACTTGCTAGTTTATTTTCCTTGATAGGTACGTCTCTCGATTTCCCGATTCTTAAATTTTACTTCGTAATATGCACGTGTGCGCAAAAAAAATCTTATAAACTGTTCAAGGGGGAAATCCTCGCAGCCAGTTTTCCAATTCAGGTCTTTGCACTCAAGCCATATTCGATTGATTATTCCCGGTTTTCCAGCAAGAATTTCTATAATGTTTGAGGAAAATGGAGTCACAGTCTTGCAGAAACAAAACGACACCTAGCGAAGGAGCTGTAAGGTTGGATAAATTCAGGCTTGATTGCTCGTAGGCCTTTTCTGCCATAAAAGAATAAACTTCGTCAAAAACTTCACTATCACCTTGAATAAGCTTTGAAGCACACATCGGACACTTGTGCCAAGTCAGCAGCTTCTTAACACAAAAACCAACGATATATGTAACCAAGTAACCTTGGCTGGCTCACCAAGTTTTTTTCTGCTTTCGCAATTACGAATATTGCACTTGGTAACCATTTCTCAGTGATTGACGAAAACAGACTCATCCGCTAATGCAGAAATAAGTGGGAGGAGCTTTTTGTTCACACCGAGAACGAAGAACAGAAATGATCTGCGATAAGATTACTGTCTATAAACTGTGGTTGTAGGGGAGTGTCCTCCTCAAAAATATATTTTATATCTGGAAATCAACTACGCTGAACAAAATGGCTTTCTCAAAATTTTTATTGGAGGTGTTTGGGGGAATGATTGGAGTGGTGGGAGGTGATAGTTGCCCTCCAATCACTTTTGAATATTAAAAAGGGCACTAGCCCTTTGAATTTCCAATCAAATGAGCTTTTTTTTTGAAGTTTCTACGACAAAGCCTTCTTTAAAAACCTTATATCCCCCAAGGGCATAATTTCAAACCCTTGCTTTGGGGGAATGTCCTCCTCAAAGACATATTTTCTATCTGGAAATCAACTACGCTGACCAAAATGGCTATCTCAAAATTTTGATTGCATGTGTTTGGGGAAATGATGGGCATGGGGGGGGGGAGCTATTTGCCCTCCAATCACTTTCAACTATTAAAAAGGGCATTAGCTCTTAGAATTTCCAATTGAATGAGCCTTTTTTGAAGTTTATGCGACAAACTCCTTTTATAAAAACCTATATATACCCCCAGGGCATAACTTAAAACCCTTGCCGCAAGGGTTTTGGGGGAGTTTCCTCCTCAAAAACATATTTTCTATCTGGAAATCACCTAGGTTGAGCAAAATATATATCTCAAAATTTTGATTGGATGTGTTTGGAGGAATGATGAACGTGGGGGGAGGGGCTAGTTGCCCTCCAATCACTTTTGACTATTAAAAAGGCACTAGCCACTCCAATTTCCAATCAAATGAGCCCTTTTCGTAGTTTCTACGACAACTCCTTCGATACGAAGTGCCCAGGTATGGAGAAAGAAAAAATAAATAAATAATGCATTGTGCCCATATCGTTCTTTACTTAGGCAGCGCTTTTGCGCTGCCTATGATAGAGCAGCTGAGGGCATAGCAGCTCCCTAATTTATGGAATAATTTGTGTTTGTTTTAAGTTTTAATTTTGCTTCTTTCTTGCAGTTGGCAAAACTTGTTTTATTATGTAATTTCTGCTTGTTTTTCAAATCATGCCAGTAAATCTCCTTTCCTCGCCCCGTGTAATATTTCACCTGGAAAATTCCCCCGGAAACTTTTTTCCCCAAACAAATTTCTCCTGTGGAAAAAACCCTGTTGCCCACAGAAAATTACCCTGAAAAAATTCGGGATTTTTCACACTAACGAATTCTATGTATGCAATGTCGACAACTTGTGTAACTTACAACCCTCTCCCGAGAAATTATGAAAGGTCATCTCATCACCAATGAACAACTACTGGACTTTTGGACTATGCTGAATAAAATTTCTATCTTAAACTTTGAATCGTATGTCTTTGGGGAAAAATGGACGTGGAAGGTGGGCTAGGTGTCCTCCAATTCTTTTGGTCAATTAAAAAGGACACCAGAACTTTTGATTTTCGATCGAATGAGCTATTTTGTGATCTTCTAAGACCATTGATTTAATACGATCACCCTTAAGAAGAACAAAAGAACAAAAAAAAAAAAAAAAAAAAAAAAAATCATCAGAAAAAAAAACAAAGAAATAAACACGGATCCAATGTTTTCTAGTTTTGGCTACTATTGGACCAAGTCGCACCACAGTTTGAGTTCGTTACCAGGAGCTGTTTGATTGTCTTTTTTTGTATTTTCATTGAATAATGTCAAATTTGGCTCCCCCGCCACCAGGATATAAAAAATCCCATCTTTTCTTAATTTTTGGTAAAAGCAAAAGTTGAGTAAACAGCTGATTCTTTTAATGGGCTTTTTGAAGGAACCTCCAATAAACGCCAGTAGAGAAAAATGACTTTGAAAAACAAGATACCATCTCAAATACCCTATATAAATAGAAAAAAAAAGAGATAATACCCTGTCAAGCTTCGAAAAACTTTCCTGGTTGTATTTGTTACGTCCAACCTATCCCAATTTACTGGTGACACAGTTGACCCCCTTCAACCTCTCCGAATTTTGCCCCGGCAGGAAAGTAAAATAACGTTTACCATAAAAAATAATATGTAATAAGAAGGGCGCTATCACTGAGCCTATTCAGGCTTAATCCAAGTAAAGGGAAAACAGTGATAAAATTTTACTTCCTCCTTCCCCAGACTGTCTCGTATATTTTAGTGTGATGATAAAAATTCTTAACGTGAAAATATTTTTTTTGATACAAAAAGCACTTTTCCCCTCCCCAGTACTTAACAAATCACAGATACTTCTCCATAATTGCTGATATGTATTTTTCCTCGAACAATTTATCAACTACTAGTATGTATGTTCTTATTTTTGTAAGCTTTCTAATAAAATGAGTAATTCTAATTCAGTATTAGAGATACCTTGGTGCCGAATCTATCCCCGAACAATTCCCCGAACGTGAAAATTTTCCATCCCCCTGAAAATTCTGGCTGAAAAATTTATCCTTAACATGCTGTCATTAGAAAAAAACTTGTTCTTTGTTTCATATCTGATCGTTTTTAAGGTCACGGCAAAACTCCCCCCTATATAACTATTTCCAATAACCAATACTATATGTAAACAGTGAGTAAAGTTTGTAGCTTTCAGTCCTTCCCCCTAAGGTAGTAGGGGGTCAACTCATTCCGATAGACATAGTTATTAAATTTTTTTTCGATTTTTTTAAACAAAATGACTATCAAAAAATTTTGACAAGACTACTTTTGAGAAAAAAAGGGTGCAGGAGAGGGGCTAGCAGCCCTTCATTATTTTAGGTCACTTAAACAGGGAGCTGGAACTTTTGATTTCCGATCAAATGAGCCCTCTTTTGATGTTCTAGGATCGCTGGTCCATTACAATCACCCCTGAAAAAAAAAAAATTATTACACATCCATGATCTTTCTTTTGGTAAAAAAATAAAAAACGGCTAAATTCCACATTTTTTTTACACAGGAGCTTAAAACCTTTACAGTATGATTCTGAGATATACTAAATCTGACGGCGTGGTTTTCGTTAAGATTGCTTGATCTTTTAAAGGTGTTTCCTTCTTATAAAAAAAATTGTGTAAATTTTCTCAGGCTCATAGTTTTCATGGGCAACATTAAGCTTGACGAGTTTTGTATATTTTGAATAAGCATTAAAATGCAATTTTTTTATACATCTGTTGTTATCAAATCCTGCTTCTTAGAGTTGCGGTTAACATTGAGCCGCTTCGCTCCTTACTTTTAAAATAAAAAAAAAAACAAGTTTTTTTAACTGAAAGTAAGGAACGACGTTAAAACTTAAAACGAACAGAAATTATTCCGTATATGAAGGGGCTGTCCCCTCCTCAACGCCTCGCTCTTTACGCTAAAGTTTTTCATTGTTTAAAAAAATAGAGTGGTGAGAAAGTCAAACTTTAGCGTAAAGAGCGAGGCGTTGAGGAGGGGACAGCCCCCTTCATATATGGAATAATTTCTGTTCGTTTTAAGTTTTAACGTCGTTCCTTACTTTCAGTTAAAAAAAACTTGTTTTTTTATTTAATTTTTGAACGTTTTTGAATTAATGCAGTTTTTGATTTTGGCTCGCCGTACATGAATAACTAAAAAAAAAATTGCATATTAATTGTACTTTTATTTTGTTAAATGGCTTTCTCGAAACTTGTTTAATTTTATTTACGAACGTTTTTATTAGTAATAAATATACGTAACTTGCGAATTAACTTACGTAACGAACTTCCATATTCATAAATTTTTAACACGTATATTAGGGGGTTCGCCCCCTAGTCAATACCCTGCTCTTTAAGCTAAAGTTCGATTTTTTTCCAATTCTTTAGAAATGACCCCTTAATCACAATCAGTTGATCAGTTGAAAAACTTGTTTTTTTTTTATTATTTAATTTCTGATCTTTTTCTTTAATAATGCTGGGAAATCCGGCGCCCCCTTCATAGCAATGTCCCTTCCTCCATGAATAGTCCATGGAGTATACTTCCAGTATACTCCAGTGTATACTTCCCAATAACCAATACTATATGTTAACATTGAGTAAAGTTCATAACTTTCAGCCCTCTCCCCGGGGACTTTGGGGGATTAAGTCGTCCTAAAAGACATTTATATCATATTTTCGACCATGCTGAACAAAATGGCTATCTCAAAATTTTGATCGGGTGACTTTGGGAAAAAATGAGCGTGGGAGGGGGCCTAGTTGCCCTCCATTTTTTTAGTCACTTAAAAAGAGCACTAGAACTTTTAATTTCCGTTACAAGGATCCCTCCCAAGATATTCTTGGACCATTGGGTTGATACGATTACCCCTAGGAAAAAACAACAACAAAAAAAAACAAATAACACTTATCCGTGATCTTTCTTCTGGCAAAAAAAGTAAAATTCTACATTTTTGTATATAGGAGCTTGAAACCTCTACAGTAGGGTTCTCTGATACGCTGAATACGATGGTGTGATTTTCATTAAGGTTCTATAACTTTTAAGGGGTCTTTCCCCCTTTTTTCGAAATCAGCCAAATTTTCTCAGGCGCGTAACTGTTGATGGGTATAGTTAAACTTGATGAAACTTATATATTTGAAATCAAAATTAAAATCTGATTCTTTTGGTGTATCTATTGGTATCAAAATTCCGTTTTTTAGAGTTTTGGTTACCATTGAGCTGGGTCGCTCCTTACTTACAGTTTGTTACCACGAACTATTTGACAGTTCGTTATCAAGGACTCTTTGAAACGTATTAAATTTTAAACAGTTTCTCTTGTGTAATTATACCGTTGAAAATTCAAAATTATTAAGACTGTCAGTAATTATTGTCGTTATATTCTAAACAATCATTCTAATTTTATGAGTTTTCCCATAAATTTTGATTATCGTAGGGAATCAGTAATTTTTTTTTATTGATATTATTGCAAATAATAACCGCATTGTTCAAGATATATATCATTTTCTACACCTTTTTTTTTGTAGCGAAGGTCAAATTGGTATCTGAATGGTTTATTTGTTTTAGTATGTTCATTAAGTGAAGGGGTTATTCTTTGCATGCATAATTTTATAGGGACTGAGGGACTGTGTCCGTCAATATTTAAAGGAAATGAAAAATTAATTAAAAAAATTTTGGTTTCAATTTTGTATTGCGATTCAAGGAAATTTCAATTTACATTCAAAAAAAAATCCTTTATAAGTTCTGTTGGGGCTACTACAAACAACTAATTGAAGACCAAGTCACCTGAGGCCAACATATGTGCGCACACTCTTCCCCCAACCCATTCTATTCAGAATTTCACTATCTACCCTCTTTCCTATGAAGTTCCAATTTCCTTTATTTTATTTTTAATCCCCCCCCCCCCCCCTCCCGCCAAAGCCGGTTAGGGGACTACCTACTTTTCATTCGGCCCCAGATGGATGCCAAACAATCACTCACAGCACAATCTCTGGGAATCTTTTATCTTTTATAAGAAACACGTGCACTAGCCATAAAATAAAATATGTAACCTGTAAATTGTAGATTCTCTGCGAATCATCCAGATATGTACACAGCATACGTCTTACCTACTTACTAACTTAATCTTCATACCGGGGTGGTGTTGAGAGCTTCATCAGCCTTCCATACAAGGGGCGGTCAGTAGCAAGGGCCTCTGCATCATGCTTCCCAATAAATTTTGGATCTGTAACCGGGAAAATGTAGACTAGTGTTCTTGCTTTTGTGTGTTTTTTTTTATTTACATGGCATGTCATATTCGTCAAAAAAGAAAAGAAGAGCTATATACCAGCTATGGAAATAACATAAAACCTAGATGAGGGTGGTCATAACAGGTCCATTGGGTATATGACTAGTTATTATACACATTTCTTTTTAGCTTGAAGATGGAATTTGAATACGGTTCTTAATTTATGTAGTATCAACAGTTAGGTCTGACGTTTGAATTTAACAATATCTCGATAGATAAGAAAATAATTCAAGCTCCATTGAATATACAGGTTGTGAAACGCTAAGAGAAAAACAAATACGCATTCATAAAATCATTAACCCCCTTTCCTTCTTGAAATTGGGACATGTATTAACACGATAATAATTTTTAATATTTATATGAGGACTAAAGTCACTATTGTTGCCATGGCTCAAGCTATAATTCAGTATTTTTTTTCTGCAGTCTTTTATCTGGGTTTCCCATTAATAATATTCGATAAGATGCCTTTCATATGTGTACACTTAGAAACAAATTTTCATGCTGCATGTGTAATGCTAATTATTTAGTTTCTTTTCAGTGCTTTTTTCCTTTCTGATATTTGTTGTGTTTATTTCTCTCTTTTTAGTGTACTTTTACAGTCTTTGCAGTTGTAGATGTGAAATACCAGTTTCCGGTTCAGTCAATAATAAATTATCGATCTGTCCCCCCCCCCCCCCCCCCCCCCCCCCCCTACGTGTGTAATCAAACTGGCACCAGACCAGTTCAAACCTACCTGTTGTAAAGCCTTGATCCTGGAAGAGCGGCAACCCTTGAGTTAGACTTGATCATGAAACTGACAAAGCTTGGTATAGCAACGTCGGTATTGGACGGCTTTGCACGATAGTGTGTTATCAGAAGAGGAAGAAGAAGAGATACAGCTTGATATGCTAAATTGAAGGAACAATAAATAATTGTAAGAAAAACAAAACCATGATCATGCTGAGCCAGACAAGAGCACCAACTTTTTTTCGTAAGCCGCAACCCTGACTGAAAATCCAAAGGAACATCGGGTACCGAAGGTCGGATTTTATGAAGAATCTTGTGATTCCAACCAATTTAGTTGTAAATAGAGCCATTAGCATTTTACCCCTGTCAAATAGTAAAACGGAGTAAATAGATGAATAAAAGCAACAGGTAATGGTTATCTGAGGTCCTCAAGAGCCTGGGCCCTGGGTTTTCAACCGTAGTTTTTCTCTCCTCCTCTAATAAATCCTAATTTGTACCGCAACTGCACAGCAACAATGAATATGTTCTGTTGTATTTTTGTATAGAAATGTTCTTTCATTGCTACATTTTGTTACATACTTACATACTTCCTACCAGAGGTAGGAAGGTCTAGACAGGATGAAAAATGTATATTTTGAGCACTTCACATGCTTCTATTGGTCTATTATATTGACCTATGGGTGAATTTATTCATTAGAAGTCAACATTTTACACCTCCACCCCATCTCCTATAGTTGTATCTATTACCCTCAAGTATCAATCTTGTAAGCATTAATGTAGCATTTCTCTTTTGTTTCTAATCTATCGAGATCCTATAATTTTTTAGGGCAAAGAATGCTCCCAAAGGAGCGTCTTAGCTCCCCTCCCTCTGGCTATGACACAAAATTCATTTTCCAGAAGAAAATATAGTACAAATAGTTATAGTTTGCTGTAGACTAGTGAGAGCTATTATTTCTTTAAAACATGCCTGCATTTTTGTAGTATGTTGGTGACTGGTATGAAATCCAAAGAACTGATGATGCCTTTCAATCTGATGCCAAGTGTGTTCGAGCAAGGTATGCAGCCTTGGACGGTAAGCTTTTCTGTTTCATTTTAGCGTTTGTTTAGTGAGACGGGAGGGGGGTAGACGTAAACAGGACAGATCTAAAATATTATTTCGCTGATTATTATTCCATTACCATGTCAATTTTACTAAGGGATGATACTTCCCCATCTTAATACTGTATTGACGAGCATGAATATACAAGTGCGTGTAAAATCCTGAATAAAGTGAGCATAAATACTGTTTGATGAGCTGGAAAGGGGCATACCTGAGAAGTGGCATTCCAAGATGAACACTCTTGTTAGAGAAAAAAGCATTACCAAGAACTGAAAACCACATAACCGACAAAATGGAGTGGTTACCAAAGATATTTTGGTTGATGCGGTATTAAAGTGTTTGTTTTACCTTTTAAAAATACCAGTTTAATAAAAAATATAAAATTTAAAACATTTAAAAAAATTTACAAAGGAATATTTGTACTTTTTATAAATATTTTTTTTTTATAGAAGACATACTCCTCTTACCTTATTTTTGCGACAAATCTACAGATCAGACTAATTTTTGGGGGAAAGGTTCAAACCTGAAGGACCCTTCAACCCACCTGGCTAAGCACTACATCAATAAACGAAAATTTGTTAAACAAGCCTTACATCTTTGATGGTTTGACTTCAAATTAAGAGGTGAAAAAAATCTTACATCAGACTTTTTCTCATTGTTAGAAAAAACAATGCCGAGTCCTAATTTCTAACTCGAATCATCTTTTCAAAGTTTCAGATGTATATTTAACCTTGAGATGGTGCCATAAACTCTCGGATGCTAATATTTTCGGATCCAAAATGTACATAAACTAAATTAAGCCTAATATCCTTTCATTCGATATACTTCCTCGGTTCTAAATCCTTCTGAATTTGGTTAGTACCAATTTGTGATTCAAGTTAAACATACTATTGCCCACACAATGTTAATCTCTAAAGGACAATTTAGAACATCCCAAACAAAACCAACAGATAAATTATGAAATCAGGCTTGCTCAAACCATGCTTGCTCAAAGCATCTGTCACAAAGTATACTGTGCCGTTTACTGTGCATGCAATGATGTTTCCTTCATTGGACATGTAGGAGAAACCTTACTTGACAAAACTCACTTGGTTTTACGGAACCAAGATACTTTCTTTCCATTTTAGATCCTTTCCCTATAAGGCTGTCAAATAATCAAAGAATGACGAGAATTTAACGACTCTTTCACTGAGTTGCACTGTGGGCTCCTGTTTTTTGGCAAACCCAATATAGCAGTGATATTGATTAAAATCCCTATAAGGCTGTCAAATAATCAAAGAATGACGAGAATTTAACGACTCTTTCACTGAGTTGCACTGTGGGCTCCTGTTTTTTTGGCAAACCCAATATAGCAGTGATATTGATTAAAATCCCTATAAGGCTGTCAAATAATCAAAGAATGACGAGAATTTAACGACTCTTTCACTGAGTTGCACTGTGGGCTCCTGTTTTTTGGCAAACCCAATATAGCAGTGATATTGATTAAAATCCCTATAAGGCTGTCAAATAATCAAAGAATGACGAGAATTTAACGACTCTTTCACTGAGTTGCACTGTGGGCTCCTGTTTTTTGGCAAACCCAATATAGCAGTGATATTGATTAAAATCCCTATAAGGCTGTCAAATAATCAAAGAATGACGAGAATTTAACGACTCTTTCACTGAGTTGCACTGTGGGCTCCTGTTTTTTTGGCAAACCCAATATAGCAGTGATATTGATTAAAATCCCTATAAGGCTGTCAAATAATCAAAGAATGACGAGAATTTAACGACTCTTTCACTGAGTTGCGCTGTGGGCTCCTGTTTTTTTGGCAAACCCAATATAGCAGTGATATTGATTAAAATCCCTATAAGGCTGTCAAATAATCAAAGAATGACGAGAATTTAACGACTCTTTCACTGAGTTGCGCTGTGGGCTCCTGTTTTTTGGCAAACCCAATATAGCAGTGATATTGATTAAAATCCCTATAAGGCTGTCAAATAATCAAAGAATGACGAGAATTTAACGACTCTTTCACTGAGTTGTACTGTGGGCTCTTAATTGAATATATGTTCGATGCCTGCAAAGATTTAAATATACCAGGTATGTCCCACACTATAATTTAAATATTTGGTACTTTATTAAAAGCTATTGAATTATGAAGCCCAAACAAAACTTTACAAGATATGTCGAAAAACTATTAACGAAAGGAGCATATCGGTTCGGATATTGATTAAAAGCAGTTTTGGCACTAGTATACTTCTCTGTTTGAGCCATATTGAGCTTTCAAAAGGTCTGATGATTCATTGCCCTACCTTTACAAACCCTTTCGGGCCTTCCTTTAATTCTCAAAGAAATCTTGAAAATTTCTTTATTTTAGAGATTGTGGCACAGTGTTGATCGCAGTAGACGCACAATTATTTAAATAGTTAATAAAGAAATGCTAGCCGGGCGCTTCGTATGGAAGGGAATGTCGTAGAAACTTGGGAGAAGACTTATTCGATTGAAAGTTGAGAATCCTAGTGTATTTTTAAAGGGGGGGTAATTAGTGGGAGGTTGCTCTCGTACTGGTTACCTTCCACCTGTGTCATTTTCCCCCTGGGTATCCGCACAAGTCTATGGTGTTGGGTCAACATTTCCAAATAATCGTTTCACTTAGTGCAATCGAAAGCTCAGCCAGTCAAAAATGCCCCCAGAAATATGACATATGCAGCTCCAATATCTTTACTGGTTCATCGAAAAAAAAAAAGAAGCGAAAGAAATATTGGAAATGAGTTTTAACTTCAAAAATTCTTTTACAGATATATTGATACAATTTGACTGATTTTCCCTAAAAAATCCATCATTTATCAGGATATTAACACACCTCGGATCATCTGGCCAGCCAACAGAATACACAGTCTTCTCAGCTTTTAGAATCATCAAACAGTTCGTGATAACGAACTGTAAGTAAGTAGCGATACGGCTCAATAGTAACGGAAAACTTTAAAAACCGAAATTTTGATATGAATAGATATATGAAAAGACTCGACTTATTATGGTGATTTAAAATTTATAAGATTAATTAAACTCAGTGTTACCCATTAAAAAGCCTTAAAGTCTTTTCTAAATAAAAATGTGCCGGAATCACCCTCAAGAAATTTTCTGGGGGGGGGAATTTTCAGCTAGAATAGAATCGTCTGGGAGGAATTTGCCTGAACGGAGGGTGGTATTTTACGTGGGAAGAATTTTCCATTGATTTTTTTTCTGTGAGGGGAAGGAATTTTCCATAGAGGGGAGCCAGGTTTTCTGGCATTATTCAAAACGATCAGAAATTATATAAAAAACATTTTTTCCCCGTTGGCAGTAAAAAAAAAACATAAAAGCTTAAAACGAACAGAAATTATTATGTATGCGAGGGCGGTTTCCCCATCCTCAATACCCCACTCTTTACACCAAAGTTTCATTTAGAACTTTCTAAATTCTAATTAATTCAATTGTTCTAATTAAACCTCCCATGTGTTTTCAAGAATCGTTCTTAGAGAATTGGGACACAAAGTTTAAACTTTAGCGTAAAGAGCAAGGTATTGACGATGGGACAACCACCCTCATATACGTAATAATTTCTGTTCGTTTTAAGTTTTTATGTTGCTCCTTACTTTTATTTGATAAAACTTTTTTTTTTAAATTTTATACTCAAAGAGGAGAGTTTTTGGAACATTAGACTGATACAGAACCCATCTCAAAAATCTTCAGCGTTGAAAATAGCAAACAGGGGCTAATATTAACTAAAAGGAGCACACCACCAGAGTCATGTGCTTCAGTTTTCTGCTAAACTGACGACCCTTAAATTTTATTTTCGGGTTTTTGTTGTGTCCGATATTTTTCTTTTGATTGGTCTTTTTTTTTATTAATCTAGAGCCCGGGACTTTCAGTGTGCTCAATAGTGGCGTCACGGGTAATGGTACATACCTTAGTATAGCAGGCGTTGGAACCCAGCCCAATGCAAGCGCACCAGCCAGTTTGACAGTTGTACTTCCTGGACGTAAGTAAAATGATAAATAAACAAAAGAAAGTTGATATTAACAGAATTATAATTCTTCATAGAAACGCAAGGAAAACGTAAAAAAAATATTTTTTTTCGAGTACTGTTTTTATCATAAACTGAACAGGTTAGGGCACAGAGGCAAACATTTCTTTCTTTTTTGCCTCTTACCTCTGAATGGCTAATAAATTCAGAAACTAGATATTTTTAAAACGTACACATTATACATAAAGTACAGAAAAGCAGGTAAAATTTTATATACTTTATTATTTAACTTTAATTTACTTTATTTGCTAAAATAGCAATAAGAATAAGCGCTTCGAATACAAATAATCATAAGAAATTAAAAGCACTGAAGTCAGAAATGTTTACGAAAATTAACAAATATTGAGTTAACCCCTAACAAGAGCTATTGAGTGAAGAAAAAAAAAAAAAGAAGAAACAAGCCATATATCAATTATTAATAAAATGGGCAACAGGGTACAAAAATCTTGCATCCCGTACATCTCCCTGCTTCCAATGTTTTCTATAGAGAAGAATTAAGGGATTATTATATAAAAGGAAGGAAAAAATCTGGATGAGAGTCAAAGTCTAAGAAATTAAAAATTAATTGTGCTATTAGAACCAAAATACCTATTTTATTCCATCACATTAGTCAAGTAATATGGGAATAGCTGTGACAAAGTCGCAAAATTCACAAAAGGATGTTACAATTTGTAGTAGCCTAATATCCCTGCTCTTTATAAAATTGTATTCTTAAAATTCTGATGTCGCACACATTCAACAAAATAGCTTAAGTATTGGGATTGGACAAAGGAAACCAATTTCAAGAGACAAAAAAAAAAGATCAGAACAATTAAAAGTGGCACAAATTCACAGCCACTTAGCTTACACCCATTAAACCCATCAAACGCAGGTTAGTATTGGTTATTGGGAAGTATACAGATGTTCTCAGGAGGGTTTTTTTCTGATGGGAGGGGGGGGGGGTGGGTGGAGGGCTACTTTGGAGAATTTTCCATTGAGGGACTTTTCATCGGGGAAAGGAATTTTCCATGAAGGGAGTGCCGGATTTCCCAGCATTATTTAAAAACCGAGTAGAAATTAAAAGAAAACAAGTTGTTTTCAACTGAAAGTAAGGAGTAAAATTAAAAAATATAAAACGAACAGAAACTATTACGTATATGAGGGGGTTGCCCCTTCGTCAATACCTCACTCTTTATGCTAATTTATTTTAGTACTTTCAAAAGAGATATTTATTCTAATTAAACGGGGCCTTTGTGATTCAGGGGTCATTCTTAAAAAAAATTGGACAAAATTCGAATTTTAGCGTAAAGAGCGAGGTAATGACGAGGGGGCATACCCCCTCATATACGTAATAATTTCTGTTCATCTTAAGTTTTAATGTCGCTCCTTACTTTCAGTTTGAAAAAAACTTGTTTTTTATTTAATGAAGTAAAGAGACATATTTTTATTGGTCAATAAAATTATGAAACAAGTTATGATACGAACCGTAGATACAGATGTGCTCGTGCTAGCTGTGGCCGCTTGCTCATACGTCCCACTCATTGAGCTCTGGGTAGACTTTGGCGTGAAGAAGCAGCACAGAATCATCCCAGCTCACGAAATTCATCATGCGCTTGGCCCCCTAAAGTCAAAAGCTTTGCCTGGTTTCCACGCGTTTACAGGCTACGATACAGTATCTTCCTTTTCTAGCATTGGAAAGAAGAAAGCGTTTGATGTCTGGAGAAGTTATCCTGATGCAACCGACGCGTTCTTGGATTTGTCGTCTGCGTCGACTGCTCCGAGACCGCGAGCGCAAGAGCAACTGGAGAGATTTGTAGTTTTTATACTATGAGCGGACAAGCGAAGTTAAGGGTATTGACGAAGCGAGAAAAGTGCTTTTTGCCAAGGGATGGCAGATTGACTGCATCCCACCAACATCCAACGCCCTTCTTCAGCACACCAGACGTGAACACTTTGATGCTCGCCGAATTTGGAGAAGAGCAGCTGACCCCATTCAGAATCCTCCTTCCTCCTCTGAATTTGGATGGAAAGCTCGTAAATTATGAATGGCATCCTGTCTGGACGACGCTACTCGAGACTTCCAAGGCGTGCAAAGAACTGGTCAAATGTGGCTGCAAGGAAGCCTGAAAGCCACCATGCAAGTGCATGAGGGCTTCACTACCGTGCACTGATCTGTGTGCCTATAATGGAGCGTCCCACAGATCTGACACCAGCAACGAATAGGCTGCTGAACCAGGGCACTAACTCCGCACCACCTTTCTTTTTTTTCTTATTTTTTACCTCTTTTTATTTCCCCTTCAATGATTAAAGTCATATCTTTAAACAAAAGTTATAGTAGTGCATTTGATTCTTAAAGGAGGGAAATGAGCTGGGGGGGGGGGGGATAGTCGTAGTTTTCATCCTGTCGTAGCGTCACAGCTGTCATCCCTGGTTTCCTTTGTCCAGTGCTTGCCACCTACTCCCATTACAGTCATCATAACCACCGCATCCAAAATTTAAAGGAAACTCAGTTTGGCATTTTCCCCTGAACCCCCCCCCCCCCACACAGTTTTCCCTTCTTTCCACTATCGAGGATTTAGGATGTAATACTGTACACTCGATTTTGAGAAATGCCTCGATTTTGAGAATGCCTCCTGAAATGGCGAGAACAAAATTAGAGACAGCAGATCAGAAATTTCCCTTCCTTAGCATTTACCCCCGGGAAAAAAATTTTCCCCTGTTTTCCCCCTCCCCGGACATTCTCTGCACTTTTGCCATGACATTAAATCAGTGATTATATAAAATTGAATAAGCAAGCCGAATACCAATTTGAAAAGGCAAAAAATAAATATTTCCCGTTTCCCCCTGTTAGGTGAATTTCACCTCCCCCACCCTCCATTTGATGGTGAGACACTCCAAGCACTTTTTCCATCACTTTACTTTAATTTCTGTTTAATACCGAGCACACACACCGAAGATCAAGCTAAAATAGGGAAAAATAATTTTTTTTTGCTTTTCCCCCTTTTTCGATGATTTTTACCCCCTGTTTCTTCCTCTTAATGTGGTCGGATTGTTTGTATTCCAGTATCATTCGAAAGAGCACATCAAACTGCCCCTTGTCGACCAACTTTCACACTTTTTTTTTTTTTTTTTTTCCAAATTTGCGTGAACCCTTTGACTAATAGGACTTAAATCAAAAGTTTAATATATCTAGAGAAAAAACTTAATTTCTGAGAAAAAAGAATTTTATGCAAAATAAAAACAAATAGATAAAAGTTAATAGAATTTACTTAATGTGTCAATTAAAATTATAAGAAATAGAAAAAATATATAATTAAATCATGAAATAATAAAAAATTAATAAAAATCAATAAAATAATATTTGAAGTTATTTCTTTGATAATGACGTTTCCGTTGCATTTTTTTTTTGTCTAAATTCATTCATTATAAAAACTAGTCCAGCGACAATTTTGACACATAGTTTAAAAAAAACGTTAATAAGTCATTTAAGGCTAAGGTTTTTTCTGCATTTTAAATGTTTTTTATTTTTGTTGTTACTAGTTTTAACTTATTTTACTACTTATTTTGTTTCTTTTATGTTACTTTTTATTGTGGTTTGTCTAGAATAAAACTGTTGAACTGAATAACGTCTATCTAACGTCTACAGTTTTTTCAAAACTGTAAGGATGTAAAAATGCAAACTGACACTAATTTTCTTTCCTAGTTCCACCTGGATCCTACCTCATTTTAGACACGGACTACAACTACATCACATTTGCAACAGTATATTCTTGTGATGAAACTTCGGAAGGAAAAATAGAGCAGGGAAGGCTTTATTCAAGAAATAAAAAAAAAAAAAAAAAAAAAAAAAAAAACACTTCCTCAGGATCAAATCGACCTAGTGATGAAAGACTTTGCTGACTTAGGCGTCAATATTAGTCTGTTCCAAAAATATTATCAAGGGGAAGACTGTCAATATGATGCACCACTGGCGTTATGTCCTGATGTTAAAACAAAAACCAGATTTTGATTTATCAAAGGTGGGTATTGTCATATAGCCTCACAGGCACACGAAAGGAAGAAAGGAATAATAGATATATAACCTTCCCACTACATCTTTTTTTGTGCATCTAAGTTACAGCATATTTCTGAACCTGTTGCCAGGAAGTACTTGCCAGTTTAGAAATATAAACTCAAACAGTTTATGAATATTTTTCAGAACAATGGTCTGAAAAATAATTACCTGAAACCGATTGACGATTAAACCGATGACAATTTTATTTAAATGCTAAACCGATTAAACCGGTTGTGCCAATTGAGGGAATGAATTTTGCAACCCTAATCCGTAATAGAAGCAAATCCCTGACTCCTGTCAGAACCTTGTAACCTAATATATAATATATTACCGATTAAAAACCGGTTTTGCCGATTGAGGGAACGAATTTTGCAACCTAATAATTATCTTAGGTACTCGTTTAACTTACCGTAAATCAACCAGTAGGCTGTACGAAAATTTAGATTGGATCTTTCTTGGGCTATAATTAAAGGACTATCAATTCTAGCTTGTAGTCAACAAAATACTGCAAGACAATACAAAAAATAGAAACTGTGAATCAAGGAAGTGATGGCAATGTCCTTTTTTGTTTATGAAGGAGTTTATTTTATTATTTTACACCTTTTTATAATATTTCTAGATGGATTATATTATATGGACATCTTCCAAAAACGGAAATCCAGAAATTCTCGAATAAAATATAATTGACTCGACAAAGCCGATGTTGAACTTTTTGAGCTTGTATACCATTTATTAAATTTTCTAAATCTGAAATTTAAAATTAAGAAAATTAAAAATATTTGTAATAAATTTTGTGCCCCTATATCAGGAAGTACTCAGAGCATTTAGGTTATTTATGATCATGGTTTGGATAAGTTCGATTGGATGTATCGAGTTACGATGCTTATCTATTATCAAAAAATAGTTCGTGGATGTAAGTAACAACTGTAAGTAAGGAGCGACCCGGCTCAATAGCAACTGAAACTCTAAGAACGGAATTTTAATACCAATAGACGTATCAAATAATTGCCTTTTTTATGCTGATTTCAAAAATATGAATTTCATTATGTTGAGTCCTACCTATCAAATTTTGCGAGCCTGAAAAATTTTTTGCGATTTTTGAAAAAGGGAGAAAACACCCTTAAAAGTCAAGTGATCTTAATGAAATTCACACCCATCAGATTCAGCGTATCATAGAACCATTTTGTAGAGGTTTCAAGCTTCTATCTGCAAAAATGCGGAATTTTGAATTTTTTGCCAGAATAAAGATCACGGATGCGTGTTTGTTTTTTTATTATTTTTTCCAGGGGTAACTGTATCGACCAAGTGATCCTGAAATATAGTGATAGGGCTCATTCAAACGGTAATTAAAAGTTTTGGTGCCCTTTTAAAGTGTCCAAAAAGATTGGAGGGCAACTAGGCCCCCTCCCCACCCCTTTTTCTCAAAATTGTCTGATCAAAATTTTGAGTTAGCCATTTTGTTCATCATAGTTGAAAGGCCCCCATAACTAAGCCTTTGGGTATAACACACCCCCCTCCTCCTAAAAACCCCGGAAAAAGTATATTTAAGTTGTAAATTTGCCCATTGTTTGCGCAATAGTAATTGTTATTGGGATGTATGCATACATTTATGGTGAGGGGAGGAGGACAAATTCCTTGCAGGGAGTTTTTTTTTTTTTTTCGACGTGGTAATTTTCCATGGAGGAGGAAAGTTTCAAGGGAGTGAAACTTGCAATGGGAAATTATACACTGGGGAAATTTGCCAGAATTCTTATACAAAACTCTTTTCATATGTCTTGCTTTCTCTTTTCCGTCTCAATTTGACTTGCGGAGTGGTTAAGAGTAATTGTTCGGGGTAAATATTACTGGGACTGAATTGTCTCAAGGACACATCTGTGGAGAGGGGTTTCTCTCCGTGGAGGTGGGCCATATTTCCTGGCATTATTTAAAAAACGATCAGAAATTAAATAAAAAAAACACAAGTTTTTTTTTCAACTGAAAGTAAGGAGCAAGATTAAAATTTAAAACTACTACTACTACTACTGCTAACAACTCACCGCAGCACCAAATCGTCCGAAGCCAACACAGCTACGCACGCTTCTCCTCCATCCCAATGTATTTAAAGCCTCCCTTTTTACATCCGCCCCCACGAAGTTTCCATTTCCTTTAAATCTTTGTTTATAACGTCCTCCCCGTCCCAGACGAGAACGACCTGCTTTCCGTTTAGCCCTAGACGGTCGGCCGAAAGAACAATCTTCGGCAATCTGTAATCCTTCATCCGCACAACGTGCCCTAGCCAACTCAACCTTTCTTTCATTATAGCCCTAGAGAGCGGTATTGAACCACATTTTTCGTATAGCCTATTATTTGAAATACGGTCAGTCAGTCGGGTACCCAGAACAATCCTTAAGCAATTTCTCTTGAAAAACATATAGCAAGTCTTAATCCGCTTTTCTGAGCGCCCATGCTTCAGAACCATATTTAAACTCTGTCATCACTGTAGCTTCTAATATTACAATCTTGGTTTGAAGACTTATCTTCCTATTCTTCCAAACTTTTTTTAACTGTGAAAAAAACACCCTGAGTGAAGCTGCCCACCTGATCAATATTTTCATTACCCAAAGTCACCTTTTCATCTTCACTTATTCATAGCCATAGTGACTTAGTCTTCCTAACATTAATTTTCAAACATATTCTAGCACCCTGAAGACGCAAAATCTCTAAATTTCATTCATTTTGCTTACACTTTCATCTAGGATGCTTAAATTATCAGCATGATCTAAGTCCAGGAGACTCCCCCCCCCATTGATTCCGTGGTTTCCCATTGCCTTTCCTGTGCTCCTTAAGACAAAGTCCATCAAAATAGTCCATATACAGGGGGATGGAACACAAACCTGCTTAACTCCTGATTTAGTACAAAACCAGCTGCTAACCTCATTTCTTTCCTTAACCACAGCAGTGTTATTCTCGTACATAGCACTAATCACTTTAATGTATTTATCTGGTATTCAATACAAGGATAAAACCTTTACTAAAGCTCTTCTATCAACAGAATGAAACGCTTGCTCATAATCTATAAAACTGAGGACCAAAGGTGTTTGACAACTCAAGCACTTCTCAATTATTAGCCTAAGAGGGAAAATTTAGTCAACACATCCTCTACCTTTTCTAAAACCGCACTGTTCTTCTCTTAAAACTTTGTCTACGGCATCTCTCAGTCTAAAAAGCATCATACTACTAAGTAATTTACTACCAACAGAGACAAGACTAATGCCTCGATAATTACCACACTCACTTTTATCACCTTTCTTATAAAGTGGCTTAATTAAGGTTTTCCTAAAATCGTTAGGTACTTCCCCTTTTCAAAATCATATTCGTAATCTTCAGTAACTTATTTCGAACCTGAGAGCCACCAAATTAATAAACTCATTTAGCCTACCACCCTATCAGCACCTGGAGCCTTATTAATTTTTAATCCTTTTAGTACTGTCGCTAATTCTTCCTCACAAAACAAATCTTCCTTCACATCCAAGGTATCACAATTTTTTCCATTTTCCCCTGTATCTTTTCCTGCAACACTATCTCGGTTAAGCAAATTCTAAAAATGTTCGGCCCGTCTCTCTTTAGTTCTTTCCTTATAGCTAATTGTGGCCCCATTCCTATCTTTAACTGGGCCAAGTCCGTATTGAATACTCCCTCTCAATTTATTAACATGCCAGTACAATATTTTACTATTTTGCCGTCTAGCTGCATCTTCCAGATCCTCAGCAATTTTATCCATGGCCTCCACTTCACACCTCCTTTAGTTCATATTTTAATGCTTTCTCCACTTTCCTCACATTTCTTTGTTTTCATATGTTCTATCTCTCAGATAATTCTTGTACAAGTCCTTTCTCCTTTTTATTTAACATAAAGCGTTTTCACTTATATTCTTAGCTGCAGTTCTAGATTTCTTCCCTAAGACACCTTCAGCAACTTCACAAATTATTTTTATACATTTATTCCAACCATCTTCCACATTATCAAATTTTAAACTCTTAAGTTTAGTATTCAACTGATCCTGGAAAGTTTATCTCAAATTCTCATCCAGGAGTCTTCGAACATCATAACTTCCCGGCAAGAAGTTATCCTTCTGATATTTCAGCTTTAAATTAACCCTTGACGCTATTAGATGGTGATATTTACTTTTAACATCAATAACAGCACTCCTATATACCCTAGTATCTTGTACTTATCCTGTCAGTCTTCGGTTTACTATAACATAATAAATAAGCTTTACTGTCTTACCGTCACGTGAATACCATGTTAACTAATGAGCCATTTTATGGACCAAACACCGTATTGGTTATAACTAGATTGTTATACCTACATAATTGCAAAAGTCTGTATCCATTACTATTTTCTTTTCCTACACCAAATTTAGCTAGGATAGGATACCATCTATCCCTATTTCTACCGATCTGGATATTAAAATCTCCTAGTAAAAACATCATATTTCTACCTGGGATCCTGTCTATTTTCTCCTGTAACTGTAAGTAAAATTCATCTGAGTCACTAGTATCTTCGTCAGTCGGTTCTAAAGGGGCATATACTACTATAACTGATACCCTGAACTTTTTAGTCGTAAAATGAGCAATTAGTATTCTATTATTAATACCTTCCCAGCCTAAACAAGACTTAGCAGCTTCCTTATTCATCATGAGCCCTACTACCTGTCTATGTATCCTATCTTCCTGCTTGGGTAAACAAATTCTATATCACGTAATTTTCATGCTTTTCTATCCCTGGCTTACGAGTTTCTGAAACTCCTAAAAAGTCCAGTTCGAATTGTCTGAATTTGTCAGTTAAAATTGTTGATACGATGGTTATTTTTTAACGTCGTAGATTCCAAGCTCCAATTTTCATGTTTTTTTAATAATTGAAAATATTTACGCCTCAGGAAAAGCAATGATCCCGGATACTAGTGCAGGACAGGTATCACATATCTTCTCAAGTCTAAACCGAAGTGCTTAAGCCGGCTTAGAACCGGAAAGAAAGAAGTCCCTGGGACCTCCATGAATGGAGGCTTTGCGCAATCCTGGGCCCATCATGGTTACAAACATGGTTTTCAGCACTTGGCGATGCTCTTCTATAAACAAAGAGTCGAAATCCTGCACATACAATC